>JZKD02S0778797.1:143155-173697 GCA_000966675.3 Picea glauca | reverse complement strand
ATTTTACTAACTATCTCTATCCCTAGTTTATCCTAGATTACTACTTTGCTTGTTGTTGTTACAAAACTTTGTTACAACCATACTAACTAGTGCAATTTTTTGCATAACTAATTTTACTTTCTAGCCAAACTTACCAGAATTTGCTTGTGACAATTTGTAATCATTCTACATAGTAAATGTTGATCTTTTCACTGTCTTTTCAAGCATTTCTGACGAGTTTTTATTGCAATTGTTACACATTATCTTTTTTTGTTGTAAACTTAAATATTGCTGCAATTTTATATCAGCTAGCATACATTTACACTGTCTACTATCTTATGAGACTTAAATATCAATTTTGTACTTGAAATTTCCATATATATGCTATGTTGTCTTGTTTTGGGCAGGTACATGAATTGTCTTTTATTTTCCTCATCTTCTTGGACATAGACATTGTGATATACTTGACTTGAGTGATCAGTGAGAGGAGGGTACATTTTTTAACCTTATCCTTATCTTGCCTATCCATTTAGGTCACTCGAGATGCCTCCATTGGGTTGGACCTTCATCCATCCCTAAAAGTGGGCTTTTCTCACTGAGGTGATAGTGGTGGGACATTTTGTTTGTTGTTCCAATATCCCTTGTCTTGGGATTTGGACAAGTACAGATTGTGTGTGTTAGCACTGGAAGTCGCTCCTGGATTGCTTGCAGGAGCATAGCCCAATGCCCATCAGTTTAGTGTCACGATTTGATAGGTTGGTGATCAAATGGGTAGAGACTCGGGGTGATATCATTCTAACTCAAGGACTGGGCCCGGTACGTAAAGAACAAAAGAGGTCTGGAATCCTAACTTCAGCCAGCAGGTTGATAAAAAGGTGAGCAGGTGGAAGACTTGGTAGGAAGGGTGAACAAACAGCTTTGGGCAACAGGCTTTCGGCAGTTTGCAGAAGAAATACTCTGAACGCAAGATCCGCTTGGTTCAGGGTCTCAAGAAATTGAAAGGGGACTTGACTGGATCCTCCAATTCCAAGTCACTCAGCGATGGGAAAATCACAAGAACTAGTTAGAGGCTCTGTAACTATTACAGTGATCCATTACAACATCATCCTATAACAGCTACAACTCGACTGGATCCTCCAATTCCGAGCTGCTCTAACATAATATAACAAAGATGTAAAGAAAGTAGCATTCATAAGGCAAGAAGTCTCAAAAGTCTAGAAATAACCAGAAAACAGTGCTTCATTAAAATTTTACAACCGGGAGCTCTTCTCAACCATCGATCTTTACAAAAATGGCGAAAACGCCTACATATACTCAAAAACCCACCCAGCAGCAAAAACATGACGTTGCATTAAATAATTGCATCTACATGGCTTCTGACAATCTGCCCATGCAGACTCAGGATGATCGTGAACTTCAGTCAGACGCAATCGCGCTCCAAAAGGGCCTGTGAATGAATTGACAAGCTTACAGTCATTTTCTGGACTTTCCATTTATGGTGGAAACGATGTCCAACCACCATCAATTGTTGCAATAACTGCTTCATTGGGATCGGGAAAGGCCCCGGTCAACTCTGTACCTACGGGACATGGAGGCCTTCTCATTCTGCCATTTGGATCTATTTGGAGAACTCATGGTAGGACTAGCGGGTAGACATGGAGGGCATCGTGATGACTGGAGGACTTGACACGAAGTGGTGAATGGACGGTGATCAGGCAGGGGTGACTTTGAATGCTCGGTGTGGATATGGGATGAGGAGAGGCCATGTGGATGGATGTGACAGAGGGAAAGCGATAGGGCAAATGCAAGTGGCAGAATTCGTGAGCTTTGAAGTGTACAAGCCAGGTGGAGGAGACACAGGGGCCGGGAAGAAATTATGGGTTGGCATGACACAGGGATAGGATGTGGCGGCAAGGGATAGATAGCGGAGGTACGTGGTGAGGTTTCGGGGTTTCAGGGTTTTAGGGTTTGCGGTGCTGAGGTGCACATGTACCCGAAACTCCCGATCCTCCGATCCCCGATTTGCGATGAGCTCCACTTCTATAAGCTAGCCCCTATCGGCTAGAACATGAACCATATGACCACTGTCTCCGTGTGACCGTAGATAAACCCTCCATTTGAGTTTCGGCGTTCACGATGACACGATGTCTGTGTCCACGGGACTCACGATTTTCCGATTATTGATGTGCCTTCTGTGCTAGCCCTTCGACTAGGCCCTAGTCCAAGTGACCACTACCATGTGCCTTTGACCATACTCTCCATCGGGTTTTCACTGTTCGCACTTTTGAAGTGCACGAATCACTCGTCCCCAAGATCCCTGATATCCTGATGGCTTCAAGTTCCTTGATGGGCGCTTCCCTGTCGGGACTTTCCTGATGGCGTCAATCTCCCACCACGCATTCTTTCCCAGATGGACGGTCTAGATCTCTTTCATTGCTTCTCCTGTCCATGATCAGGCTCGCTTGCTTGACTCGGGCCCCAAACAGATTTCTTCTGTGTGTTGCGCTTGGGCACTTATCACGCAATCCTGCAGACATGTGTACCTTTGTTCCCCGATACCACAATTGTTGCTAACATTAGGCTCCATGGGGGATAGAGTCATCCCTGTGATGCTCTAAGAACTCATTCCGCAGCTTCAGTGCCTTGTTGTTGGGCTATGGAGTCATGCTGAAAACATCCCGCTGCTGAAAATACAGGCCAAAAAATAAAAGCAACAAAATAAAGCTACATGCTCAAAGGAGCTTATTTATATACAATCCTAAACTAATAAAATACTTTACATGGGCTAGGTGAAAGAAAACATCCACCATAGCCATTCAAGAAGCTTCCTGGATAGAAGCTCCTTCCTTCTGTCAATGATCATCAGCAGATGGTGTAGCCGTGACAGCAGAACGATTACACTCATCAACTCCTCCTTACAGGCTGGAGTTGAGATGAAATAGGGTTGCTCCAAGGCATAGGGGAAATGCCACTCCATGTACTTGCAGAAAGGGTCATGGAATGAGTGGAAAATTCCAGAAAATGGGCGACAAACACCTTCCTCTGGTACACAGTTGTTCACCCGCAGTCGAATGTCTCTGATAACCACAGGCGGGTGAATAACTGAAGTAGGCCCACTGATCTCAGGTGGTGGTTGTTCACTGACTAGCTCTGAACGAAGGGCAGACTGCCCCTCTGGTTATTTTTCCTCTTCTTGTTGGCTCTTCTCCAGGTCTGATTCATATTCATCATAAATAGGGACCATGGGGTGATTCTGCTTGCTTACTAGCTCTTGACAGGAACTATTTTGCTCCTCTAGTTCGGTCTCCCCCAGGTCCGATTCGTATTCATCATAAATAGGGACCATGGGGTGGTTTTGTTCTTCCTCGTACTGCTCAATGTCTCCTGAAAGACTGAGGTATCTAATTTCCTCGTGACAATTTTCTTTAGCGAGCAGACGATAAGGCTCTACGACCTGCTCTTGGAAATCCAGCATGTCGAGCTCAGACTCTGATTCGTAACTGTCATAAATGGTATGTATGCTATGACAATCAAAAGGTGATGTTGGGCTCTACTTCTCCTCCAGATAATCATGGTATGGCTGCTATGACAAAGCTTCTCCAACTTGCAGAAAGGGAACTATCCCCCGCTCCTCCGTTTTGACCCCGAATGTAAACACATCGTGGGAAATCTCGTGAAGAAAAAGAGAACAGTCCTCTTCCCCAACTACCACTTCATCGCTTTGATCTGAGACAGCAATCTCATCGGGGTCAGATGCTAACTCACCTAATAAATCTTCAACAATCTCTTCAAAAGAGTTGCTCAGAGCGTCTGCCTCAAGGACTGGAAAATCCTCTGCACAGTCTTCATATTTCAACCCTTCTAATTGGGTAGAGAGATATTTCACCTACTCTATCAGCTTACTCAGGGCGCCATCCTCCTTCCTGGGAAATTCATCACTTTCATAACCTGCCTCGGATGCAGATGAATGGGGAGGAGAAGGGATTGAGTTATGATCCAGGTCATCAAGATCCTCCCCACAACTTTCGTCAGAAACAACTTTCTCTTGTATAGAGTTGTGGTATCCCTCACAACAATTATGCCAAATTAACTCAGGGGGATACAGCCTCTGACAATAGGTGGTGAAAGTTGCATGAAAATCATTGAGCGAAGAAATGGTAGCTTGGGGTAAAGAATGATACCATTTACGTGCATCCCCTGCTAACGAGAACATGAACATTTTCAATAATACATCCTCATGATGTATCTCCCACTGATGCATGAGTTCATGAAACTCACTGAGGTGCTGAGCCGGGTTGTCCTCTTCACACTTTCCAAATATGGGCAAATAATCACCCCATTCATCCATAGAGGGGATAACATTAGGAAAACCAGGAATAGCAGAAAAATTAAAAGGAGCAAACCTGCGAGCAAGGATTTTCTCCATATCGAACCAGTGGAGTTGCCAATCGATCCTTGAATCATGGAGTCGCCAGGTGAAAAATGTGCACTTCGAATGTGTATGGTCCTTTTTCACCATCAAAGGCCAGATCTTAACATTATCGTTACCCCAGGAAACTTCTCAGGCTGAGAAAGCAGCCGTTGAAACCTTCTCGAGAAAGCTCCTCTGGGTCATCTTTCAGGTGTGCCAACAGTGGCCACAACTAAAGCAGTAAAGTGGAAACAATGGAGTCGCCACAGTGGAGTCTCCAGGTGCACAGTAGCAATCTGAATAATTATTATTTCTGATGCACCCTCAGAATCAGTTGATCGTTGTCGTTCTGCCCAGGGAAAATCTTCAACTTCGTCCCTGGCAACGGCGCCAGAAATGTTAGCGTTGGAAGTCGCTCCTGGATTGCTTGCAGGAGCAGAGCCCAAGGCCCATCAGTTTAATGTCACGATTTGATAGGTTGGTGATCAAATGGGTAGAGACTCGGGGTGATATCATTCTAACTCAGGGACTGGGCCTGGTACGTAAAGAACAGAAGAGGTATGGAATCCTAACTTCAGCCAGTGGGTTGATAAAAAGGTGAGCACGTGGAAGACTTGGTAGGAAGGGTGAACAAACAGCTTTGGGCAACAGGCTTTCGGCAGTTTGCAAAAGAAAGACTCTGAACGTAAGATCCTCTTGGTTTACGGTCTCAAGAAACTGAAAGGGGACTTGACTGGATCCTCCAATTCCAAGTCACTCAGCGATGGGAAAATCATAAGAACTAGTTAGAGGCTCCGTAACTATTACAGTGATCCATTACAACATCATCCTATAACAGCTACAACTCGACTGGATCCTCCAATTCTGAGCTTCTCTAACACAGTATAACAAAGATGTAAAGAAACTGGCATTCATAAGGCAAGAAGTCTCAGAAGTCTAGAAATAACCAGAAAACAGTGCTTCATTAAAATTTTACAACCGGGAGCTCTGCTCAACCATCAATCTTTACAAAAATGGCGAAAACGCCTACATATACTCAAAAACCCACCCAGCAGCAAAAACAAGACGCTGCATTAAATAATTGCATCTACATGGCTTCTGACAGTCTGCCCATGCAGACTCAAGATGATCGTGAACTTCAGTCAGACGCAATCGCACTCCAAAAGGGCCTGTGAATGAATTGACAAGCTTACAGTCATTTTCTGGACTTTCCATTTATGGTGGAAACGATGTCTAACCACCATCAACTGCTGCAATAACTGCTTCATTGGGATCAGGAAAGGCCCCGGTCAACTTTGTACCTATGGGACATGGAGGCCTTCTCATTCTGCCATTTGGATCTGGTTGGAGAACTCATGGTAGGACTAGCGGGTAGACGTGGAGGCCGTCGTGATGACTGGAGGACTTGACACGAAGTGGTGAATGGACGGTGATTAGGCAGGGGTGACTTGGCATGCTCGATGTGGATATGGGATGAGGAGAGGCCATGTGGATGGATGTGACAGAGGGAAAGCGATAGGGCAAATGCAAGTGGCAGAATTCGTGAGCTTTGAAGTGTACGAGCCAGGTGGAGGAGACACAGGGGCCGGGAAGAAATTATGGGTTGGCATGACACGGGGATAGGATGTGGCGGCAAGGGATAGATAGCGGAGGTACGTGGTGAGGTTTCGGGGTTTCGGGGTTTCAGGGTTTGCGGTGCCGAGGTGCACATGTGCCCGGAACTCTCGATCCTCCGATCCCCGATTTGCGATGAGCTCCACTTCTATAATCTAGCCCCTACTGGCTAGAACATGAACCATATGACCACTGCCTCCGTGTGACCGTAGTTAAACCCTCCATCGGAGTTTCGGCATTCATGATGACACAATGTCTGTGTCCACGGGACTCGCGATTTTTCGATTGCCGATGCGCCTTTCGTGCTAGCCCTTCGACTAGGCCCTGGTCCAAGTGACCACTACCATATGCCTTTGACCATACTCTCCATTGGGTTTTCGTGGTTCGCACTTTTGAAGTGCACGAATCACTCGTCCCCAAGATCCCCGATATCTGGATGGCTTCAAGTTCCCCGATGGGCGCTTCCCTATCGGGACTTTCCCGATGACGTCGATCTCCCGCCACACGTCCTTTGCCAGACGGACAGTCTATATCTCTTCCGTTGCTTCTCCTGTCCATGATCAGGCTCGCTTGCTTGACTCGTGCCCCAAACAGATTTCTTCTGTGTGCTGCGCTTGGGCACTTATCGTGCAATCATGTATACTTGTGTACCTTTGTTCCCCGATACCACAATTGTTGCTAACAGTGTGATAACAAGAATCAACAACTATCCTTATTTGAGATATATTGTCAAACGTTTTATGTTGCAATGGACTGATATTTTCTATGTCCAAAGAGGATGATAATGGGTAACTTTGCTTAGTCAAATACAATTTTAAGTGAAAATGAAATGGTAAACCTCGTAAATAGATATGCAGTGTTCAACCATACATGATAAGAGTTAAAACTTTATAAATATATTTAAGAAAGAACCATATACTCACTATTTTGCAAATTGCAACCCATGCTAAATCTTATCAACACTTAACATGAGAGATAGAAAAGGTAGGGGAGGGAGGTGGGGGAACCTTTCACTAGAAACTAGTTTAGTGTTTCTACCTCAAGAAAATAAAGCATTTATCTTTCTTCATTGTACAAAAAAATGAATTGAAAACAAAATATTACTCCAGTAGGAAATTGAACTATATAATGTAAAATTTTGAGAATATCCAGTCCTGGAATGTGCAACAGGTTTTGTTAATGTTGAGGAATATGAGTCCTGATCTCCCACAAAGTTGTCCTGCAACATGATCAAATTTTGAAACAAGTTCAAAAACTTAGATATTGAAATAAAACTTAAAATCAAACAATGTTAACGACTTCAACTAATCAAAATAAGGCATTGTTAGTCACAAAATCCTAACAATGGAGATGTTTTAACAACCTTTTCAGCAGTCCCCCATGTAACTAGATCAAAATAAAGACAATAACATCGTTCATATGTATTTTTATTGAAAAGGGGATATACATTCATAACTCCTATAAATCACAACCAAAACTCTCTATGATAAAACCAACCTATAGCATCCTCTATGATAATTGCATTTAAACAAGTACATTTAATAAATACCAAACACTAGGTTGTCTCAAGCTACATAGTATTTAACCTATGCCCTTCAATGAAACATCCACACAAGTCCCAAAAAGTGCATAAAAAGAATCTTACAATTAATTTGCAACATATAGTTGAGTCTCATCATTAGGCAAAGATTACAAAATCTGATCAATAATCATTTTAAATAGAAACTAGAATTTTTCCAAACTAGCTTCTGCATAACTGTTTTACACACTACATGACATTACAACTTAAACTATTATGTTGTGAATACATCTAATATATTATAAAAAGAAAATATTAGCTCGAGTAACTATTAAATATATAAAAATGTGTCTCCTAAACTATTATGTTGTGAAGACATCTAATATATTATAAAAAATAAAAATAAAATAGCTCGAGTAACTGTTAAATATATAAAAATGTGTCTCCTCTCGAAATTTTGAAAACAATGTTGAATTGATTCAATTGCACAGTATTTAGTTTGAAAAATCTAGAAAAGGAAAATATAGCAAAGGAGGTTGTATCTCTTTGTAAAATGAAAAATTAATAACAGTTAGAATTAGAATCCCTACAATACATATATATAGAGAGAGAAATCAAATCTCCATAGATGAAAAGATTCAACGTTTGATTACTTAATTAGGTTAGTCCTTTGTGGTTAATAAATAACATGTTAAGACCATTCAAATGAATTATACACACAGACGATCGAAAAGAAAAGGTCTTGATAAAATAATAATAACTGGAATGGAAAATATGCAATCCAAAGAGGGGAGAGAGAGAGAGATGAGTTTCTATGTCTTCCTTCCTTCGCTTCTATTTGGTTGAGATGATCCAGATCTAGATTTAGTCCATCCCAATATATATCACATGTCCCCTCCTCATGACTCTACAAAACACAAGTTCACATGCATACAAGCATAGATACACAAACACACAATGCATACGAACAAACACTAACACAAGAACAAAAAACCATGAAACATGGGAAGCGCTTCCACATACACACAACATGACACGACATGAAAGCATAGAGGAGGGGGATTTGAATGAGCAAAAGCTTTCAAAAATGCATTCCCTTTCTTTCTCGTACCATGTTTTCTCCAACAACTGATTTTTCTCTCGATCTCCATTGACCATGTTGAGAGAAAAGTGAAACACATGAACATAGTATGTCAAAAATATTGAACTTCATACATCTAAAATCAAAGTGTATATGTGTGCACGTGTAACTCCAAATGAAATTTTCCCTTATCTCTTTCTTTTTTACACCATTCTTTCTCCAAAAACCAATTTTTCTCATGCTCTCCATTGTTCCTATCAAGAGATCAGTGAAACACATGAACATGACATTTCATAAAAGTTTCACTTCATCCATCTAGAATCAAAGTGTGTGTGTGTGTGTGTAACTCCAAATTAACTTTTCCATTACTCATGTATCAACATAAGAATTAAGCCCAATATGATAAGAGATAAGGGACTTTTAATGTTCTTTACCACTATCAAAGTTATTTCTACTTATCCTTTCATTCATTCCTTTTTTGTTTATCTTGGAAGTCCTTCATCTTGGGTTTGACTTATTGCTTCTTCGTAGGTAGGGATGATTTTTTCTAGATTTGAAGCCCCTTTCTAGGAAAGTTTGGAGTTTTACAATTCCCTGTAACAAAACACAAAAAATTCGAATTAAATTCATTAACCTTGCATATTAAAATATATATAAATCCTCATGAATCTACTAATACTCTGCTCTAATTCATGTTGTAACCAAAATCTTTTGCAAATTGACAAAAATAAAATTCAAAGCCTACCATAGATCACAATGACCTTAAACCTAACGATTATTCAAGGGTGACAACATTTTTACTCAAAATCCTTCTCCACAATGAAAAGAAGGGGAAATCCCTATACAGATATTTACTACATTATGTGAATAAGAACATGAAAGATGGACTTTGCCACTTTCCAATTAATATAATAAAACTACAAATCCATAATAAGTGAGATAAGAACCAAAAGGAGAGCCAAGTAGACGCACCATCTACCTATTTCATCGCATGTATTATTTGTCATGGATAATTAGCAACCATGTATTATGAGTATTATGGTCCTCCTCACCAGCAAATACTGCTTTTCTCCACACTAGCATGAACATTTCACCGTCGTCTCTGAACAAATTCCTAAATTTTTGCAATGGAAGAAAAATCGCATCTGAGAGATAAAAATGAAAAAAAATGATGTTAGTATGAGTGAAAAATAAGTAATGAACTAAGATTAAGATCAAATGATAGATTAATATTAATGATATTTGATCAAACAACAAACTATTGAAGACAATTTGAGCATTGATATCTAAAAAACAGTTTCCAACGACTCACCTCAATGTGGAAGTCCCAAGAGGAAAAATCAAAATGTGTCTCGCACATTTGGAGCACATACAAATTGTCATTTATGTATCACTATTAGTGTTACCAACATCGCGATAATATCGCTGCTAGGAAAAATCATGACATTTTCCTCCGACAATAATATCGCGACATTTTCAAAATTCATGCAACGTTAGCGTGATTCAATGGATAACTTCGCACGGTTGCAGACAGTCACGAATTAAAATTCGATTTTTAGTTTTAAAGTGTCATTTTTCAAACAGAGTGTGGGGTTTTGAGAGCAAAGGAGAAAGAGTCGATAACTTATTTTTTTTGTCATTTTTGCAAACAGAGAGAGTCTAGCAATCTACTAATTAATGGTAATATTAAATTCTTAAAGTAAAAGTGGCATTATCCTTTATCTTTCATTTTCGTTCTTTTACTTAACTTTTACTTTATCTTTAAATTTCTCCTTAAATTTTACTTTGTATTTATCTTTTTCCTTTAAATTTTATTTTATCTTTCTCTTTATCTTTAAAGTGACATTCTCCTTTTACTTTATCTTTCATTTTCATCATTTTACTTAAGTTTTTAGCATTACCATTAATTGTCTCATGATGTTTGAGAGTGGTTTCAACCTCATTGGACTTCATATGGAGAAAGTAGAATTTTAGGTCCCATTCAAAATTCAACAGACTTAATGGTTTTCAGGATTTCAAGATTGGCAGTATTGCAACATTTCCAATAGATTCTATCATGTATGAGGGTATGGAACTGACATTTAGTCAAGGTAACCAAACCCTCTATCTACCTCAATGTTGGTGGCATTGACTGTTGAACTCTTCTATCGTGACTCTAAGTAAAATCATCCTTCACTCAAGTAAAATCACTTATTATGCATGTTAAGTTTTTTCTATCTTATTTTAATGCTAAGTGGGTGACATTGATGATGAGGATCCTAATATAGGCAATCATTTTTATTATATGTAGTTATTTGTTGTAGCATGGTTTTTTTTGGACTCTCGAGGCCATTTACAACTTGTTTGTTGATTTATTTTGGTTTAGAGATGGATTGCACTCAGTGCTATTTTGGTTATATGTACCCTTGTTATTTACATGAGAAACTTTGCATATCTGTGTATAATGGTTTGGATTCATATGGATGCACATGAATATATATTCACAGACTCTGACATAGCAAGTTGTACTTGGAAATAACACCAATAGAGACACTAGAGTCTAGCTTCTACTTCTTCTACAAGACAATTAAGTCTAATGTTAGCCCCGTGGCCTTCTTCTTCTAAAGAAAAATCCATTTCTAGAGCCATCACCTCTGCCTGTAAAAGGAGTAGAGTGAATAATTAGTTTATTTATCTTATTTCATTGTAGATGAATCATGATGATATACATTTATTATATTTTTTGATGATATTTTGAGGCTTTAGAGTCAGGACATGTTTCATTGTTGATCTGTGATGTATTCAAGTTTACTAGACATATTATACATCTTATATATCAGTTCTCTTTTCATAGTTATGTGGAAATGAATTTATTTGATGTTGTTTATGCTCTATATATTTAAAAATTTGAAAAACGATGAATATTTTGTATTTTTTTCATTCTTACGACATTTTCCGATATTTTCCCCGGTGTTGTCGATATTTTCGTTTTCAAACCCTCAGAAATATTTGTGCTGACACGATGTTGGTAACACTAATCACTATAGCCCAAGCTGAAATAAGTCAAACCAAGGTAGCATTGTTGGAGGAAGATTGTGTTGAGTTTTGGGTACCTTAGAAAGTGGTCCCCTTGAATTATTGAGTGTCTAACTCAAAGGGGGGAATATTTGACCCTCACCACTTTACTTTATGTTATAAAGTCAAAGTGAATTTATTAGCACTTAAGTCACAAAATTACTTTATTAACATAAAATGACTTAGGATACTCAAGTCATTTTGAGATTTAATCTCAACCATTGATTGGTGTTTATCCTAGATCTAATCTTGGACATTGGTTTCCTAGGTTGGCCTAAGGATGAGGCTAAAGGAGGGAAAGGTGAAGGAAGAGAATTCATTATTCACTTGGATATTAGAGTGAAGGAGGGGAGAAGAGAGAAAATCTTGGAGAAGAAGAAGGGTGCACTATTGAGAGGAGAGGGGTGCAAGAGAGCTTGAGGGTGCACTTTGTGAGATGCAAGGGCGCAAGCTTGAGTGAGGGTGCACTTATGGGAGGAAGGGCGCACACTAAAAAGAAAGGGCTTGGAGCTTAAGTGAGGGGTGCACTTATTGGATTAAGGGAGCACACTAGCAAGCAAATAAAGCAAGCAATGCAAGCAATAAAAACAAGGAAAGGGAACATTCTTCTTAAAGGGGCACAAATCCCAAGGAGGGAACATTTCCCAAGGAACTCCAAATACAATTTCAATAAGGAGTTGGCTATTGTACCAGGTTCCTTTGTTTTTTTTCCTTGTTGTTATTTTAGTTTAATATATCCATAATAAAATTTCTCTTCCAACTGGTTTTCCCCATGGGGGTTTTTCTAAGGTCATGTTGACCAAAAATACTTGTGTAAATATCTTGTGGTTTGCATTCTTTTATTTCATAAAGTAGGTGTAAAGATCCTATATGAGTATTTTAAGTGTTAATGCATGTGTAAGAGCTAACTTGGAAAACAAAAACATCCTAATTAAACCCTTCACAAAGAGGCATCAAAAGAGCATAAAATCACAAGCTTAAGGGAAGTTTTAGTGGGAAGAATTTTCAAACTTATTGGCTATCCTAAAATAGTCCTAAAACATATTTGAAAAATCTTGAAAATAGTGCCCAACAAAATTTCAAAGATATACCTGTTGGATAGCCATAGGAACCTCAAAATTCTCCAGATTGATATTCTACAAGAGTTCTTAATAGATCGTACTGACCCTTGCCATGATGAACACATACTATTAAAAATAAATTCCCATATTCAAGTTTGAACACTTGTGCAAAAGTAGAATAATCCAAAAGACCAAAAAGAAAACACAAACCATGCTCCCATTATTTTAAGTGAAGACTTGCAAGAATCCTCACGGTTAGTTGAGTTCTGGAAATAAAAGCATTGAAAGAAAGATGTGAACCCTATAAATATAGCTACATTTTGAACATAAATATATACATCCAAAATATGCATATTGCAAAAAATAATAATAATCATAAGAAAACCATGGCATCAGAGTAAGAAGAAAAAATCATAGCAAGAACTGAAAATTTCTTGTTACATTGCAGCCACATTCGACAAAGATATCCATGCATATACAACATGAGATAACTATGTCCTACATGTTGTTTTTGTGTGCATATTTAAATCTAATAGAAGTTAATATACATGTTGATTATAAATATGTATATATGAAAAACAGAGTAGTCATAGGTAATTGAGAAACTTAGATGGTAATCGAATCCTTTAAATTAGTGATATTTGGCATCCTTCCATCTTAATCTTCTCAAGTGCTCTCACAATCGCCTCTTCCTTGGTTCAACTTCACTACTTTGTACAGAGGCAACAAAAAGAATTTGTAAACCCCCTTTTCATAGGTTTGGATGTTTCCATTTTCATCATCCATCGCTAAATAAGATGTTGTTGGAAGCAGGCCAACGCGGAAAGAAAGATTATTTTGGGAAAGAAGGCATGCACGAGGAAAGCGACAGCTGGAAGAAAGATTAGCATGTGTGCATGCATGGAAGACCTAAAGACGTTAGGATTAGGTTTTTTGCAATGTATTGTAATGTCTGGAGAGCCAGGAATGTATAAATATAGATACCTGGGTCTCATAGAGAGAGCTAGCAAAAAGAGATCGGATAAGTAGAGACGAGAGGAGTCATGCTTTGATAACTAGTTGTAATATTTTGCTATATGACCTAATTTTGTAAGTTGTTGAGTTGGAGACGAATAAGGAGGGTAGATATTGAGGGTTCTATTGTCATTGGTTGGAACAATAGAGGGTTAAGTAGATGGGATATGTTGAAAATCTGTTAAAATATATGTAAGATCTGTGGAGGCGGGCCAAGAGAATACTCAAGTGAACGAGGAGAAGGAGAAAAGAATGATCCGCTAGAAGGGGATGTTGAGACTGTGGAATCCCACAAAAGCAGATATTGAAAGGTGGCTAAAGACGAAAGAACTAGAGTTTGCAGAGAAAGATAACAGAAACCATAAAGTAACTTCACGCAAATATCTTGAGAAATACGTGTTTATTGATTTGCATGAAGTCTTTTTCTATGATTTTCCACACTTATTGCAAGAGTGGATACTAAGGTTGAAGGATAACCATGCAACGAACCAGATCCGACAGTTAGAGTGGACCTTAGTACAGATTGAGCAGTTGCAGTAGGTGAACAACAAATTCAACCGTGTAGTAGATTTTTGGCTCGACAGTATTGTAGAAGGATTTATAACAGAGTTTACAGTAGATACAGCGCAACGGAGCAAGAGTTTCTATGAGGGCCTCGTGGAAGGTATATTAGATCGTTGTATACTTTTATTAAGATCTTGTTGTATAACAAAGGGGTGATGAGGATGGAGTTGGACAGCTAAACTTCCCTACGTGCATGGGGGAAGGGGGGAAGCACTGACAGAAAGAGGAGAAATGGAAGGACGAGTGGATAAGGGAAAGAAGGAGGAACCCTTGAACCCAATCATGATGGATGACGACCAGATCAAATGGATCATGGCGATAGATGGAAAGACACGTAGCGAAGTACCCTACCAATACAAGGTGAACACCAAGAAGAGAGCCATAGACACGAGGGAAGGCTTGGAAAGTGGTGAAGAAGAGGTAGAGGATCTCCAAAATGTGGAGTAGATTGAGGAAATCCTATATGAAACATATGAGAGGAAAACTAGAGGTCCAAGAGCGGGAAGAGAAGGCAGCAATCATATCCATATTAATGTTAGTGTGGAACCCATGTGTGACTAATACACCAAAGAGAACACCATCGTTTAGACAACCACAATTCGGAGGAAGAAAGACAACAAGAAGTACATATACACAAGGAACAAAAACTGGAGGAGCCAGTTCAGGAAACACTAGTCAAGTATCTACATCGTGTGGAGTTAGTAGTTCAACGTTCAGGATGGCAGGACATGATCCCACCATCGGGTTACCAGAATTCAAAGGAGAAGCGTCAGAAGACCCGGGAAAACATTTGTTTATATGTGATAAGATTTGGGAAGAAAAACATATCACAGACGAAGATACTAAACTGGCACAGCTAGCGATTACACTAAGGGATCGCGCACTTGACTAGTATATGAGTTTAGCTACAAACAATCCACTAGGGAAAAACCAAACGATTACAGACATCAAGAAATTGTTGATAAATGAGTTTCAGAAGCCAAGTTCAGAATATCAATACATGAACGAGATGATAGAAATAAGATAGAAACCAGGAGAATCTGTATGGGAGATTGACCAGAGATTCAAGCGACTGAAAGAAAAGTTGAAATATCTCATGACCGATATGCAGCATAGGCACTTGTTTTTCAAATCACTGCTACCACACTTGAAATACCCATTGCGACAACAAAAGTTTCAAACATAGGCAGAGGCTCTGCAGGCAGCCCTATGACTAGAACAAAACCAATATCAACAGACCGATCCAACCATCAAATAACTAAAGGAGGATTTGAAGAACTTAATGTTCCAGCTAAACCAGAACAAAAGTAAGGACAAACGAGAAGTTGTTTGGTGTACCACGTGCAGGACGAAAGGACACCATAAGAACGAATGTCCAACATCTGCGCAGTATATGGTAGTAGGAATGCCAAACCTATTACCAACAGGAGGACTATGGTGCAAGATATACAAGAAACCAGGTCACGATCCATATCATTTCCCAATGATGCAGAAATACCAGACAGTTCCAAAGAGTTCATACTGCAACTTTTGCAAGTTTGTAGGCCACGACAACAAAGCTTGTAGAACTATGGATTTGATGCGAGAGAGGACATCGGATGCATATAGAGTGTAGGTAGAAATGATGATTGGGCAAGCCGCACCGCAATTTAACCAAGTTCCATCCCCATGCAATACTGCGTAGCAGAAGTATAATACTGCACAACAACCTTATAATATTGTGCAAGAACAGTACAATATGGCGCAACCTCAGTACAATATCGCGCAGTACAATCAGGTGCCTCAGTATAACGGGACAAGAGGAGATTGAGCGGGCTACAGAGGTGGAGGACAAGCGAGAGGAGGTTTTGGAAGAGGTAGAGGACCAGTGTTATGCCATAACTATCAACAACCAGTGCATTATGCAAGGGAATGCCCACTTCCACCAGCAACGTGTATGTATTGTCATGCATCGGACCATCGTACAAAAGAATGTCTGACACTATTATTAAAGATGCAGGAAAAGAGGAATCATAAAAATCAAAACGTCCAATGGATTTCAGCAGAAGCGAGGGATGAAGGAAGGAACATCAACATAGTTACGCACAGAGGAGCTAAAACACGAAACGACGCATCTTGACAAGAACCAATACAACATCAGTGGGTAAATAAGAATGTCAAACCAAGGAGACAGTTCGACGAGTAGAACGAGAAAGACGCATTTAATAAAGCCAAACAATAATTCTTGAAGCAAGACACCGCATCAACTTCAACTGCGCAACAAAGAAAGGAAACATTGGAATACGAGATGCCTCCATTATTGGATCATACCAAGGAAAAGCAACACATGGGAAAAGTAAGTACAATCAAATGGATTTTGCAATCACGTAAAAGTATTGAATGATCCATCATCTATCAAAATATTGCAAAACATATTAGAAAGATGTAGCATAGAGACAAAAGGAAAACTAGAACAAAAAATAGTTAATCACCTACATACAAGGAGAAGAACAAGTAGGGAATTCAGGCTGAATGCCAACATGGGAGATATCAGACTAGATCTAGGATCTGAAGTCAATGTACTCCCAAAGAAGACATGGCAATGTATGGGAGAGTCTACATTAGGATACTCACCAATTCAGTTGAAACTAGAAAACCAACACAGAGTCCTACCAATCGGTAGACTGAAAGGAGTAACAGTATACCTGGATGGAGTGCTCACTAAAGAAGACTTTGAAGTAATTGAAATAGTGGACGGCACAACACCATATCTAGCATTTCTTGGCTTGGACTGAGCATTTGATAACCATTCTATAATCAATATAAAGACAAGAAAAATGGCATTTGATTCAGGAGAATACAACGTCATCACGCCCTTAGACCCATCAGAAGGGGAAAGGTTCGTATAACCTACCTGCTTAGACTTGGAGGAAATCAACCAGTTGTACAGAACAACTGCGCAAGATGAATATTACGTAAACCCAACTGCATATGGGATAATCAGTTGGTAGAGAATTACATTATGAGCGATAGACTCAGATACAAGTTTAGAGAACTGACAACAAAGGCTACATGAAGTTTCCATAAGAAGGTGTGCAAGAATAGACCGCGCAATAAGATGGGTAGGCACAGAGATAAGGGAACCACCCAGTTCATGGAGTAAATGATATAGAAGTATTCTTATCACAGTATGAGGATGAAGTGTTAGAAAATAATAGACTCTTAGCACTTGATATAGCACTCAAGGCCACACCTGCAAGATGGTGGAGTGAACACAAGGAAACAATCAAGGATTGGTACCAATGTAAGCGGTTACTGCGCATAAGGTTTGTCACAGAATAGAAAAGAAACAAGCAGTAGAAGTACGATGGACAGGGGACACCAGTGGAACACTGGGAGAAGTGGAGGGAGTTGTGGAATATGACACCCCCAGGGGAATGGCCTCATCATTTTGTACACACCTTAGAAGGCATACCAGCCAACTGGTATACAGACCGGGAACTATGCATAAGAACTGCGAGCTAGACGGTATTGCAACAGAATTTTATAGTCACTTTCTCATTCAAGCAGGAGAACCCCAACATAGATGCAGCGCTTAAGAAGATAAGAGGGGTGATATTCATCATGGAACAAGAATTCAAACTCATAATAGAAGAACAACAGCGAAACAGACAGATAGTGAAAGAATTTTTGTCATGCTACCATGTGCAAGAAGAAGCACCAGATGAAGACGATCCACGCGATATTCAGATCGAGGAAGAAGAAGGTGAAAGAGAAGTGGAAGGTCCACCTCTAGAATCAGAAGTAATTGTTTCTCTGATCAAGGTGAATAAATACAACATTGGGACAGTTGAGAATCCCAAAATGGCCAGCATTGGATACTATTTGGATGAGCAAAGAGTAGAAATCATAACAGATTTACTGCGTGAGTACATCGACCTGTTCCCCACGACATTCATAGAAATGAAGGGTATAGCGGGAGAGCTAGGAGAAATGAAGATACCACTCAGAGCTTAAGTGAGACCGATCAGACAAAGACCATACAGATTAAACCCGATATAAAAGTAGAAAGTTAAAGCTGAGATCGACAGGATGCTCGAAGCTGGAATCATAGAACCAACAGAAGAATCAAAATGGATAAGCCCGATGGTAGATCAGGAGAAGAAACAAGGCGGGATAATAATATGTGTCGACTTAAGGAAGTTGAACGATGCATGCCTACATGACCCGTTCCCTACACCTTTCATGGATAAAGTGTTGGAGAACGTAGGAGGACACGTAGTTTATTCATTCGTTGATGGATTCTCAGGATACCACTAGATCAAGATAGCAAAGGAATATAGATACAAGACCATGTTTGCTACAAAATGGGGATCCTACCAATACAAAGTCATGCCATTTGAACTGAAGAATGCACCAACAATATTTTCCAGAGTAGTCGTCGTTGCATTCAAGGAGTTTATCCACTAGTTTTTGGAAGTATATTTGGATGAATGGACAGTCTATAGCTTATTAAAGACCATGTAGAGGTCTTGAGGCTGATGTTAGAAATATGCAGGCAATCTCATATATCATTAAACATCAAAAAATGTATATTCGGAACACCATTTGGGATATTATTCGGCCATATAGTATGCAAACAAGGCTTAGTAGTAGATCCTGCAAATATTGCAGTAATTGTTAACTTACCACCACCAAAGATATTCTGTCAACTAAGAGATATATTGGGACACACAGGATACTACAAAAATTTTATCAAAGGGTACGTGCAGATTACCGCGCCAATGGAAAAAATGTTAAGGAAAGATAAAAAGTTTCATTGGAATGAAGATTGTCAACACGATCTAGATACGCTGAAAGAAAATATGGTCACCGTGCCAATATTAGTATTTCCATACTGAGAGAAGACATTCCATGTACATGTAGATGCATCAGCCATAGCACTTGGAGCTATCTTGGTGCATCCAGGAGTGGGGGACCTGGATCACCCTATAGAAATTGCCAGTAGAAAACTATCAGAATCAGAGTAGAACTATAATACCACATAGAGAGAAGGCCTAGCTATGGTCTACACACTATAGAAGTTCTAACATTACTTACTGCGAAAACATTTTAAGATGTTCAGAGATCACTCAGCCCTTAAATACCTAGTCAACAAGCCAGTGTTGGGGGGGAGAATCGGTCTATGGTTATTACTGTTTCAAGAGTTTGATTTTTAAGTAATAGTCAAGCTAGGAAAGATGAATGTAGGACCTGACCACTTATAAAGGGTCACGAACGGCGAAGAACCTACAAATCTAGAGGACAACTTTCTGGACATAAAATTATTTTCAGTCCAGATCACTGATGAATACTTTGCAGATAGCATTCAGTACTTGAGTACAGGTACTGCGCCACAGGAACATAACATCACATAGAAGAAAAACCTGGTAGTCTAGGCTGCAGAATATCAATTGATCGCAGGACATCTATAAAAAATGGGCGCAGATAGAATCTTGTGAAGATATGTGCTGAAACACGAAATTACATAGGCAAAGCTACCACGCATAAGGTATTGCGCACATGACTATGGTGGTCAACCATTCATAGAGACTCGAAAGAGTACTGCCATAGATGTGATGTCTGTCAGAGGGTTTGAAAACCCAATAGAAGGGACGAGATGCCATTACGACCACAAGTAACATTGCAGGTATTTGACAAATGGGAAATAGACTTTGTGGGACCAATCAACCCACCAGCCAAAAGAATAGGAGTCAGGTACATTGTCATCGCGATAAAATACCTGACAAGATGGGTGGAAGCAGCACCAGTGAAGGATTGCAGCACAGAAACAACAACACACTTTCTATTTGAACAAGTAATCACTAGATTTTGTTGCCCAAGAGTTTTGATGAGCGACCAAGGCATGCACTTCATTAACAGCACTATCAAGGCTATTACTAAAGAGTTTGAATTCCATCATCAAAAGAGCACACCATATCACCCAAAGGAAAATAGCACAGTAGAAGAATTTAACAAAATCCTGGAAAACGCATTGGCAAAGATCTGTAATCTCAGCAGTATTGTGGGCATACAGGACCACATGCAAGAAGTTGACAAGGAACATGCCATTTAAACTGATATATGGCCAAGAAGCACCGGTACCATTAGAATTTTTGGTACCTAGTCTACGCATAGCAGCAATTACACACATGACAGAGCGAGGCGCGGTACAGGAGAGACTAAATCAGCTGATGATCATGGAGGAAGATAGGATCCTAGCAGGGTTCCACCAACAAGTTCAAAAAGCAAGGGAAAAAGCTTGGAATAATAGACACATTAAGAAGAAAACTTTCAAGGAAGGAGACTTAGTGTTGATGTATGACAACAAATCCATTCGGCATCCAAGAAAACTTAGAATGCATTGGTTAGGACCGTATGAAGTAAAACCTGTCACAGATGGAGGAGTTGTACAATTAAAATACTTAGGAGGTGTAGAGCTCAGAGGGATGATCAATGGGAGATGATTGAAGTTGTACAAGGAAAGTCGACCACCCACGGCATGAAAGTCACTATGCAACAAAAAGAAAAAGAAAAAAAGAGCAGGATAGTAAACGGTACCGACAAAGGTACAGTGTGTCGAAACAAGAAAGAGCACGCAAACTTAGGAATACAAATATGGCGAGGATAAGGCCAACGATCAGTTCAAAATGGAAACAAGCAGGAAAAGTGAAGATGACAAAACAAGTATTAAAGGACGAAGGAAAGTGGACTTGAATGTCGGAAATGACCGACGGGGTGCCGCATTAATCGCGCCAACTGGAGACGGTGAGGGAGAGTAATGGCAAGTATGAAGGAACCGAATTCATTGAATCTGTAATAAAGGTAGTGTATTTGAAAAGCTTCACACAATTCCCATACAAAGCAGGGACGTGCGAGCAAGAAGCTTATTGTGAAATTCGAAGAGACAGAGAGCGATAGAGCCTACGACGCACAGAGAAAAGTTCACAGAGATTGCAAAATCTACTGAACTCGGCGAACGACCATATCTTCTACCATGTCACCACCAAAACAAGAAGAACCAAGCCAGGCTACCAGGAAATTTAGAGTTAGGACTAGGGCACAGCTACAGATGCAGAAAATCGAACAGCAGCCGCCAGAGGTCATCAATGTCGACGAAATCCCATCACCAGATACAACACCCATGAGCCCCACACCCATTGTGGAAGAAACCCAATAGACAGCATCTGAGGGCATAAACGAGAATATTTCGACTAAGGAATAGGGTCAACAGAACCAAGGGACATCCAGCCAGGCGCAACCAGAGAGCCCCAAAGAATCTTTGGGATTCAATGGGACGACTCCAAAGCAAGCAGAAACGACCGAACCAGATGGGTCACAGACAACCTTGTCGGACCATCCACAAGAGGGAGCAGTAGAATATGTCATGGGCTGGCCAGAACAATATATCGAAGAATGAACTATGGAGGTTGGAACCTTGAGTCAACCACCATTGAAAAAAGACAAGCGGCAGGTACCTAGGTCACCATGCAAGCAACCCATCGCAGCCATTGTTTTGTCACGTATACCAAAAGGGGTATGGGTGAAATCAGACTTGCTAGGTTTTTTCGAGAAGCTCAAATACTCAAATCATGATGTAACAGACACGAAAAAGTTCCTAGAGTTCGCAAAGAAAGTTTACCTACAGACAGTGGGCCTAGACGCATTTGGGGAACCGGTTAATCAACCACTCCAGTGGATAGCATGATTGGAAAAAAAGGGGATTTTAGGTCTGCTAGAACTACCACACTTTGGCAGAGGACAGTATGCCAATAGTTGCATCAAATAGTTGATGGCAATAACACATGGTGGAGATATATGGTGGTACAAGCCCATCCCAATAGATGTAGAGCTCATTGCACACATTAAAGGATTTCCATCACGAGGCATGGATCCCGCACAATTTCTCAACGACAAAACTAAAGAGAAATCACTCACGGAGGAAATCAAAAAGAAATATTGCACTGAAAGGGGGATGTGTGGAATCATCATCAAATGGATGACTGACACTGCGAAAAAAATGGGCTCAAAAATCATGCTCTGCAAGCTACTAAGAAAATATCGCAGGGAGGAAGTCTTGGTTGGGGTTGTCGTAGTTGTTGCACAATGTGTTGAGGGCACCACAGTTAGTTGGGGCCCTTATCTTTTGAATATGTTTTTAGATGATTGCAAGGATGCGCGGGATCTGGGAACATAATTTCATTATTCATGGATACTCATGTTGATAGCCATCATGGGATGGAAGGAACCATATTACACATTTTTTGCCACCAGACCCAAGCCTAATCATGGAGAGAGATATTTATCGTTGGGCATCATGTCAGATGCTAGGAACAAAAATATGAACGCATCCATATTCGAAGGATACCTACGTGATCTACAGGATACCATCGCCAACCTCTAGAGAATAACACCACAGGTTGTTGTGTACTATCGAGACATTTCCAACTTCAAGTCCACTCAAAATGCGATGTGGATATAGGCGTGAAAGGACCCCAACAAGCAGTGGCTACAACTGTGATATTGCATCATGGAGGGCGACATAGAAATGGTGATAAAGGATTGGGAAGACGACTAAAAAATTTCAGTTCTTACACAAGACATACTTGCAAGGACAGAGGAGGAGGAAGCAAGGCAGGAACATACAAATGTTGAGGAGGCAGGGCAGGGAGAGACACAACCTTTGTAAGTCCCAGTGCCCAAGAAACCAAGGATGGGCTAGACCAAAACAAAACAAACAAAACAAGGGACATCGAAGACAGGAACCCAGAAGGGGAAGAAGAATAATACATAGTTGGCCCAAGCACAGCAGAAACAGGCTGAGGCAACGTAGGGGACGACACCAAGTCCCAATCTACAAGAGCCAGGCCTGACTAAGAGACCAACTACTCACACAGGGGGTGCGCGCAAGACGATGAAGATGCATAGAACACCTCCATATTACATGATTACCGAGGACAATGCAGACATGATAGCCCAAATGATTCAGGATCGTACATCCGAGGATTTTGAGAATGTTGTGCGCCACAGGGACAGAATTCAAGAGGAGATGGTATACATATGCGGTTCCTCAAGAAGATCGAGGAAACGTAGGAAGCGAGCAACAACATAGGAACAAGGCTGTCAGCATCACAAACAGGAGAAGAACCTGAAGCAAGTGAGCGGGATACATTCCACAAAATATCGTAGTCGAGTGAAACATTTCACATTACACCCAGCATGTTGCACATGGATGAGAATGTGGGAAAGACACCCCTAAAGGACTTAGATCAACTCCAATTGGTATTGTTGTGGATACCATCCAAGGCTCTACATAAATTACAGGTTAGTGTCACTCATGAGGTACAGTCTCACGCACACACATACACAGCCGAATTACAGCAGGCAAGGGATAAACGGGATGCGCTAGAATTGATATATGAGAAGGCCAAACTCGAGACCCAAGAGGAGAGAGAATGCGTGAATGGATTGGAACAAAAAATGGTCAGAACTTACGAGAAGATTCCAAAGACCACGCAGAGGGATAAACTCACAACTACCGAGAATATTGATCAAATTGTGCAGGCAATCGATCAATATCAGTAGAAGATCAAGAATCTCCGAGAGCAGCTCACACCTACCACTCCACAGGGGTAAGGGAACAAAGGAAGCAAGAAGAAACATAGCAGCTACAAGAGATAGAGTGACAGGTCAATGCAGCAGCTGAATTTTTCAACAAAGCAACACAACTTTGGACGAAGCTGGAAGAGGATCAACAGGTCCAGCAATGGGACAAGGAAGAAGAAAGGATAAGTGTAGCTATCCAAGACCTCAAGCAGAGGCAGAGGACAATGTCCATCACGGAGTGTGTCAAAGGGGCATAGGAGATGAAGAGACTTTAGGTAGAACTCACCACTACGTAGACGCAGAAAATCGAGCGCCAAGCTCAAATGGAACCGCTCCAAGAGCGAGTGGTAGAGGTCATTGCCCGGGCAGAGGAATCCAAGACATATTTGGCACAGACCTAGGTGGAGTGTGCAGGGTTGATCAGTGACGAGACTACGGTGCAGAAAGTAAACATACTCAAGGAGAAGACAGCGCAGGCTCGAAAGTAAGCAAAGGATCTCAAGGAAAAGTTTTAGGCGATCACCAGGGAGATCGATGAGGCACACAAAGGATAGGTGGCTCGGGAAGAGCCACATGTCAGTGTTGGGGGCATGTTGAAAGCAGGCCAAAGAAGAAAGAAAGACTACTTTTGGAAAGAAGGCATGCACAAGGAAAGCGACAGTTGGAAGGAAGAGCAGTGCGCGCGCATGCATGGAATACCTTATGACGTTAGGGTTAGGATTTTTGCAATTTATTGTAATAGTTGGCGAGCCATGAATGTATAAATATATATACCTAGGTCTCATAGAGAAAGCTAGCGAAAAGAGAGCGGATAAGTAGAGAAGAGAGGAGTCATGTTTTGATAACGAGTTGTAATATTTTTCTATATGACCTAATTTTGTAAGTTGTTGAGTTGGAGAGGAATAAGGAGGGTAGATATTGAGGGTTAGATCGCAGGCTGAGGAACCTGGTGCGATCTAGTCTGCCTCACAATATATCTTGACCCGACTGAGAAGAGTTGTAAAGCACACGGTGATGTAATTTTGGAACGATTATAATAAAAGAGAAAAGAGCCAGATATTTGTGGACGTAGCCCGGGGGGGTGAACCACGGTAAAACCTATGTTATAATATTGAATGCATGTATTTATTTACTGTCTTCGTTAGTTGTTGCTTTACGTTCCAATGAGTTGATTATATTGCATGCATAATCATGAATGACAATTTACTGCCTTAATGAGTTAAGTAGAACCCTCAGCACACATTTCTCAAATCCTCACTCAATCTTGGGATGCAAACATATGAGTATTGAAGCCACCCATTAAGACTATCTCGGGTGAGACTGCACAATGCACTCTATGCGTTGCGTTGCCTTCTGGTTTCTAGGAGGGCCGATAGTTTTAGCGGCTTTGTTGGAACCCCAGACTGACATGAACCCTGGGTCAATCAAGCGTATTATAAACTCAGAAAAATAAGTAATAACCAACATATAACCTACCACACAAGATAGAGCGAAGTCTTGAGCTACGACATTGAAACAAACTAACCCTCACAAATTATGCAAAGTGATGGGATTTATTACAACGTAGTAAAAAGAATAGAAAAACGATAGAAGCTATACAAGAATGAATAGATAAATGAGGAGTTATGACATTGAAACAAGATAACACTCACAAATGATGCAAAGTGAGGGGATTTATTATAGCAGAGTCAAAAGAATAACAAAAAGAACATAAGATATACGAGAATGCATAGATAAATAAGGAGCTTACCTACCAAGCAATGACGTTTCACTAAGGATTTTTTATATCTGTGATGGCGATTATTCTAAGGTGCAATTATTGTTGTCGCCCATTTTCTCATCAACAAATGAGTAATATGCCTTGAAACATAGCAAGACATGCACAAACAAATCTTTGACCCTGGAGATGGAAACAACAAGACCCTCACAAACCCTACATAATAACATAATATACGGAAGTTATTACTTTTCTAGAAGTATAATATTCTAAAAGACCAACAAGCAAGGGTGAATTTTTGCAAGTGAAGACTTGCAAGAATCCTCGTGGCTAGTTAAGTAGTTGTGGAAATAAAAGCACACAAAGAAAAATAAGAACACTCTAAATACAGTTGCAATTTAAATGTAAATATATACATTGAAGGAAATCATACCAAGCATAAAAAAATCATGATACAAGAGTAAGAAAACAAAATCATGGAAAGAGTTAAAAATTTATTTCATGGCTACAACTATACTAAAAGGGATCTGGGCATAAACAAATCTCAACATGAGATAACCATGTCCCATTTGTTGTGTTTATGTGCATATTGGAGGAAAATAGAAGTTAACATACACCTTGATTATAAATATGATATAAGTGTTAGCTTTCATGGTTACTCTGAAAGTGTTGACACCACGTTTGGGGGTGCTTCATGGGACGTGTTATGCATAGTGTATAGTAGACCCTTGGGGTTCCACGAAGGACTTGCACATTAGAGGTATCTTACACTTGGTTTTTGGACCTTGTAAGGATGCTTATATGAAATTCTTCATTTAGCCGACACGTGAAGGGAGGTTGCTTGTTTGGAGGAGGATTGTTGTGCATTATGGAGGAGGGAGTTGATGTAATACCACGGTTCCCCCCATTTTGTAAATACAACTATAACTGGCCAAGTGAATATGGTGGAATAGATATGTGTGAATGTTTGATTTGATGAACCTTTGTATGAAAGGGTCAATGTATGTATTTTCTGTTATTAATAGAAAATTGATAAGTGTTGCATAACTATTGAAAGGAGGAGTTTTCCAAGATAGACCATGGATGTTATGAGAGATATGGTGAGGGAAACCAAGAATGGTTGAGATGACCCTCACCAAACCAGTACCTACTGGGTGTAATTGCTCAATAGTCCTCTGACCCATAAATGAATTACCAGTCAGGTTGGTAGTTGGAAGGCCCTCCTCAAGAGTTAATGAGGAGATGGGGCAGGGTACCCATCTGTAAGGCTTTCGGGCCTGACCGTGAGTTGGGAATTCATACCCACACAACCTTGTTGAGGAATGAAAGAAAGGAAGTAATTTGGGGGGGAAGAGGTAGATCTGCAAGGAAGCAGAGTAGAGAAAAAAATATCTCGAAGAGAAGAGAGCATTTTTTTACTCTAGAGTTGAGAGGAAAACTAAGGAGCAAACTCATTTTGGATATAAGAAGACATGGGCAGGGGTTTTTCTACAAGATGATAAATGAGGCTGACAAGTGACTGTGGAAGTACTTGTGCATACCTCTTTGCTTGGTATAGAGAAAATCGGTTTCCAAGTCCCTATGGAAGGAGGAGAGTAACCTTCGTCCCCGACCATCATTGAGAAAGGAGAAAGAATCTCTCTCAGAGCATCATGGTCTAGCTAGGGGGTGGCCAATGGTAAATCTGTCAAGAGTGGTTATGCCTATGGTTGGGTGGAAACAAGCACCCCTTTCAGCAGTCGCTTCACGTTTTCCAATTCTGATAAGTATTTTCATACTCGGTGTAATACAATGGATGCAATGATTGAATGTCTGTGTTTATGGTTAATTTTTATTGTGTTTGAAAAGTTATTAGAAATGTTCATTTGCTTCTGTAAACTATTATATTTACATGGCCTTCGATTTACCTCAATCTAGCCACTAGAGAGTTATGAGATGTAAGTCTGTAGGAGTGTCAGGGTAGGATTAACTCAAATGTCTAAGTCTACCTTAGCGGGAATTTCAAGTTCAACTCTATGGAAGAAGGGCGCTTCCTTCATACCTTTCACCTGTGTGACCAAGGGATCATACCTACCATGGCCTTAACCAAGTCTCGACTAAAAGTTGAGTGTAGCCCCTAAACCTCGATATGATCCCATATGACCCAGGGTTGGAAACCCCTCGCTAAGCCCAAAAGGAGTGAAGCTACTTTGGCTTCGGGACTTTAGGACTTATGACTTCCTAATCCTCGAAATTAGATGAAGTTTGAAGTCACGAATTGATGAGGGTTGTGGATCTAGGAATCCAGTGGAGATCTCTCTCGACTGTTAGATCAGACTTAGGGAAAGGGTAGTGCTAAGTACTTTGGTGAAGTTCCATTCGGTAGAATAGGGGTGGTCTAGTGCCGAAACTCCCGAATGTCGAAGTCGCGAATTTAATCTAGACCATTGAGAATAAAGGGACGTGTGTCCACAGATCAATGGACATTTAGAAGTTCACATATTCGGCAGTATCATTGTGTAGACATAAGGTTGCGTAAGTTTCCCCGAAGTTCTGCAACCCATAGTAAATCCTAGTCATGAACTCTAGGTGCACATGGCGATAGATCTAGCATGGTTCAGAGATTTGGAACTCCAAAGAGAAAGCCAAAAGTTGCACACCAAACTCTTGAATGTTGAATTTATGAAGTGAAATGGACCATCAATCCTTGGATTCTTCGGGATCCCTCTCAACCATCGATCTAAGGACTCCATTGAGAACCCCTCTTAACTATCCAACCAACCAGGATGTGTCATGGAGCGACACGTGGCCCCCTCTTGTCCCCTGCCAAATTTCATCCGTTGGACCAGAGCTGTTGGATGAGAGGCTATGTGGCAAGAGATCCGATAGTCCAGAGACTTGGTACTCTGGAGGAACTTGCCCAAGAGTCTTCCAAGTGTGAAGACTCCCAAAGTCATGAACGGTGAAGTAAATCTCAATCATTGATAGGTAGAGGACACATGGCACCAGATCTTATAGTCTGGATAACACTCCGGGGGACTCGAGATGTGGTGAGTTTATAAGCTCTGAAGCCCAGAGTTGTGAAGCAAAGAGAGTCATGGATCTATGGATCTATGTGAATAGAACTTGACCATGAGATCTAAAGGACTTTAGAAGACCGTTTGTCAGGGGTCAATGTGGCTCACTAACGTAATTGAGCGTGATGTGGACCCACAACAAAGGTGTCACATGTCACCGGGATATGGACATTTTGCAGACCCCTTATGCCTATTAGTGTGTGACATGTGTAACCCCCTGATGAGGACATGTGTTACCCCTGGCCCTTGCAATGTGTCATCCTCTGGTTCATTCCCACTTGGCCAACGTGGTTGGCGATGCGACCGGGACTCTGGGAGCCCGAGACTTCGGGAGTTCAAAATATTTTAGATGCAGTATCGTAGAGGGACGTTGAACATAGAATGTCGAACGTCGAACGCCAACATCCAACGTAGAATGTCGAATTCCAAACACCGACATTCAACGTAGAATTTTGAATGTTGAACGTCGATCGTTGAATGGCCGAGGCCATGTGGAGACATTTTGAGACTCCGGGAGGTCTCGTGCATAGACAAAAAAGGGACACCCAGTGTTGAATGTCAAATTATCCTTAGGTGCATGCCTTAACCAAGAGGAAGATCCATAATCATATTTATTGGGGGATGGATCTCCACCATAAATACAAGAGCGTTGGGAGTTTTGAGGCATCGAGGAATTCTGGATGATACGTGTGAGGTGGATGCTACATGCCTCTTCACCAATAACGTCTAAAGAGCTTTGGGAGGTAATAATTTGCAAACCAGAACTCATATTTTAGTGTGGTGGTGACCGTTAGAAAGCTCGTGGTGATCAGTAGCCAATGGATATCCCGGATTTAGGATTTGAGATAGTTAGGAAAAACAAATTATGATGCCCCGCCCCTTAAAAGAGTATTTAGGGGTTGGGTGTGTTACAGTTGAGCCCTAGACAACACGAGGTTTCCTGGTGGATTGCATGGAGGCTTACACTTTACATGAGGAAGCTTGGGTTGAGGGAGTGAACACATAGGTGTCGTGGTCCCTGAGGAGGCACATGACCTTGCAGATGCATTGCAGCTTTGGACCCTTGGTGGAGGAGCATTGGACCCTAGGGAGTAGCGCTCATGCCTTAGACCCTTGTTCATTTATTTTCATCACCTTGGAGCTTCACATGTGTCAATCATAAGATAGAAGGAAGTATAAGGAATGTAATGAGCATAGTGAAGAATATGGTATTCTATCAAGCTTTTCTCGAGGAGTTATTTCCTTCCTTAGGGAATGGATAATGGTGTTATCCTAGATCAAGGGTTTTCTCTACAATTTCTCTTGTGTTTATTATTTTATGTGAGTGATTTAGTTCTATCTTATGTTTCTAGATTTGTGGTATATAAAATTATAGGAGGAAGGTATTGGGGTTTTTGAGGAAATCCTTAGAGAAGTCATGAAGAAAGAAGAAAGTGTTTTTGTTGGGATATTGCTCTTGTGAGATGTTAGGGTTTGATCTTGGGAGCAACATGTTGGGGATGACTATATCATAATCAACCATTGATCCAGATTTTATGTGCAGAACGAAATGAATACAGATTATTAACAGGTGCTTAACACAAAATAACAAAGATACAATAAAACTGGTTTTCTATTCAATAACGAAATAAGCTGAAACTGTAAAATGCAGCGAAAACAAGCTTGTTGGAATGGTGGCGGCTTATCTCTGAGAAGAGATGTGACGGAAGCACGCATTTGCTAGAAGAAGGTTGCAATGAGGCTCTGAAGGCATTTTTACAATAAGCAAGAATGCCAAAAACCCTAGACATCCAAAAACCTAACCCTAGGAGATGAAGCGCCAAAAGTCATGTGGGCCCCGTTTGGGTA
>JZKD02S0778797.1:119224-136981 GCA_000966675.3 Picea glauca | reverse complement strand
AAAGTACAAGAAGACCCATCTACACCACCAAATAAGTCCCAAGAATATATTGAAGACAATGGAAGAGAAGTTGGCCTCCACAAGTAAAAGACAAAAAGAAATAAAGTAAAATTAAATATCCAAGAAGAGAAGTCATCCCCACATGAAAATACTGGTGATTTGATAAGTATAAATAGAGGCCATTTCATTTCATTATGAAAGAAATAACTCTCCCCTCATCTAATGTGCACTAGGAAGTTGATATGTGCCAGATGTAGTTCTTGGTCTCTTTACTTATGCACTATCTTTTGGAGAGGCGCTAGACTTGGAGGATCTTTCTCTTGGTTATTCTTGGTCATATTATTGATGCGCTAGCTCTTGGAGGCACTAGACTTGGGAAGGACTTTCTTTGTATGGTATTTTGATATGGTGAAGGTGATGTACTGGTAATATCTTGGATTGAATTCTTCTATAAGAAATTTTGTTGGGTTTTCTCCCAAGTTTGGGTTTCCCAGGATAAATTCTTGTGTTCTTGTTTCTACCGTGCATGGTTAATGTTTCTAGATCTTGTTATTTCCACTACATTGTCATAGTTAATATTTTCATTGTATAGTTATTCTATGATAAGTGGGATGAAATTGAATCTTGTCCGTAATCATAAGGAAATAACTATCAAGATCTAAGAATTAGAAAAATCAACATGCAATCAAATCTTTGTTGAAATATTTCCACTACACAGCTTTTGTTTGACGTTGCACATGAAATTTGTCGATGCACAATGTTATCACTCTGTAATTTCTCAAGATGAAGAAGAAATTGACAGAGGTAACTACAAAACCACTTTGGATTCCAGGATCTAGCCCTTCTAGACCCAGAGAGGGATCTCTCTATAAGATTTAGCTTTGTTTGTTGGGAATTTTAGGCTAGTTATGATAATACAAGGTTTGGGTTTTAGATTGTTGGTTGGAACATGAAGGGAAGGCCATTGGGAAATGGATTCAAAGAGGCCTAATTCAATCAAGGCAGGTTCTAAAAGAAAACTTATAGGGCATGATAGGCACCTTTGTTGGATTCTTGAGATTGTTGAGTGATGTGAAAGAAAAGGTGAGGAAAGAGGATTGTAGTGGAGCAATTAGGAATTCTGGAACTAACCCTCTAGTAGAAAACATAGAAATCATCTAAAAGCCAGAAACAAAGTGTACTTTTAAACAATTCTTCTCTTAATATTCTATTGAATAATTCAAACAGAAAACAATATGTAACAGGGAAAACATATTACAGAAGAGACACTTCACCAAATAGATATGCCACAGGAATCCTAAAAATCTTGTCTTGTATCACTAAAATTTGATTGAAGGGGCTCTCTTAACTGCTTTACAATATCGTTCCTATCCTACTAACATGTCCCAATCAACCCTTCATACTTCAAAATGTGAAGTATTTATAAGGTATTTACAAAGATCCTGTCATAAATGAGCGGGATTTATTTTAAGAAAATCTAAACTAATTGTCAGAAATATTTCTCCCACTGAATCTTGAAAGGTTACAATAATTTTCAAGTTGCTAAGGCTGCTTTGTGAGATCTGATGTTGATCTGTCTTCGACTTCTAATCTTTGACATCTGTCCTTTTGACTTTTTTCCCCCGAAATTCTAAAAAATGGGGTCCAAAGGGGTCTTTGAATCTCACAATGTGAGATAGTTGTGTCAAATCTAAGGGAGGTTTTTGTAGATCGGCTTGTTCTAAGTAAAAACCTCTCAGTTTTATGAAATTCCTCTACATCTGTCTGGGATCTAAGTTTGAAAAAATATGTAAAACATGTAACAAATAAATCCTGAAAATAAGCCCCAAATATACTCTCGATTCTCCCTATCCGTGACACTTGTAGAAAAAATGAAAGAGGTTATTTTTCCTTGGTCCGTTTTGAGAAAAAACATCTTTTGGTTTCTCAAAATTCACCCTGGTTACCTTGGAAATCTCCTCGGAAGATGACTGGTCAAAAACAGTTTTGGGAGGAGGAAAGTGGTTATGTATATGATGACGTGGGGACAAGTGTCAAATAGGATATGAGATGATACGGGAGTGTAAGTGGTAGGAAGAAGGGAATCATAGGTGGAGAGGTAGACGGTATCGGGAATAAGGAGACAGGTGGTGTGTGGTGAGAGGAGGAAGTAGATATGGGAGGTCAGGTGTAGGGAGAGTGGTCAGAGAGGTGGATGAGGCGATAGGTGGGAGAAAAGGGGTATGAACAGGTGAAAGGGTGAGAAGTAGAGTAAGTGGAGGACAGGTGTAAGAGGGGGGTGTAAGTGGTATTGGATCAGTGGTTTGGAAGGATTCTGAAGGGGGGGGTAGGTGGTAAGTATTATTAGGAGGGGGGGGTCTGAAATAATGAGGAAGCTCCACGTTAGGTGGGACCCACTATGGGGAAACCACTTTTCTAGACCCCCCACCCCCCAGCATTAAAGGCAGAAAGGTTGGGGGGGTCTGAATCCTGAGGATCATTGATCTGGAGATGATGGATGTCGTCGCTGACAACGTGTGCGGGAATTACCCACTACACAAAAAAAGCTCTTCTCAGTTAGCCAACTTAGAATAAAAACATGCGTTGGGTAGCGCTAAGCTCAATTTTTTCCACTTTACACCATAGTTTTATTTCCCTATGCTAAATTGACCAAATTTGATCAACTTAGGGTGTCTTTTGAAATGCATACCCTACTTATGTTTCCTCTTTCCTTTGGGAAATTATTTGCAGAATGGAATATTGTTTACCACATAAAATCATTGAAGGGAAAAATTTTGATATTAGCACCGTAGACTAAGTCTAACGGATCAAGCACCATAGACTAAGTAGCATGATCCTTGATTATGAGATATTAGCAACATTTTTCTTCAAAAATTGAAATGAATCAAAAATTAATGGTACAATATCATGTTGCATCAATCCATCTATGGTTTGAACATCAATATAACTTAGGGGTTGTAATTTCGGAGCTAGAACAACTTCCATATCACAAATGACATCCTCAACTGACTCATCATAAAATTCTCCATTCCTTCTGTTGAAAACTTGCTCGTCTGCTTGCTTATAGATTCCTCTCATCAATTAAAATGAGGAGAAACATAGGGCAAAGACTTTTTACTTACTTTGTAATTTTCTGCTTTTTCCTCATTGTTGCCATGATTAATTTGCACAAGTTGATTGTCATATTTGAGCTACTGTAACTGAGCTTCTTCTTCCCTAAAAAAAGTTGTTGATTGCTTTGAAGAATCAACCTTGATGTAATCATCATCATATTGATCATTCTTGGGTAGATCATCCATATAAGAAAAATCATCAAGCATACATATTATATCAACTGATTACTTCTCCACAAGATGATTTTGAGTTTCATCTTTGTCCATGGAATTAAGTGAATACATAAAATAATGATTTTCTTATCTATGATACCCAGGATAAACAACAAAATATTTAGGAACATTGACCCTTTCTTTCTCAAAAAATGGAACATGGTGTTTTTTAACAACAAGTTCATCTCTCATGGTAATCTTTTGCATCATTTATTTCATTGTGTTTGCCATAATGTCAAGTTTCACTTCTGAAAATGTTAGATGCTCCTTCTCTATGTTTTCCTTCTCTTTTGCTTTCAACTTTGACTTTTTTATCAGCAAATTAGCTTCTACACCTATTGCATTGTTGTGCATTTCTTCAAGTGTTGTAGTATTCCTTTCTCTTAAATGAAATTCCATTTCCGGATCAAAGGCATCCAGGTAGTGTAAAAGAACTAAACTGGCAGGAGGCTTTATATCATCGGGCATTGAATGGTAAACTTGATTGAACCTGGCTGAAAAGTGTTGCACTGTTTCTCCTGGATGTCTTTTCAAATGATTATATTCTTCTAAAATGAGGAAAATATTTCTCTCGATTACCCTTTTATTAAGGAAGACTTTCACAAACTAATTGAAATAACAAATACTTACAGCTGACAAATTTTTGAACCATTCCTTAGCTTTAACTTGCAAAGATAAAGAATAAATTATGATACAAACATCATCTTCTTCAACCTCAAAAAGGTCAAGAAAATTTTCAAAACCTTGAATGTGTTTTTCAGCAGTGATGTTACCATATTCTCCATCAAATCTAGGAAGATATTTGTGATAACTTTCAAGGAAATCATGGAGTATAGGAGGTAAGAAGAGAGGCTTGTATCTATCTGTAACTTTAACGAGTGTATGAGTATGTACAGAAGTTGTAAAGTTGATCTTGATCTCTTGAGGCTCATCAGGTTGAATATGATTAATATCAGTTTCAGCAATATGGTCTTGAACAAGATCATGAAAAGAGAAGAAATAATTAAAAATAAAGCCTATTTTTTCTTGGATCAAATCCCAACTTGAATACCTGATATTTACATATTGTCTTACCATGTTTCAGGTTCTTCCTCCAATGGAGTCATTGAATTGAAACTGATTGGAGTCACCAAGTGAATTATTCATCCTTCTGGTGTCTAATCATTGTCCACCATCAGTAATAAGATCTGGAACTTGATATGATTTTTTGAGGAACATGAAATGTTCATTCCTTGGTATGGTCGTTGTTAGCACTCTGTAAATTTGTTTGGTTGATAAAACAAACGACAGAGGTAACCTACAAACCAACTTTAGAGTTGGGTACTAGCCTGCTCAGCTCAAAGAGGGCTCTCTCATGTCACTTGGTGTTTCTTTGGTAATCAATGGCTAGGTTTAGTTTGTTTGGGGGATTTTTTGTATATATTTTCTGACAAGGAAGGGGAGGGACACTCAGGGATATGGAGTCAAAATCCTAAAAATGAATGAAGACACTGACTTGTCTGTAGAACTCTCTAGAGGACAAAGGCTAAATGAGGCAATGAGTTTGAGTTGTAAATTAAAATTTGCAGAGTGTAAAGAGAAAGGAGAAAACAAGTAACTACATCAGAGAATTCATGAATTGAATTCTGAATTAGTTAGGAATAAATTTACACAATTTAAATTGCTTAAGCCAAGAGCATCACAAGATGAATTATGGGCCTTTAAACTATCCAATTTAAACATAAGATAATGTAAATGGAATTAGAAACATAGGAAATACATACAAAGACAGAAGACAAAGCTCATATCACCGCCATTATAATCTTGTCATAGAGACTTCAAAGACTTGTGCATATGTATTCAATTCAGCTTCATAAAATTACAATAGAGTTCAGAACAACTAGAATTGTGCCCTTGCACTTCTGCCAACATTAATACATTTGGAACTTCTAGTATTTATACAATTCGAGTTCCTTCAGTTAGAAATTGATTACAATAGCTTAATTGAAACGTTTTAGCTTCTAACACTAATTACAATAATTTCTCACGACAATTTCGGTATGGGAACCGATTACAATGATTAATAAAAAATGTTTCATGAACCCACTGTTGATTCCCCTGACTCTTCAGCTTTTTCTGTTGCCATTTGTCCTACTTTGGTACCCTGTTTGATCTGTCATTTTGGTGACACCTGGGCATCATTTGTTGGTTCCTGGAAAGCTGCACTTTGTTTTACCCAGCTGCACTATCTCCTTCCACTACAAGTCAAAAGGGATATCATAGTCCATCATTTCTTTGATTAAGATCTCCAGGTCAATGCAAGAGGAATACGTCATGACTGGAAGTCCAATCTTCAATGTTTTGAACTGATTCAATATCCCAAAATATGTAATCAAATATTCGGCCAGGGTTGCTCCTTTCAAGTTTTCCTCCAGGATTTCAAACTTGGAGCGATCCATTCTGCATTGAGCGAGGTGAAACTTGTATTCCTCCTGATCATACAATTTTCCTTTGCCATCCCAAAATGGTGGGAGGCCTTTGATGAACAACTCTTCAAACAAATCCTTGAATTCTTGTATACTTTGTTCCATCTGTATGGCCTTGGTTTGGACTGATTTTAACAGGTTATGCTTGGCAATGACCCTCTTGGCCCAGATGATTAATGTAGTCCTATCTTTAACCCCGATGGTCTAAAGTTCTGCAGTGGGGATGGAATTTAGCAAGTTTATGGAATTTTTGGCCCACTCTGATGGTTTCTTTGCTAGGGTCTCATTTACAACAATGCACCTTCTTTTGGCTGTGATGGCCATGTTATCTTTTTCATTGATGAAGTTCAAGTACACCCTGAAATTGGCAGCTTTAGCAGTAATAGAATCCCAGATGATGTGCTTGGCTTCCTGCAATAGTCCTTTGCCTCTCAACCTTATTTTCAGCTTGTCTACTCTTTCCTGCAAAGCTTGATTCTCCTTTTGAAACTGAGCCATCCTCTCATATTTTGTTTTCATTTCTTGCTTCAATATCTCTATATCTCCCTTTAGCCCTTTGATTTCTCCCACCTTCAAGATAACTTGTGACATAGCCTGGACAAGACCTTCAGTGCTTGGCCCAGCCTTTGTAGTAGAAGGAACAACTACATCCATGTTTGGTAAATCTGTCTACCCTTGTGACAAATTCACTTTTTCTTGCTCTAGCTGTAGTACCTTGGCCTTGTAGTTCAATGCCTCTTGTCAAAATGCCTCCTTCTCTTGCTCTAAAGAAACCATTTCTATTGTTTGTGGATGCTCTGTGGCAGACATTTTTAGTTTCTTCTTCAAGCTTTGGATCAACTTGTCTTTTTCTTCTAAGGAGGATTTCACACCTTGAGGGCCTTCAGGTTATAGCTTATTGACCTGAGTTTTCTAAGCTCTATTGGATGCTTTTTCTTGCCTCAACTTCCCTTCCAACATTATTGCATAAGCAGATGGCATTGAATTCTTCAAGCTTAGGCCCAAGTAATCTGCATACAGCATGTCACTGGTATTCCTGTGGAATTTCACTTTATATGGATCACTAATGTTATTATATTTTAGCTTGATCTCATATACTTTATCCTCATCTACAACTGCTATATTAAATGTCTTCTTCTCTACATCTCTTACTGTGAACAGAGAAGACTTATGTTGAGATATATTTTTACTTTAGGTATTAACTCACTCATTTCACCCATAGCTAAATTCCCTTTCTCAAGATATTGTTTGGCCAAATATTCTTTAGATTTATAAGCTTCTCTAGTTTCCTTGTCAAAGATGCGCTTTTTGTTGCTGAATTTTCTAGAGCTACCTTCCCTTTGGAGTTTGTTTCCTTTCCCAACCTCTATAGTGTTGGTGCCACTCTCCACCATATCCATATTTACCTATTTTTTAGGCTCTTCCTCCTCTAGATCCACTATCTGTGGGGATTGTGTGATCCTCATCTTCTTAGGGGCATTCTGTTGATCACTAATGCCCATGTATTATGAACTGCTTCTCTTGGTGTAGACACTTACTTTGGGAACTTTGAGTATCAGCTTCTGAGGAGTTTGTTGTGTCTTAGTCTGTTGCAGGGTTGGCTCCACTTACTTTGTTTGAGCACATTGCAATATTTCTTTCATATCAGCACAGGTTTCTAGATTTTCCAATTGTCAAAACCCTCAACATGTTCATGCTCATAGGGGGGTTGTTTGTTCATCAGTATTCTATTGGATATGATCTGATGTGGATCATATATTCTTCTATGTAGCTATTAAAAACCAAACTCGTTGAGCTTTGCTTGGACCCGAGGTAAGAATGATCTACTCTTGATAATGAAGGGCCCAATGATGAAAGGGAATTTAGGTTGGATGCCTTGTGTAGTTTCAGAAAGTGTTATGTCTCTGATATGATTCTTTGCCTGATGAACTCCAGGTAAAAGACTATGGGTGTCAGAAAAATAGGTAGAAGATAGGGGGATTCATGACAACCATAAACCCATATCATTGTCGAATGGCTGAACAACACCCCCACTCTGTTTTCTGGATTTGGTTGTAAATAAATCCTCATGTCATCTAGGACTCTTGTCATGTTGGTGTTGAAAATTAGGATGTAAACCATGGACATGACCTCATTGATAAAAATGAGCATTGTGATTCTTTTACATTCATTTGATATGAATGTTGCTTTAGGGAACTTTCTCTTGTTTGTTTCCAGGAAAATCTTCAGCAAGTATGTGTAATATCTGAAATGTCTTAGTGACTAAAAATTCACTAGTTGTTTGTGGTAATTATTAGCTATGAATTTATCGAAGCTGATGTTGACTGACTGACTGGACTCTAACTGAAAAAACGCCAACAGAAAACCTAACATGACCTCGACCACATACTTTTCATTATCTAGACCTAAAATCTGACTCAGTATGGACCAGACCCATTAGACTTCAATAACCATGACATTAACACTCATTGGTAGGGACAGACTTTCGAAAATATGCTTTGGTTTGACAATTGTTTGTAAGAATAGGTATTTGACTTCTGATGGACACTCCCTGTAAACCATAATCATCTTTTACTCCTCAAACAGTTTAGACATTGCGGAGAGGGACTCTGGTATAACGAGGGTGCCTTGAATTGACAGACTCTACCCTACACAGGACCTCAGACCCTCGTTGATTTAAGATAATTTTCTCTTCTTGTGAATATTGCTCTACGCACCAACCTATGAATTCAGGGAAACGGAATGCGACCTTGACATCGTAAGGGACTATAGTGTCCTGGAATGCTTCAAGTAAGGGTATATGTTTCCCTAAATTATTAAATATATTAGCTCTGGGCACGGAGATGGGCGAAATGGTGATTTAAGTGTCGAACACATCTGAATCCCTGTCAATTAGGGATTCTTTGTTTGACATGGAGTCTTTCTCTGCTACTCACATAATGACAGGGTCCATGTTGGCGATGGAAAATACCTATAAATGAGGGGAAAAGGCATGAGCTTGGTGTGATGTTGAGCTTTAGTTTGAATGGAGTGGTCGCGCTAACTTTCAACGTTCTAGCATTTGAAAAATAATAAAATAACAACGAGTGTCCCCTTTATATACTTTTTTTATTTCAGGGGTGAGGGGAAGTGGTTTGGGGAAACTCGCTTATCACCCTAAAATGAAACCAGTGGTGCCACGTGGTCCTGACCCAAAACCACAGTTTACTTTTCGTCCCGCTTTTGGGAATTATCATCCGAGCAAGTTCTCCCCCCAAAACGATCTTTGACCGTTGATATGTAGTGCATGCGATCTTCCACCTGTCAGGTCCCTTCAACTCCGCATTACTTCTATATTTAGCCTCCTCTCGCTAGACTTGGCACTGTCCTCCAGTTTGTCATGCCTCAACATTATTTTAGCACCTCGCTAAGTCTTGAAAACTAGATTTCCCATAGAAATTTTTATGGTGATAACATGGGCTCCAACTGGGGATGTTATCCTCCCTGCAAGGTAGAAAAGAAAGACATACCAAATGCCTACCCATTGGGCTATTTTTTACTCCTGCAACTGAATTTACCAACTTTTATTCAGAAAACTCAAACTCTACTCAGCATAACTCAGGGCCTTCACCTCGGGCTTCAATTCTGCTGATTTAATTTCAACTTCTTTAACTGAAAAACAAAATGGTTATGTACAATGAATGGAAAGGGTGATGGTCGATTTAAATGATATAATGTTTGAGGAACCTGGCATTCACAGGTCCTCATCCAACGATATCTCCATTACTCTCTGTTGGAAATATAACTGAGAGGGGGGGGGTGAATCAGTTATGTATATAAGCTTGAAACTTTTCTGTTATTTTTTTATTCTTTCTAGATTATTATTTAATGTGTTGTTGATAACTTAACATGCATAGATATACAGTATTTCATCAATCACACAAAATACACAGAGACACTAATTTTCATGAGGAAACCCATAAGGGTGAAAACCTCTTCTTCTTAGGATGTCAATCAAGCTCCAACTTTCATGTACATCACACTCTTTGAGCTCCAACTCAAATATGAGGCTACAACCTATGATAGCAAGCTACAAATTGTAGAGAGCACCAAATCTCAGATTTCTCTAGCACCAACTAGATGGAAGCACCAACTCCCAGGTTTCTCTAGCACCCACTAGATGGAAGCACCAACTCCCAAAATATCTTCTAGCACCAACTAGAATTTAGAGGACTACAATCCTCCCTAGCACCACCCTACCACCATGATTGAATCTTATAAAACTTTACTTACTTGCTCTGTCTCTGATATGGTCTGTTACAGCTCCATGTCTCCTCTGCCTCTTCTAGCTTCTATACTTTGTTCCACTTTTATACTTTGCTCTTTCTCCTACTGCGCACTTCAATGCCTATGTCCAGCTTCTCTTCTTCCTTTATACTATGTGTTGTCTCTACATGTTATATGTTGCACCTCTAATCTCCAGTTTAGGTCATGTACACGGTCACATTCTACCCACATGCATAACTCTCGAAAAACACACACCCTCTTCTTTGTTATGTATCTCTTTCTCATGCCAAATCCTCTGCCAAATCATCATCACAACTCTTCGTCTTCTCTGGTGGTTATGTTGAATCTATTCATCATCAGTGGTCGTTATCCAAAGATTCTTTGGCTTCTCTGGCAGTAGCAACTCTTCATCTTCTTTGTTAGTTACAGCTAGTCATTTTTGGCTTCTTTGGCTTCTAAGCCCCTTCCTTCATGTGACCATCAGCGGTGACCATATGATTGCGGGCGCGTCCAAAGGTGGTTTGAAATCAAACTACTTTTTGCCCCGCAATTTACCTCAAACCTCCACGTGTCCTTTCTCCAAAACCATTGTTTCTATTGCGGGTCGCCCTTAACTTATTAAAGTCTGTGCACCTTCAATCCCCACAATGCGACGGGACCATCGATCTCACAATCTTGACGGTGCTCCTGAACTGTATGTCCTCTCAAGTTCTGTGGATCAGATCTAACCTTCCTAAATCAACAAATGTGATTTACTTTGTGATCTGGGCTCTGGGAGTTTCAAATCTAAAACCTTGCTTTTCTCCATACACCAATCTTTCAGAGTCGATGATCTGCGGATAGTTGTCCTTGTCAATCGATGACTCTGCCTCTACTTCAGGGATTTTACCTTTCAACTAGATCAATGGTCCTGTGTCCCCTTTCTCAATCAACGGTCGAGATCTGCTTCACTACTCTAGGATTCGACGATTTCAATTCTCAACCTTGATGCTCTCCCAGAACGCTTTTAACCGGAGTCCACAAATTCTTGCCACGTGTCCTCCTCAAATCAACGGCTCTAGTCTGCTTCGGGACTTCGACACTTTCTACCAAGACCAAATCGACGGCCCTTGGCACCCTTCTTGATCAATGGTCGAGATTCACTTTAGGGCTTCAACGCTTTCATTCTTTGCTTTCCTCCGGAGTATTTCATACCTGGAGTTCTGGATTTGACGCCGCACGTCCACCTCGAATCAATAGTCCTTGTTCACTTCAGGACTTCGGCGTTCAGCCCTTCGCACCTTCAATCCTTTAGCTCTTCGCGACTTCGGCACTTCGGCCCTTCGCAAATCCGGCCTTCAGGACTTCATAGATTTTGTCATTTCTTGGTGGTGAAATTCCCGAAGTAAATCTCCCAGAGTGTCGTAACATTACACACGTCACTTGTTGACTTGGGACGGGACGAGTGGTTGCCACGTGTCACTCGCTGACATGGTATGCCACATGTCCTTGTTGATGTGGTCTGCCACATGTCCTTGTTGACGTGGTATACCAAATTTCCTTGCTGACATGGTCTTCCACATGTCCATGAATCGGACGATTGAGGCTTACTTCGTTACTTTACCCGGAGTCCACAGATATACGCCACGTCTTTTCTGGATCAGACGACCCAAATTCACTTAGGACGATATGATGCTTGAGATCTTGTTCGGACGATCTGATGACTGAGATCTACTTCGGACGATCTGACAACTGAGATCTACTTTGGACGATCTGTGATTGATATTTACTTCGAATGATCCAACAGTCGAGAATTTATTTCAGCTCTCCGAGCTTTGGGAATTTCAAATCTCAAACTGAAACTCTTGAAGTGATTTCTCTGGAGCTCATGATCCATCACCACGTATCCCTCTGGATCTGACTGTTGAGATTTACTCTGTCTCTTCAGACTTCGGGTATTTCAAATCTCTAACTGAAACTCTTGAAGTGAGATTTTTTCAGAGTGTAACCTCCTCACATCTTTAGACCCGAAACAAATGATGTTTGTTTCATCAAGATATTAGATCAACGACTCGATCTGTTTGCGATGCAGCTTTGCCTTGGATTAAATCTAACGGCTCTCCATATTTTCTTATCCTATCCTTACACTTAATTTGATTCGACGGTCGTTGTCGCTCTTCCTCTTGAGTTTTTGATCTCTCTTACTTAGAAGGTTTTCTAAGTGTTCAAGGATCTCGACCTTTGCTCCTCCTACGAGTCTGTCTCTTGGACCTCATTTGCACTTATAGAAACCGCTATCTCTTCTGATATTTCTCGTCTTCTTCTCTCTCGAGGTTTGGTTCTTTGTTGTTCTTTCCATCAATGACAAGCACACTCTTCCTGTAAACATGCCAATAATCTCCCCCTTTGGCATTGATGGCAACCCTGAAAGGCTGCACTATTATGCTTAGACCTCCAACTGTAACATACAGACAACACCTTTTTCTCCCCCTTTGACATCAATGTCAAAGAAAACAGAGAGTGAATCTGTGCTCCCCCTGATCATATATACTAGGAGCACTCTCCCCCTGATCATATAGACTATTTAGCTTGATAACAGGGTCACGCCCAACTTCTGGCGTAGATACTCAAACTGAGCTTTTGCAAGCGGTTTAGTGAAGAGATCAACAATCTGATCTTTTGATGGAATATAATGCAAATAAACAATAGTGTTGTTCACGTGTTCCCTCAAGAAGTGATACTTTATGGTTATATGCTTGGTCTTGGAGTGAAATACAGGATTCTTTGACACACTAATTGCACTAGTATTATCACAATGAATTGGGATCGATGCAGTATATTTTAACTCTAAGTCTGCAAGTGTCTGAATCATCCACAATACTTGGGTACAACAAGTGGCAGCTGCAATGTATTCAGCTTTTGTAGTTGATAAGGAAATGGAACCTTGCTTCTTTCTCAACCATACTACAAGGGAATCTCCTAAGAAGAATGCACCTCCACTCGTGTTTTTCCTTTCATCCACGCAATTAGCCCAATCAGCATCTGAATAGACTGATAGTTGAAAATTTTGATTTCTAGGATACCATTGGCCATAGTTCATTGTTCCTTTCAAGTATCTGAATATTCTTTTGACAGCTAACAAATGACTTTTTTTAGGTGAAACCTAATAACTTCCTACCATTCCAACATCATGCATTATGTCTGGATGGCATGTTGTGATGCACAATAGGCTGCCTATCATAGACCTATATGAACTTTGATCAACATCAAGTGAGTCATCATCCTTGCTTAACTTGCATCCAGTGACCATAGGTGTAGAATCTTCCATTTGAAACCTTTTCAACATTTCTCTTAGATATTTCTCTTGAGAAAGAAATATTCCTTCAGACCTCTGAGTAATTTGCTGACCAAGAAAAAATGGCAGTTCCCCCATCATAGACATTTCAAATTCAGACTGCATGGCAGAAGCAAACCATTGTACCAATGAAGCATTATTGCTTCTGAAGATGATGTCATCTACATAGACCAACAAAATGAGCAAAAAATTACCCTCTGTTTGATATATAGATTGTTGTCAATTGTTCCTCTCTTGAACCCTTTGTCTTGAAGATACTTATCCAGTCTGTAATACCAGGAACGAGGAGCTTGTTTCAACCCATATAAGGCTTTCTTTATCTTGCAGACAAAGTCAAGGTTATCTGACAATTGGAAACCCTTTGGTTGTTACATATAGACTTCTTATTTTAGATCTCCATTTAGAAAATATGACTTGACATCCATTTGATAGACTTTAAACAGTTTATGACAAGCATAGGCAAGAAACATTCTAATAGCTTCTAATCTTGCTACAGGCGCAAATGTTTCATCAAAATCCAGTCCTTCTATTTGAGCATATCCTTTGCAGACCAATCTAGCCTTATTTCTTACAATATTTCCTTGCTCATTCATCTTATTTTTGTAGACCCATTTGGATCCTATTACATTTTAATTTGTTGGCCTAGGAACGAGTTCCCAAGTGACATTCTTTTCAATCTGGTCCAATTCCTCATTCATTGATTTTAACCAATTTACATATTTACTCGCTTCATTAAATTTCTTGGGTTCCACCATGGATATGAAGGCTATATGTGATTGCTTAGTGTCTTTGATTATCCTTCTCCTGGTTTGTACACCTTTGTCTTTCTCACCAATTATCAGACTTTTAGGATGATTCTTTTCAGTAATTCTGAAGGAAGGATTTGATGTTGATTGTTGTCCTGACTCTGCTTGTCTGGGTGTCTCTTCTCCACTCGACTCATCATCTTATTTTGACTCTGAGATTTTTCGTTCTTCATTTTTATTATTCTCATCATCTTTTTCATCTGGCTTAGTGCTTATTCTCTGTTGATCTTTTCCAGGAGCTTCTTCATCAATTCGAACATCAATACAATCTACTAATTTATGCATTCTTTTGTTAAAGCAACGGTATCCTTTATTGTTCATTTCATATCCTAAGAAGATACCTTCATCAGCTCTACTATCAAATTTTCCCAGATGATCATCATTATTCTTGATGTAGCATTTACTTCCAAATACTTTGAAGTGCTTGATTGATGCAGGTCGACCAAACCACAACTCATATGGAGTTTTATCATTGTTCGGCCTTAGATGCGCTTTGTTTAGAATATGAACAGCGGTGTGAACAGCCTCCACCCAGAAGGTTTGTGAAATGTCCCTTTCACTCATCATAGCCCTTTCCATCTGCTGAACTGATCTATTTTGGCGTTCTACAACTTGATTTTGTTGAGGAGTACCTAGAATAGTATATTAACTTTTAATTCCATGTCTGTCACATAATTCTTTGAAATATCTTGACAGAAATTCTCCTCCCCTGTCTGAGAAAATTGCCTTTAACTTCCTTCCTGTCTGATTCTCAACTAACGCCTTGAACTTTTTGAACTTCTCAAACGCATAAGATTTTTCTCTCAGAAAGGAAACCCACGTAAGTCTGGAGAAGTCATCAATGACTAGCATAAAGTAGCGTTCTCCTCTAGTTCCTTCCTTTCGCGATGGTCAACACAGATCCATATGAACAATTTGAAGTGGTTTCTCTGAAGATGTGAAACTCTTTGATTTGAATTGAGCACAAGTCAGCTTCCCCATTTGACAGGATTCACATACAGAGTTATTAGGCTTAGATATTCTTGGAAGGTCTTTCATAGCACCTTCATTATTTAGTTTAACAATATGATCAAAATTCAGGTGTCCAAGCCTTTTGTGCCATAACCAACTTTCATCAAATTTGCTTAAATGACATTTCTCCTTATCTTCCTTCAAAACATATACATTGTTTTCAGTTCTAACCCCTTTTCCAAACAGCTCTCATGTGTTTACTGTCTTTATTTTACAGTTCTTGGAAATCAAGGTGACGTCACATCCTCTGTCACATATATGACTGACACTAAGAAGATTATGCTTTAAACCATCAACAAATAATACATCTTGAGCTTTGCTTCTTCCATTACTTAAGCTTACTAGACCTTTACCTCTAATCTTTCCTGGAGCATCATTTCCAAAGGTCACACTCCCTAATTTATTTTCTTTGAGTAATAGGAACTTACTTTTGTCACCTATCATATGACTGGAGCATATGTTGTCAATATACCAGGGGTCTTTTTGTCTTTGAGATAACAACACTAATCCACACTTGTTATCTTCATTCTTCTTCCAAACCTTAACGTTGTCAGCTCTGTGATTTGAATCTGGCTTATAGTTCTTTAAGTGACAGTCTGCAGCTTTATGTCCATAATTATGGCAGATGTAACATTTCGGTTCATTGAATAAAGGATCATAATGATTGTTATGCTTAATCTACGTCTTTTTCCCAGCCATTACATGATTTGCAGTATGTGGTTGTTTGTTACTTGGTTGTCTCACTCTTTGTTGTGGCAGATATTTATTCCTTGGGTGTCTTGATTGATCATGTCTAAATCTTACAGAACAATTTACAGCTTTGTGACCAAAGTTAGAACAGTAAAAACAATATCCATAGAAAAAATCTTTGTACCTAGAAAATGGTTGTCTTCTTTGAACAGATCAATTTCTTCCATGCTGATGATTTCCTTGAGAAAAGGGTGTATTATTTCTTTGTTCTACATATTCAGTTCTAGTAGCTTTTCCTTCACTCCTCCTTGGCAGTTGATTCTCTTCCTTTGTTTCTGCAGGTTTGTCGTTGTCAATGGTTGTAGATTTGACAAACTTGATGGATTCTTTGTTGCTTGGTTGACCACTGCTTGATCCCTCTTCATAACCCAAACCACTTTTCAACTTTGAATTCCTTTGTTGATTCAGAATGGAGTCTAATCCTTCTAAGGCTTTAATACTTGTCAGATTCTGATGATATAAGGCCTGAAATTTCTCTAGATCTTTTCTGACAGTCACTACTTTAGCTTCCAATTTTCATCTTTTGTTTCAGCTTCCTTCAATTGTTGTTTGAGGATGTCTTCAATCTTCTTAGCTTATTCTAACTTAACCTTCAACAAAGTAATTTCTTCAAATGGTTTGTTGCATGTTTTCTCATACCTAACAGTAATTGTTTTTCTTTTCTTTTCTTTTCTCTGAGTCTATCAATCTCTTCCATGGCACTGACAAGTTCTCCTTCAATATCTACTACTKCTTCACAATYAGCGAATTCACTTCCTGTATCTTCAGTGTTTAKATCTTCTAAATMTATTAGCATGATATCATTTATTTTATCTTCAATAGAAGAGTCATTGCTTTCATCATCTGAGGGATCATCATCATTGTTTACACAAAGGCTTTTCTTCTTAAAATTATTCTCTTTATAGACCTTCCTGTGTTTTTGCTTCTCTTCATCGTCATATGTCTGATCCTTTCTTTTGTGAGGACACTTAGATGCAAAATGACCTATCTTACCACAATGGAAAAATTTAAAGGGAAGTTTACCTTTGTATTTGCCTTATCCTTTCTTCAGTCTTCTCACAAAATTTGCTTCAATCTCATCTATATTGGAGTCTGTGTTTTTCTCTACTTTAAAATATGCCTCTCTTGTAGTGGATTTACCTTTGGTGATTCTCATTTCATAAGAAGTTAGGGTTCCAAGAAGTTGATCTAGTGTCAACATTTTGAGATCAGCTATTTCCTCTATAGCAGAGACCTTTGAGTTAAATCTATCAGGAAGAGATCTTAATATTTTATGGACTAGAAAAGATTCATCTATCATTTCACTTAGGCCTTTCATAGTTTTGACAAGTTCTTCTATATGTAAGAAGTACTTACTGATAGTTTCGTCTTCATCCATCTTTAACTACTCAAATTTCAGTCTGTGAGTCTGAAGTTTTGCGTCTTTCACCTTTTCATTACCTTCATAACTACTTATCAGCTTGTCCCACATAACTTCTGTTGAATCATAGTGCATGACTTTAACAAACTCGGCTTCAGAAAGTCCACTGAGGATGGCATTCATTGCTTTTGCATTAAAGCTAAACTCCAACTTATCATCTTTTGAGGCCAAGACTACAGGCTTCACATATCTCGTTTCAATGACATCCCAAACATCAGCACCCAAGGACATTAAATGTGTTCTCATTCTTATCTTCCATAAGGCAAATTTTGTTCCATCAAACAGAGGGGGTCTATTAGTTGAACTTCCATCATGACTAGTCATGTTCAAGATTATGGATCTACCTTTGATCAAAGGCACCGGCTCTGATACTAATTGT
>JZKD02S0778797.1:89913-119137 GCA_000966675.3 Picea glauca | reverse complement strand
ATTTAATGTGTTGTCGATAACTTAACATGCATAGATATACAGTATTTCATCAATCAAACAGAATACACAGAGACATTGATTTTCATGAGGAAACCCATAAGGGTGAAAACCTCTTCTTCTTAGAATGTCAATCAAGATCCAACTTTCATGTACATCACATTCTTTGAGCTCCAACTCAAATATGAGGCTACAACCTATGATAGCAAGCTACAACTTGCAAAGAGCACCAACTCTCAGATTTCTCTAGCACCAACTAGATGGAAGCACCAACTCCTAGGTTTCTCTAGCACCCACTAGATGGAAGCACCAATTCCCATAATATCTTCTAGCACCAACTAGAATTTAGAGGACTGCAATCCTCCCTAGCACCACCCTACCACCCTAATTGAATCTTACAAAACTTTACTTACTTTCTTTGTCTCTGATATGGTATGTTACAGCTCCATGTATCCTCTGCCTCTTCCAGCTTCTATACTCCGTTATGCTTATATACTCTGCTCTTTCTCCTACTCCACACTTCGATGCCTCTGTTCAGCTTCTCTTCTTACTTTATACTATGTCTTGTCTCTGTATGCTATACATTACACCTCTGATCTCCATTTCAGGTCCTGTACACAGTCACATTCTACCCACATGCATAACTCTTGAAAAACACACACCCTCTTCTATGTTTTGTATCTCTTTCTCACGCCAAATCCTCTGCCAGACAATCATCACAAATCTTTGTCTTCTCTGGTGGTTATGTTGAACCTATTCATCATCAGTGGTCATTATCTAAAGATTATTTGGCTTCTCTGGTAGTCGCAACTCTTCGTCTTATATGTCAGTTACAACTAGTCATTTTTGTCTTCTTTGGCTTCTAAGCCCCTTCCTTAACGTGACAATCGAAGGTGACCATACGATTGTGGGCGTGTCCAAAGGTGGTTTGAAATCAAACTGATTTTCACCCCATAATTTACCTCGAACCTCCACGTATCCTTTCTCCAAAACAATGGTTTTGATTGCGGCCCACCCTTAACTTATTAAATTCCGTGCACCTTCAATCCCCGTAATGCAACGGGACCATCGATCTCACGATCTTGACGATGTTCCTGAACTGACAGTTCAAATCTGTCCTCTCAAGCTCTGTGGATCAGATCTAACCTTCCTAAATCAATGGCTATGATTTACTTCGTGATCCAGGCTCTGGGAGTTTCAAATCTCAAACTCTTATTTTCTTCGTACACCAATCTTCCAAGGTCGATGATCTACGGACACTTCTCCTTCTCAATCGATGCCTCTACCTCTACTTTGGGGATTTTACCTCTCAACTAGATCAACGGTCCTATGTCCCCTTTCTCGATCAACGGTCGAGATCTGCTTCACTACTCCGTGCTTCGATGATTTCAATTCTCAACCTTCACACTCTCCCAGAATGATTTTAGTCGAAGTCCACAGATTCCTTCCACGTGTCCTCCTCAAATCAACGGCTCTAGTCTGCGTTGGGACTTCGGCACTTTCTACCAAGACTAGATCGACAGACCTTGGCACCCTTCTCAATCAATGGTCGAGATTCACTTCGGGGCTTTGACGCTTTCCTCCAGAGTATTTTGTACCCAGAATTTGGATCTGATGCCATGCGTCCACCTCGAATTAACAGTCCTCATACACTTCGGGACTTCGGCCCTTCGCGCCTTCGGTCCTTCGACACTTCAGATCTTCGCGACTTCCCTTCGACACTTTGGCCCTTCACAACTCTGGCCTTTGGGACTTCGGAGCTTTTGTCATTTTTTGGTGGTGAAACTCCCAAAGTAAATCTCTTGTAGTGATGTAACATTACACGCGTCACATGTTGACTTGGCATGGGTCGAGTGGTTGCCATGTGTCACTCGCTGATGTGGTCTACCACATGTCCTTGCTGATGTGGTCTGCCACATGTCCTTGCTGACATGGTCTGCCACATGTACTTTCTAACGTGGTCTGCCACATGTCCTTGAATCAGATGGTTGAGGCTTACTTTGGGTCTTTACCCGGAGTCCACAGATTTACGACATGTCTTTTCTGGATCAGACGGCCCAGATTCACTTCAGACGATCTGACACTTGAGATATTCTTCAGAAAATCTGACGACTGAGATCTACTTCGGAAGATCTGATGACTGAGATCTGCTTCGGACAATCTGACGACTGAATTTTACTTCAAATGATCCGACGGTCGAGAATTTATTTTGGCTCTCTGTCTCTCCGGGCTTCAGGAATTTCAAATCTCAAACTGAAACTATCGAAGTGATTTCTCCAGAGCTCACGATCTGTCACCACGTATCCCTCTATATTTGACGGTTGATATTTACTCTGGCTCTCTGGACTTTGGGTATTTCAAATCTCAAACTGAAACTCTTGAAGTGAGATTTTTTTGGAGCGTAACCTCCTCACATCTTTAGACCCTAAACGAATGATGTTTATTTGATCAAGATCTTAGATCAACGGCTCGATCTGTCTATGATGCAGCTTTTCCTTGGATTAAATCCAACAGCTCTCTATCTTTGCTTATCCTATCCTTCCACTTAATTTGATCTGACGGTCGTTGTCTCTCTTCCTCCTAAGTTTCTGATCTCTCTGACTTAGAAAAATTTCTAAGTGTTCAAGGATCTCGACCTTTGCTCCTCCTGTGAGTCTATCTCTTGGACCTCGTCTGCACTTCTGGAAACTGCTATCTCTTCTGAGCTTTCTTGTATTCTTCTCTCTCAAGTTTTGGTTCGTTGTTGTTCTTGCCATCAATGACAAACACATTCTTCATGTAAACATGCCAACACTCTCTTGTATCAGATAAGAATTATTCCCATAGTATGCCACAATTTTGAAAGGTTCGAGCCATAGATGGTCAAATTTCCCATGCTTTCCTCTGTCTTGATTTCTGGCATCCCATATTAACACTAGATCCCCTACTTTGAAATCATCCTCCTTGGTATGCATGTCAAAATCCTCTTTAATCTTGTCTTGGTGCAGCTAAGAATTTTTTAAGGCCTCTTCTCTTATTTGTTGGACGTTGATCAGTTCATTTGTTCTCCTTCGAGTGGCATCTGTTTCAGCATCCTTCTCTTGCAACAACCTCATCACTGGCAATCCTAATGTAGTAGGAAAAATTACCTTTGTGCCATACACGATCTGAAAAGGTGAAGTGGCAATAGATCTTTTTGTAGTGATCTTGTCATCCCATAGCGCATGGATGATCTTTTTATGCCAAGCCTTTTTGTTATCTTGCAGCATCTTCTTGATCATTTTGATTAATATCTTATTTGATGACTCAACCAACCCATTACCATGAGGGTAATAAGATGTGGAGTGGCCAAGAGTGATATTGTAATCACTGCAAAATTTCTCCATTTTCTTGGACTTAAATGTTGTTGCATTTTCTGTTATGATCTTGATTGGGCACCCAAACATGGATAAAATATTTTTCTCCAAAAATTGAATGATAACAACATCTATGGCATGCCTGGTGGGAACTGCCTCAATCAACTTGGTAAAATAGTTTTTGGCTGTCAATATCCATTTGTGTTGAGCTGAGGACTGTGGATGAATTTATCCTATGAAATCAAGGCCCCATTGTCTTAAAGGTGCTTCCACAGAGATGGGTTTCAAGGGAAAAGGATGCAATTTTCTCTTCCCATCAAAAATTTGACATTCATAAAAACTTGAAACCTCTTTATAGACATCAGGAAAGATGCTAGGCCAATAGAAACCAGCCCTCAATATTTTTTGCACGGTAGTTTTCCAATAGTGGTGCCCTCCAAAATCACCTTTTTGAAACTCCCTGATGGTCTTTTCCACTTCTTCTTCCAGCAAACAACTCAATAAGATTCCTCTTGGATCCTTCCAATATAGAGACTGATTCACAATACAAAACTTTGTTGCTTTTAACTTTAATAATCTAGCCTTGGTTTTAGTCAATTCAGGAGGAGCCTATAAAATTTTTAATATAGAAATGATGTCAGCATACCATGGAGAGTCAAGGAATTTTTTAGATAACTAAGGGACTTCTTCTTCTCTTGAATCTGTAGATAAATCAATGATGAAATTAATTCCCATGAGTTCACAATTTGACTGGACCATCAACTTTGCAAGTCCTTTCCCCTTGAATAACTTTGTAGGCTTGATCTCAAGGTCATATTCCAACAACACCGCTATCCACTTGCCCCTTCTTCCCTTAGGGTCTGGTTGAGTTAAGATGTCCTTCACAGAATTGCTAGGTACATAAGAAACAGTGTGAGAATGTAAGATATAAACTTTGAATTCCTTTAGGGCCTTAACCAATGCATAAGCTTGTTTTTCCATGATATTATACTTCAATGGAGAATCCCTCAATGTTTTTTTGAAGTAGGTTATAGGATTCTCAAAGATTTGTTCATATTTTTGTAATAAGACACTAGAAATGGTGTGCTCTGAGGAAAAAGAGAACAGTATACAGTCTTTTTCAAAATTGGGACTGGCCAGTATCGAGGCTGTGGTCAGTGCCACTTTAACATATTCAAATATTTCCTAGATTGAGGAGTCCATTTTACCTCATTTACTTTCTTGAGCATGCTAGTGATATGCTTAATGATTTCAGCCAGGTTAGGGATGAATCTTCTCAAAAAATTTACTTTCCCTAAGAAAGATTGTACCTCCTTTCTGTTTCTAGGCGTGCCAATTTTCAGGATCCCTTCAACCCTGCTGGGATCTATCTTTATTCCCTCCTTTGATATGATGTGACCAAGCAACTTCCCTTCCTCCATGCCAAAATTCGACTTCTTGGGGTTCAATGAAATGCCAAAATTTCTACACTTTTGAAAAGTCCTTATTAGATGCTTGAGATGTTCTTCATTAGAAACCGAATACACAGTGATGTCATCTAAGTAAATAACAATGAATTTGTCTTTATCATCAGCAAAATCTATGTCCATAGCTCTTTGAAATGTAGCTCCTGCATTCAAGAGTCCGAATGGCATTTTGGCATACATGAAGGTGCCCCATGGTGTTGTGAAGGCTATTTTTTCCTGCTCATCAGGATGTAACATGATCTGGTTATACCCAGAGAAACCATCCAGCATTGATATTTTCTGAGAACCAACCACCTTCTGCAGTATTTGATCCATCTTAGAAATGGATAATTATCCTTGAGAGATACCTTGTTTAGATTTATGAAGTCTACACATAATATGATTTCCCCACTTTTTTTCCTAACAGGTACCAGATTTGATACCCACTTGGAAAATCTCAGGGACACTATGATCTTGGCTTCAAACAATTTCTTTATCTCTTTTTCAATTAAGGGCAGCAACAACGAAGGATTAATTCTTATTAATTTATGTTTGAAAGGTTTATGACCTTCCTTGAGTGGAATCACATGTTGAATTACTTTGGTGTCATAAACTTTCAGTTCTTCATAACTTCAGAAAATTCTTTCATCAAACTGATATACCTTTGCTTGACTTTAGGGTTGAGTGTTTTGGATAGTTTGATGATTTTTGGATCTTCCCGAGTCCCGATTTTGAAATCTTCAACATCTCCATCATTTGCAGTAATTTTAGGACTCATGGCCACATCATTGTTGTCAAAAATTTGCTCCAACGGTACTAGGCCTTTGGGGATGATGTTATTCTTTAGCTGCATTATGTCTTTACCAGCAATCTGATTTTTGAAATAGTCATCATTTGCAAACGTAGTTGCATATACCTCTTCATCATCATATTCTTCATCAATATTCAAATTCGCAAACCCATCCTCCATCTTGAGGAAACTTTCTATTTGTTTGTCATCTTCGAAAAACTGTCAGTACTTGATATTATCAAGCACTGTGGGTCTGTGCTTGATATCAATTTCATATCCCCTATTGGGGAAAATTTGAATTTTGGAGACTGAAGCTGAAGTAGCCAAGGAATCAACAATCTGATTTTTCCCTCCTTGGATTACTGAAAGACTATATTCTGAAAATTCTTCCAGAAGGTCAAGCACTATATTTCTATATGATCTTAACCTAGGGTGCTTTTCTTGATATATTCCCTTCACCTAATTTATGATCAACTCAGAATCTCCATGAACAGTTATCCTCCTAGCACCCATCTCTTTCAAAGCCTTCAAACCCAAAACCAATGCCTCATATTCAGCCATGTTGTTTGTGCAATCAAAAGCAAGTTTAAAAGAAAACAGCTTTGTGGCCAATCTAGGGGGGTTAATCCACACACCAGATCCTTCCCCTTCTCTACTGACAACTCCATCGAAGCTCATGCTCCACGTATCCTCTTCTACATTGTCCTGTTGTTCTGAAATTTTCTCAACCTATTGATTAGCTTTGTCCTTGGCAACCTTGTCAATATCTGGCCCTTTCTCTTCGAAACACAAATCATTGAAGAAAATGGAAGAACCCAACTCAGTCTCCACAGAGTAGATGGGATGGTTATTTGGTTGGGCCTTCTTACTAAACATGTATTTGAGCAGTACTTCCTTGTACATCTTCTGGTCTTGACCAAACATAGGGATAGTGGCATATGACATATCCATTTGCAAAGTCCTTTTCAACTTTGCAGCCCATGACCTAGATAGCAGCATGCCAAACTTGGGAAGAATATCAGCCACCACCATATCCATCACCATGTTCTTTGTTGGAATTTGGGACAAAGAAACCACCAGATCTTTGATTAGGCCTAGGCATTTCACCTTTCTTGAATCAAAGGAGAACAGATCTTTGTAAGGCCTTGTGATGTCCAGGACCAATTGGTCCATGACCACCTTGGGCATCAGGTTATGGGATGCTCCCAAATCAAACATAGCATTGTGCAGAGTCATTTCATGGATCTTCAGACTGACATGGAAAGGTGTAACCTCCTCAGTATCACTATTTTCCTCTACACGTGGGCCAAACAAGATAGTAGGATGATCATCTTGTATGTTCAGAGTGTCAGAATTTTGTTCCATCTCGAGCATCTTGATGATCTAATTTCTATACTCACTATTTTTTATTAACTCATTGAATGGTACAGAGATTTTAATCTTGGCCATCTCACTTTCAAAATTAAAGGAAGATGAGGTCTTCTCTACCTCTTTGTTGACTGTCTCTTTTCATGCTTCTAGTATTTTCTTCTGGGGTTCCTCTGTCTTCTTTCCTTTCTCCACAACATCCTTTGAAACAAAGTCTTTTTTAGGCTGACTTGAAGAAGGTATATCATTTTGAGCTTCCTTGGTAGGATTTCCCTTTGGAGGATTCACCTTTGGAGGGTTTGCAGGCCCCTTCTGGTTTCGAAGATTATATTGTCTATTAAATTGCATGATGGCATTGTGCAGCCCTATTAGATAGTCTTCTTTTTCCACTGATAACCTTTCCTCATCCTCCTGCATGAAAATATCATTTACATCCATGTACTGGTCATGTTCTTATTTGGTCAAAAACACCTTTGTTTCATCATCATCACAACAATGCACATTGTCTTCAGTAGTTTCATCAAAATTTCCATTCATATAATTATTTTGAAAAGGAGGTCTTATTTGTTGATCACCCTGGTTCCTCTGATCTCTCTATCTTATCTGTGGAACTGTTAGTCTTCTTGGATTTCTGGGTGGAGCATCAGTCTGATCTCTGGTGTTATGCTTATTATCCAAATACATCTTATCCATCAGCTTCTCCATGGTCTTCATCATCATTTCAAACCTCTCTTCTGATGACTGTGAGGTTGAGGGTTGTGCCTTATCTTGAACCTTATTCATGTCCCTGTTAGAGTTTGATTTGATATTTCCTAAATCCATTAGATTTACTTCAAATTCTATTGCATCATTAATCATATCATCTAATGAAGTAGATATTATTTCCCTCAACAACAAAGCAAACTCACTTTCAAAAGAATCAACATATCTAAGTTGAGCAGCGTTAGAAGGGGGTTTCACTTCAGTAGGAATTGAATTATAAACTTTGATAAATCTTGATGAAGACTCTTGCACTGTTTCATCGGATGACCTTCTCGTATTGCTATATTGGGTTAACAACTGAAGGGGGTTTTTCTTGTCACGCCACTTTGCAAAAAAACTAGTTTCAAAAGCTTCAAAGTCTGGAATACTTGTTGTTGGAAGAGCTCTGAACCACTTCCTGACTTCTCCTGCAATACTCTATGCAAACAACCTCATTTTTGCATCTTCAAAGTCTACTTCTTCCAAATCTATAAAATCATTGAACCAATCTAGATGCTTTTGGGCTAACACATTTCCTTCAGCATCATACAATTTAATTCTTAGTTTATACTCCCGAGGCAAGTCATGTAACTGAGCAGGTAGAAAAAGGGGGGGAAACCTAGCTTCCATGGCTGCAATTAGAACTCGAAGTGGTTGTTGGTTCTGAGTAGAATTTACATAGGGTTTAACAGAGGCAACTAAAACCAAATCTTGGAACCTTTTCTCGTCGAAGATGATTTCGTTCAGACTGTACTCAGATTTAGTTATGAACAGAGTTTGCTTGAATTTTACATCAAACTCAAGGTCCTCAACACTTGTCACTCAATATTTGGTAAAGGAAATATATATTTTTTAAGCACAAAACTGGGTTGATTAGATTTTATTTTCTTTTGTGTACTATTCTCTCAAGATCAAACACATGGATCATTGCTTCTAGGTCTGGGTTTCTCCTCATATGAATTCTCTTGGGAGCCAGGATTTCTAGCTCAAATTAGTTTATGCTATTGTTTTGATTGTAATGGAGTCGCCAGGGTAAATTTTAGTCTCAGCCAATAAGGTGTTTGATTCACTGTCACCCTCAAGAATCAAATTTGAAGCTTTTAAGTCGTTCTTTCCCAGGGAAGATTTCACTTTCGATCCCCGGCAACGGCGCCCGAATGTTAGCACTCTGTAAATTTGTTTGGCTAATAAAACAAATGACAGAGATAACCTACAAACCAACTTTAGAGTTGGGTACTAGCATGCTCAACTCAAAGAGGGTTCTCTCATGTCACTTGTTGTTTCTTTGGTAATCAATGGCTAGGTTTAGTTTGTTTTAGGGTTTTTTTGTATAGATTTTCTGGCAAGAAAGGGCAGGGACACTCAGGGCTATGGAGTCAAAATCCTTAAAATGAATGAAGACATTGACTTGTCTGTAGAACTCTCCAGAGGACAAAGGCTAAATTAGGCGATGAGTCTGAGTTGTAAATTAAAATTTGCAGAGTGTAAGGAGAAAGGAGAAAACAAGTAACTGCATCAGAGCATTGATGAAATGAATTATGAATTAGTTAGGAAGAAATTTACACAGTTTAATATGCTTAAGCCAAGAGCATCACAAGATGAATTATGGGCCTTTAAACTGTCCAATTTAAATAGAAGATAATGTAAATGGAATCAGAAACAGAGAGAAGACAAAGCTCATATCACCGCCATTAGAATCTTTTCATAGAGACTTCAAAGACTTCTGCATATGTATTCAATTCAGCTTCAGAAAATTACAATAGAGTTCAAAACAACTAGAATTGTGCCCTTGCACTTCTGCCAACATTAACACATTTGGAATTTCTAGTATTTATACAATTCAATTTCCTTCAGTTAGAAACCGATTACAATAGTTGAACTGAGTCATTTCAGCTTCTAAAAGTGATTACAATAATTGCTCATGACAATTTCAGTACGAGAAATGATTACAATGATTAATCAAAAACATTTTATGAACCCACTGTCGATTCCCCTGACTCTTCAACTTTTTTTGTTTCCATTTGTCCTGCTTTGGTCCTCTATTTGATCTGCCATTTTGGTGACACCTGGGCATCATCTGTTGGTTCCTGGAAATATGCACTTTGTTTTACCGAGCCGCACTATCTCCTTCCAGTGCAAGTTAGAAGGGATATCGTAGTCCATCATTTCTTTGATTAGGATCTCCAGGTCAATGCAAGAGGCATATGTCATGATTGGCAGTCCAATCTTCACTTTTTTGAACTGATTCGAGATCTCAAAATATGTAATCAAATATTCGACCAAGGTTGCTCCTTTCAAGTTTTCCTCCAGGCTTTCAAACTTGGAGTGATCCATTCTGCATTGAGTGAGGCAAGAGTTGTATTCTTCCTGATCATACAATTTTCCTTTGCCATCCCAAAATGGTGGTAGTCCTTTGATGAACAACTCTTCAAACAGATCCTTGAACTCCTGTATACTTTGCTCCATCTGTATGGCCTTGGTTTGGATTGATTTTAGCAGGTTCTGATTGGCAATGACCCTCCTGACCTAGATGATCAATGTAGTTCTATCTTTGACCCCAATGGTCTGAAGTTCTACAGTGGGGATGGAATTTAGCAGGTTTATGGAATTTTGGGTCCAGTCTGATGGTTTCTTTGCTAGGGTCTCATTTACAATAGTACACATGCTTCTGGTTGTGATGGTCATGCTATCTTTGTCAATGATGAAGCTCAAGTACACCCTGAACTTGGCAGCTTCAGCAGCAATATAATCCCATATGATGTTCTTGGCTTCTTGCAACAGTCCTTTTCCTCTCAACCTTGTTTTCAGGTTGTCTACTCTTTATTGCAAAGCTTGATTCTCCTTTTAAAACTGAGCCATCCTCTCATCTTTTGTTTTCATTTATTGCTTCAATTTCTCTATATCTCCCTTTAGCCCTTTTATTTATCCCACCTTCAGGCTAACTTGTGACATATCCTAGACAAGTCCCTCAGTGCTTGGCCCAGCCTCTGCAGTAGAAAGCACAACTACAACCATGTTTGCTAATTTTGTTTGTCGTTGTGACCAATTCACATTTTCTTTCTCAAGTTGTAGTACCTTGGCCTTGTAGTTCAATGCCTCTTGTCAAAATGCCTTCTTCTCCTGTTCTAAAGAAACTAGTTATGTTGTTTATGGATGCTCTGTGGCAGACATTTTTAGTTTCTTCTTCAAGCTTTGGATCAACTTGTATTTTTCTTCTAAGGAGGATTTCACTCCCTAAGGGCCTTCAGATTCTAGCATCTTGACCTGAGTTTGCCAAGCTCTGTTGGATGCTTTTTCTTACCTCAACTATCCTTCCAACTTTATTGCATAAGATGACAACTTTGAATTCATCAATCTTAGACCCAAGTAATCTACATACAGCATGTCACTGGTATTCCTGTGGAATTTCACTTTGTCTGGAGAACTGATGTTTTCATATTTTAGCTTGATCTCAGATACTTTATCCTCATCTGCAACTGTTATATTAAATGTCATCTTCTCTACGTCTCTTACTGTGACCAGAGAAGACTTATGTTGAGATATCTTTTCTACTTCAGGGATAACTCCCTCATTTCACCCATAGCCAAATTCCCTTTTTCAGCATATTGTTTGGCCAAATCTTCTTTAAATTGATAAGTTGCTCCAGTTGCCTTGTCAAAGATGTTATTTTTGTTGTTGAATTTTCTAGAGATGCCTTCACTTTGGAGTTTGTTGCCTTTCCCAACCTCTGCAGTGTTGGTGCCACTCTCCACCATATCCATATTTACCTATTATTTAGGCTCTTCCTTCTCTAGATCCACTATCTGTGGGGATTGTGTGATCCTCATCTTCTTAGGGGAATTCTACTGATCACTAGTGCCCGGGGATTCTGAACTTATTCTCTTGGTGTAGACACTTACTTTGGGAACTTTGAGTATCAACTTCTGAGGAGTTTTTTGTGTATGAGTCTACTGCAGGGTTGGCTCCACTTGCTGTGTTTGAGAAGGTTGCAAGATTTCTTCCATATCAGCACAGATTTCTAGATTTGCCAATTTGTCAAAACCCTCAACATGTTTATGCTCATAGGGGGCCTGTTTGTTCATCAGTCTTCTCTTGGATATGATCTTATGTGGATCATATCTTATTCCATGTAGTTGTGAAAAAACAAACTCATTGAGCTTTGCTTGGACCCGAGGTAAGCATGATCTAGTCTTGAAAATGAAGGGTCCAATGATGAAAGGGAATTTGAGGTTGGATGCCTTGTGTAGTTTTAGGAAGTGTTATGTCTCTGATATGATTCTTTGCTTGGTGAACTCCAGGGAAAAGACTTTGGGTATCAGAAAAATACACAAAAGATAGTGGGATTCATGACAACCATAAACCCATATCACTGTCGAATGCATGAACAACACTCAATCCCCCACTCTATTTTTTGGATTTGGTTGTAAATAACTCATCATGTCATCTAAGACTCTTGGCAGGCTGGTGTTGAAAATCAGGTTGTAAACCCTGGACATGACCTTGTTGATAAAAATGAGCATTGTGATTCTTTTACATTCAGTTGATATGAATGATGCTTCAGGGAACTCTCTCTTGTTTGTTTCTAGGAAAATCTTCAGAAAGTATATGTAATATCTAAAATGTCTTAGTGACTGAAAATTCACTAGTTGTTTGTGGATATTATCAGTTATGAATTTATCGAAGCTGATGCAGATTGACTAACTGGACTCTGACTGAAAAATTCCAACAGAAAACCTAGCATGACCTTGACCACATATTTGTCATTATGTAGACCTAAAATCTGACTCGGTATGGAACAGACCCATTGGACTTCAATAACCATGACATTAACACTCATTGGCAGGGACAAAATTTCAAAAATATTCTCTAGTTTGACAATTGTTTGTAAGAATAGGTCTTTGAATTATGATGGACACTCCCTATAAATCATAATCATATTTTCTTCCTCAAATGGTTCAGACACTGTGGAGAGGGACTCTGGTATGCTGAGGGCACCTCGAATTGACAGACTCTCTACCCTACACAGGACCTCAGACCCTCGCTGATTTAAGATAACTTTCTCTTCCTGTGAATATTTCTCTACGCACCAACCTATGAATTCAGAGAAAGGGAATGTGCTCTCGATAGCATAAGGGACTATAGTGGCTTGGAATGCATCAAGGAAGGGTATCTTTTTCCCTACATTATCAAGCAGATTAGCTCTAGACACGGAGAAGGGCGAAATGATGATTTTAGTGTAGAACACATCTGAATCCCTATCAATTAGGGCTTCGTCGTTTGACATGGAGTCTTGCTTTGCTACTAACATAATGAAAGGGTCCATGGTGGCAATGGAAAATACCTATAAATGAGCGCAAAAGGCGTGATCTTAGCATGTTTTTGAGCTTCAGTTTGAATGGACCGGTCTTGCTAACTTTCAATGTTCCAGTATTTGAAAAACAATAAAATAATGACGAGTGCCCACTTTATATACTTTTTGGATTTCGGGGGCAAGGAGAAGTGGTTTGGGGCAACCCGCTTATTGCCCAGAAATGCACCGAGTGGCGCCACGTGGTCCTGACCTGAAAATAAGGTTTAATTTTTGGCCTGTTTTGGGGAATTATCTTCCGAGCAAGTTCTCCCCGCAAAACGATTTTCGACCGTTGATTTGTCGTGCCCGTGATCTGCGACCTATCGGGTCCCATCAACTCCACATTACTGCTAGAGTTAGCCTCCTCCCGCTAGAATTGGGCTTGTCCTCTAGTTTGTCACGCCTCCACATTAGTTTAGTGCCTCACTAAGTCTTGAAAACTAGATTTCCCACAGAAATTTTTATGGTGATAACAGTCGCCACTATGTTATCACTCTGTAATTTCTCAGGCTGAAGAAGAAATTGATAGAGGTAACTAAAAAACCACTTTGGAGTCTAGGATCTATCCCTCCTATACCCAGAGAGGGATCTCTCTATAATATATAGCTTTGTTTGCTAGGAATTTTAGGCTAGTTATGATAATATAGGGTTTAATTTTTTGATTGTTGGTTGGAACAGGAAGGGAAGGCCATTGGGAAATGGAGTCAAAGAGGCATGATTCAATCAAGGCAGGTTCTATAGGAAAACTTACAAGGTAGGATAGGCACCTTTGTTGGATTCTTGAGATTGTTGAGTGATGTGAAAGAAAAGGTGAGGAAAGAGGATTGTAGCAAAGCAATTAATAATTTTGGAACTAACCCTCTAGTAGAAAACATAGAAATTATCCAAAATCCAGAAACAGAGTGTACTTGTAAACAAATACTTCTCTTAATATTCTATTGAATAATTCAGACAGAAAACAATATGTAACAGGGAAAACATATTACAGAAGAGACACTTCACCAAATAGATATGCCACAGGAATCCTGAAAAGCTTGTCTTGTATTACTGAAATTTGATTAAAGGGGATCTATGAACTGCTTTACAATATTGGACCTATCCTACTAACAGGTCCTAACTGACCCTTCATACTTCGAAATGTGAAGTATTTATAAGTTATTTACAAATATCCTGTCATAAATGAGTAGGATTTATTTTAAGAAAATCTAAACTAATTGTTAGAAATATTTCTTCCACGAAATCTGGACAAGTTACAATAATTTTCGAGTTGTTCAGGTTGTTTTGTGAGATCTGATGTTGATCTGTCTTCGACTTCTTCTCTTTCCCATCTGTCCTTTTGACTCTTTTCCCATGAAATTTTGAAAAATGGGGTCCAAAGGGGTCTTCGAATCTCACAATCTGAGATAGTTGTGTAAAATGTGGGGGAGGTTTTTGTAAATCAGCATGTTCTGAGTAAAAACCTCTCAGTTTTATGAAATTCCTCTCCATTTGTCTGGGATCTTAATTTGAAAAATATATGTAAAATAGGTAGCAAATAAATCCTGAAAATAGGCCCCAAATTTACTCTTGATTCTCCCAATCCATGACACCTGTAGAAAAATTGAAAGAGGTTATTTTTCCTTGGTCCATGTTGAGAAAATACCTCTTTTGGTTTCTCAAAATTCACCCTGGTTACCTTGGAAATATCCTCGGAAGATGACTGGTCAAAAATAATTTTGGGAGGAGGAAAGTGGTTACATATATGATGATGTGGGGACAAGTGCCAAATAGGATATGGGATGAGTGGATGCGGGAGTGTAAGTGGTAGGAAGAAGGGAAGCATAGGTAGAGAGGTGGACAGTATTGGGAATGAGGAGACAGGTGGCGTGTGGTGAGAGGGGGAAGTAGATACGGAAGGTTAGGTGTAGGGAGAGTGGTCAGAGAGGTGGATGAGATGATAGGCGAGAGAAAAGGGGTATGAACAGGTGAGAGGGTGAGGGGTAGAGTAAGTGGAGGACAGGTGTAAGTGGTATTAGAGCGGTGGTTTGGCAGGATTCTGGAGGGGGGGTAGGTGGTAAGTAGTATTGGGAGGGGGGTATGAAATAACAAGGAGGCGCCATGTTAGGTGGGACCCGTGGCTGGGAAACCACTTTTTCGGACCCTGCCCCCCACCTTTAAAGGAAGAAAGGTCGGGGGGATCCTAAATAGCCTGAGGACCATTGATATGGAGATGATGGATGTTGTCGCTGACAACGTGTGTGGTAATTACCCACTACATGACAAAAGGTATTATTCGTTAGCCAACTTAGGATAAAACAATGTGATGGGTAGCACTAAGCTCAATTTTTTCCACTTTACACCATAGTTTTATTTCCCTATTCTAAATTGACCAAATCTGATCAACTTAGGGTGTATTTTGAAATGCATACCCTGCTTATGTTTCCTCTTTCCTTTGGGAAATTATTTGCAAAATGGAATATTATATACCACATAAAATTACTGAAGGGAGAATTTTCGATCACCATCTAATCCTATGAAATATAGGGTTATAACAGTGGATCCACTTGTGGATGGTGCTCTCCTTGTGAGGTGCCAAGAACACCGTAGACTAAGTAGCATGATCTGTTGGAATGATCCCGAAGCCTGCAACTTTCTCTCTCGTGAAACCTTTGTGACTGAAAATTCAAACAGAAATTTGATCTGTGTAATGAAACCAAACTAAAAATCAAATTGAAAAATTGTTTAAAGGAATGCTCGCCAAGCTGATATTATTTGCACACTCCTACCCTAATATGTTGAAATTACTACTCAATTAGGTAATGGAAAAATTCCAATGAAGACAATCCAGCAGTTGATCCAATAACTTTGCTCTTTCACTGTTTTTAACAAAACTCATAACTAGAGCTTGTAAGGGCACTAGAAACTAATTGTTAGTTTGACCTTTACAACAGATAACTTTGGAACCATGAAAGACAAAAGAAGCACTGGAAATCGATAGGAATTATGAAATGAAAAACTCCTCCATATAGATAGTTATGGGATCATGATAAACATGACCTATTTCTTAGTGTTCAAAGAATTCAACCAATTCAAGGTCATCATTGGGTATTGTACATATGTTATCTATATTATCATACAACTTCTTATTTAAATGCAAATTTTTAGAAGAGATTTGTAATAAGACTCATGTTGAACAAGATAGTTAAGTCGGTTGCCTGATCAAGTTTTTATCATGATTTCTTTTAAGCTCATAGCTTGCTAATGGAAAAGGACTTTGGCTACAGATATTATCCAACATATCAGCTATTGGATCTTGGAGGAACTGAGAAGATTGTTGCAATTTATTGTGCAATGATTCCAATGAGGCTACATGATTTTCTATAGGCTTACCAATCCTTGCTTCTATGATATTAGCAGCATTTTTCTTCAAAAACTGAAATGAATCAAAACTTAATGGTACAAAATTATGTTGCATCAATTCATATGTGGTTTGAAAATCAATATAACTTAGGGGTTGTAATTCTGGAGCTAGAACAACTTCCATATCACAAATGACATCCTCAACTGACTCATCAGAAAATTCTCCATTTCTTCTGTTGAAAACTTGTTGGTCTGCTTGCTTATAGATTCCTCTCAGAAATTGAAATGAGGAGAAACATAAAGGAAAAGACATTTTACTTACTTTGTAATTTTATGAATTTTCCTCATTGCTGCCATGATTCATTTTCACAAGTTGATTGTCATATTTGAGTTGATGTAACTGAGCTTCTTCTTCCCTAAAACATGTTGTCGATTGCTTTGAAGATTCAACCTTGATGTAATCATCATCATATTGGTCATACTTAGGTAGATCATCCATATAAGAAAAATCATCAAGCATGCATATTATATCAATTGATTGCTCCTCCACAAGATGATTTTGAGTTTCATCTTTGTCCATGGCATGAAGTGAATACATAAAACAATCTTTTCTGATCTATGATACCCAGGATAAACAACAAAATGTTTAGGAACAGTGACCCTTTCTTTCTCTGCAAAAAATGGAACATGGTGTTTTTGAACAACAAGTTCATCTCTCATGGTAATCTTTTGCACCATCTCTTTCATTTTGTTTGCCAGAATGTCAAGTTTCACTTCTGAAAATGTCAGATGCTCCTTCTCTATGTTTTATGTTTCTTCTACTTTCAACTTTGACTTTTTGATCAACAGATTAGCTTCTACACTTATTGCATTGTTCTGCATTTCTTCAAGTGTTGTAGTATTCTTTTCTCTTAAATGAAATTCCATTTCCGGATCAAAGGCATCCGGGTAGTGTAAAAGAGCTAACCCAGGAGGAGGCTTTATATCATTAGGCATTGAATAGTAAACTCGATTGAACTTGGCTGAAAAGTGTTACACTGTTTCTCCCGGTTGTCTTTTCAAATCATCATATTCTTCTAAAATGAGGAAAATATTTCTCTCAATTAGCCATTTATTAAGGAAGACTTTCACAAACTGATTAAAATCACAAATACTTGTAGCTGAAATTTTTTTGAACCATTCCTTAGCTTTACCTTGCAAAGATAAAGAAAAAATTATGATACAAGCATCATCTTCTTCAACCTCAAAAAGGTCAAGAAAATTTTAAGAACCCTAAATGTGTTTTTCAACAGTGATGTTACCATATTCTCCATCAAACCTAGGAAGATAGTTGTGATAATTTTCAAGGAAATCATGGAGTATAGGAGGTAATATGAGAGACTTGTATCTATCTAGAATTTTAATAGGTGTATGAGTATGTACAGAAGTTGTGAAGTTGGTGTTGATCTCTTGAGGCTCATTAGGTTGAATATGATTAATATCAGTTTCAGCAATATGTTCTTGACCAGGATCATGAAAAGAGAAGAAATAATTAAAAATAAAGCATATTTTGTCTTGGATGAAATCCCAACTTGAATACCTGATATTTACATATTGTCTTATGTTTTAGGTTCTTCCTCCAATGGAGTCTTTGAATTGAAACTGATTAGATTCACCATGTGAATGATTCAGCCTTCTGGTGTCTGATCATTGTCCGCCATCAATAATCAGATCTGGAACTTGATATGCTTTCCTGAGGAACATGAAATGTTCATTCCCCAGTATGGTCACCACTATGTTATCACTCTATAATTTCTCGGGCTGAAGAAGAAATTGACAAAGGTAACTACAAAACCACTTTGGAGTCCAGGATCTATCCCTCCTAGACCCAGAGAGAGATCTCTCTATAAGATTTATCTTTGTTTGCTCAGAATTTTAGGCTAGTTATGATAATACAGGGTTTGGTTTTTAGATTGTTGGTTGGAAGAGGAAGGGAAGGCCACTGGGCAATGGAGTCAAAGAGGCCTAATTCAATCAAGGCAGGTTCTACAGGAAAACTTATAGGGCGGGATAGGCACCTTTGTTGGATTCTTGAGATTGTTGAGTGATGTGAAAGAAAAGGAGAGGAAAGAGGATTGTAGCGGAGAAATTAAGAATTCTGGAACTAACCCTCTAGTAGAAAACATAAAAATTATCCAAAACCTAGAAACAGAGTGTACTTTTAAACAAATTCTTCTCTTAATATTCTATTGAATAATTCAGACAGAAAACAATATATAACAAGGAAAACATATTACAGAAGAGACACTTCACCAAATAGGTATGCCACAGGAATCCTGAAAAGCTTGTCTTGTATTACTGAAATTTGATTAAAGGGGCTCTGTGAACTGCTTTACAATATTGGTCCTATCCTACTAACAAGTCCCAACCAACCCTTCATACTTCGAAATGTGAAGTATTTATAAGTTATTTACAAAGATCCTGTCATAAATGAGTAGGATTTATTTTAAGAAAATCTAAACTAATTGTTAGAAATAATTCTGCCACAAAATTTGGACAGGTTACAATAATTTTCGAGTTGTTGAAGCTATTTTGTGAGATCTGATGATGATCTGTCGTCGACTTATGCTCTTTGTTGTTTGTCATTTTGACCTTTTTCCTCCGAAATTCTGAAAAATGGGGTCCAAAGGGGTCTTCGAATCTCACAATCTGAGATAGATATATAAAATCTGAGGGAGGATTTTGTAGATCAACTTGTTCTGAGTAAAAACCTCTCAATTTTATGAAATTCCTCTCCATCTGTCTGGGATTTGCATTTGAAAAAGATATTTAAAACATGCAGCAAATAAATCCTGAAAATCGGCCTTAAATATACTCTCGATTCTCCCAATCCGTGACACAAGTAGAAAAAATGAAAGAGGTTATTTTTCCTTGGTTCGTATTGAGAAAAAACCTCTTTTGGTTTCTCAAAATTCACCCTAGTTGCCCTGGAAATCTCCTTGGAAGATGATTGGTCAAAAATAGTTTTGGGAGGAGGAAAGTGGTTATGTATATGATGATGTGGGGCCAAGTTTCAAATAGGTTATGCGATGAGTGGATGCGGGAGTGTAAGTGGTAGGAAGAAGGGAGGCATAGGCAGAGAAGTAGACGGTATCGGGAATGAGGAGACAGGTGGTGTGTGGTGAGAGGAGGAAGTAGATACGGGAGGTGAGGTGTAGGGAGAGTGGTCATAGAGGTGGATGAGGTGAGAGGTGGGAGAAAAGGGGTATGAACAGGCGAGAGGGTGAGCAGTAGAGTAAGTGGAGGACAGGTGTAAGTGGTATTGGAGGAGTGAATTGGTAGGAGTCCGGAGGGGCGGGTTGGTGGGAAGTAGTACTAGTAGGGGGGGGCCTAAATAATGAGGAGGGGCCTCGTTAGGTAGGACTGGTGGTGGGGAAACTGCTTTGCCAGACCCCCCCCCCACCATTAAAGGCAGAAAGGTTAGGGGGGTCTGAAATATCCTGAGGATGGTTGATCTAGAGATGATGGATGTCGTCGCTGACAACATGTGCGGGAATTATCCACTATACGACAAAAGGTCTTATCCGTTAGCCAATTTAGGATAAAAACATGCACTGGGTAGCGCTAAGCTCAATTTTTTCCACTTTACACCATAGTTTTATTTCCCTATGCTAAATTGACCAAATTTGATCAACTTAGGGTGTATTTTGAAATGCATACCCTGCTTATGTTTCCTCTTTCCTTTGGGAAATTGATTGCAAAATGGAATATCATTTACCACATAAAATTTGTTGGCATGTTTACAAGAAGAATGTGCTTGTCATTGATGGCAAGAACAGTAGTGAACCCAACCTCGAGAGCGTAGAAGACGAGAAAGCTCAGAAGAGATAGCGGTTTCCAGAAGTCCAGACGAGGTCCAAGAGATGAACTCATAGGAGGAGCAAAGGTAGACACCCGTCAACACTGAGAAAACCTTCTAAGTCAGAGAGATCGGAAGCTCAGGAGGAAAAGAGACAGTGGTCATTGAATCACCGATCCAGAGAACCAACAACCGTCGGATTGAAATAAATGGAAGGATAGGATAAACAAATATGGAGAGTCGTTGGATTTAATCCAAGGCAAAGTTGCATCACAGATAGATCGAGTTGTTGATCTAAGATTTTGATCAACAACCAACATTCTTTTTCGGTCTAAAGATGTGAGGAGGTTATGCTCCGAAGAAATCACTTCGAGAGTTTTAGTTTGATATTTGAAATCCCCGAAGCACGAAGAGCCAGAGAGACAAAGTAAATCTCAATCGTTCGATCATCCGAAATAGATCTCAGTCATCATATCGTCTGGAGTAAATCTCAAGCGTCGGATTGTCCGAAGTGGATCTGGATCGTCTGATCTAGAGTGTCAGTTTAAGATTTGAAATACCTGAAGCCCGGAGAGCCAAAGAGCTGAAATAAATCCTCGACCGTTGGATCATCCGAAGTAAATTTCAGTCGTCAGATCATTCTAAAGTGGAAGGACAGGATAAGTTAAAAGAAGGGTGCACTAATCTCAGCGGCCGAGAAACAGGCACTCAGATCTATGGTCGACATAGCATATTGGACCCCCCCTCTGACCTTTCTGCCTTTAACCGTGGGGCGGAGATCCGAGTTGGTGGTATTTTCCATGTGGGACCCTCATACATGTCACCTTCATGTCAACTCGGACCCCCCTCGCTCATTACCACTTACCGCCTAACACCCCCTCCGATTAAACCACCAAACCACTCATACATACCACCTTCGTGTTTTGACGTCACACTCCACTACCCACTACACGTCACACTCCCCTACTGCACTTTGCCTCCACACTCCACTACATTGCCTACACATCTCACCCACGTCAACAGACCACCTCAGCAAGGACATGTGGCAGACCACGTCAGCAAGGACATTTGGTAGACCAAGTCAACAAGTGACACATGGCAACCACTCGACCCATTCCAAGTCAACAGGTGACGTGTGTGATGTTACGTCACTCTGGAATATTAGCGTATGGAGGAAAGCAAGGTTTGAGAGTTGAAACTCCCGAAGCCCAGATCACGAAATGAATCGTAGCCATTAATTTGGAAGGAAGCTAAGTGTCGACAGATCTTGGAGATCTGGGATCGCGTGTGGAAGGAGGAAAGGAAGGTTGATAACAGTCGTTGATCGAGAGGCATCGCCAAGGGATTGGAGATCAACAGTCATGCTCAATTGTGGTGTCAGAACATGCTCGAGTCTTAATTTTTCATAGGTGGCCCGCAATCGAAACCATGGTTTTGGAGAAAGGATGCATGGAATCTCGAAGTGAATTGCGGGGAAAAAAGCGGGTTGCCCTCAAACCACCTTTGGTCATGCTCGCAATCACGTGGTCACGTGAAGTTCATCACCCAAGGTCATATCGAAAAAAAAGGGGAGCTAGCGCTCGCTAGAACAAGATCGCGAAGCGCCCTTGAATAGGCGTATGGTCACCGTCGGTGGTCATGTGAAGGAAGGGGCTTAGATGCCAAAGAAGCCGAAAACGACTCACTGTAACTGCCAGAGAAGACGAAGAGTTGCGACTGCCATAGAAGCCAAATAATCTCAGGAAAATGACCACTGATGATGAACACATTCATCATAATCGCCAGAGAAGATGAAGAGTTGCCATTATGATCATGCAGAGGATTCGGCGGGTGAAATATATGCAGAATAGAGAAGAGGATGTGGATTTTCTCATTAGCTATGTTGTAAATAGGATGAGATGCAGTGAACAACCTGAAGGACAGAATAGTGGTGCAGTGAAGAAAATGCGAAGGCATAGCGCGTAGAATGGACATGGCGCACAGAGCATAAAATGCAGAAGAAAAGAAAGCGCAAGGGGAGCGAGCAGGAGGACACTGATGCAAGCAGAGCATAACAGTGTAGCAGAACAGTGATGAGACTGGTAATCCATTGATAAACACTCTATCACTGTAATAAATTTCAGTAAGCAAAGATTTATATTTCAGGGTGGTAGGGAGGATAGTTGTCCTCAGAGTTTCAAGTAGGTGCTTGAACAGAAGGAGTTGTAGCTTCCATCTGGTTGCAGCCAAAAAAACCAGGGTGGTAGGGTGGTGAAAGGGAGAACCATTGTTCTTTGTTATACAAGGTGGTGCATGTGTGACTAGAAGTTGGTGCTCCCTTCCAATGGGTGCTAGACAAACCAGAGAGTTGGTGCTCTCAGCAATTTGCAGTTTGTTAAAGAAGAGGTTGTAGCCTCATTTTGAGTTGGTTCTCAAAGAAAGATGATGTAAAGAACTTAAAATATTGCCTATCATTTGAAGAAGAAGAGGTTTTCTCCCTTTATGGATTTCCTCATGAATATTTCTCTCTATGTATGTCATATGTGTGATTGATGTTTGTTATTTATGTTGTTCATGTATTGCATAATCTTGATGATCACTTGGAGAAGGTTAATAATATTTTAATATGCATAAAATTGTTTAAGCACAGTAACAATTGATTCACCACCCCCCCCCCCTCTCAATTGTCTTAGTAATTCCAACAATTGGTATCAGAGTGGGTTCCTTTTATTTAAAGGTAGATCAGCAAGCTTAAACATGGCAAGCCATGAAGGAACTTCATCCAATAAGCCTCCTCTGTTTTATGGAACAAATTTTTCCTTATGGAAGGTTAGAATGAGAACATACATTATGGCCTTAGGTGTTGATGTTTGGGATGTTATAGAGACTGGATATATAAAACCTGTTGCGCTAGATTCCAAAGATGATAAGTTAGAATTTATCTCAATGCAAAGGCAATGAATGCTATCTTGAGTGGGCTTGCTGAAGATAAATTTGTAAAGGTAATGCATCTTGAATCTGCCAAAAGGATGTGGGATAAAATCATTAGCAGTTATGAAGGAAATGAGAAAGTAAAAGATGCCAAACTTCAGACATATAGATTGAAATTTGAACAACTAAAGATGAATGAGGATGAAACAGCTAATAAATATTTCTTAATAATTGAGGAGCTTGTAAATGCCATGAAGGGTCTTGGTGAGAAGATTGAAGAAGTATTTTTAGTTCAGAAGATTTTAATATCTCTACCTGATAGGTTCAACCCAAAGGTCTCTGTTATAGAATAACTTAATGATCTAAAAGTTTTATCTATTGACCAACTTCTAGGAACTCTGACTCCTTATGAAATGAGGATAGGTAAATATAAACCCACCTCTAGAGAAGCATCATTTAAAGCAGATAAGAATGAGGATTCTGAGCCTGACGAAATTGAAGCAAAATTTGCGAGAATACTAAATAAAGGGTCAGGAAAGTACCAAGGCAAGTTTCCCTTCAAATGTTTTAACTATGGAAAGATAGGTCACTTTGTATCTAAGTGTCCACACAAGAAGAAGGACCGGAACATTGAAGGTGAAGAGAAGTACAAATCCAAGAGATTTGGTAAAAAGGAAAGTTTATGTGTAAACAATGATGACTCTTCAGGAGACACATATAGTGATTCTGCTTGTGAAGATAAGGTTAATGACTTTATGCTTATGGCCAAAGAGGATTATGATAATAAAATCACAAGAAGTGATGTTGATGATGAAGAAGTTGTGGTTGACTTGGAAGGAGAATTGATCAGTGCTCTAGAAGAAATTGCTAAACTCATACTTAAGAATAAGAAGCAAAAACAATTGTTGATACAGTTCAAGAAAGACAGTAAAAAACCTGATGAAGACTTTGCCCTACTAAAAGTGGAATTAGAAGAGGCAAAGAAAATAGAGGACATTTTGAAACAACATTTATCAGAAAATAAGGCAAGATGTGAAACCTTGGAAGAAGAGGTAGTAAAAACTAGAAAAGATATGGACAAGTTTAAAGCATTGTATCTCCAAAATCTTCCAAGCACTAATGCCTCAACAGAACTAAATGACATTTTGAGCAAACAAATATCTCCCTTGTTGAAGACTGGTTTAGGTTATGTAATTGGTTCAAGCAGCAAACAGACAAAAATCAAAGAGCCAGTAAAGATGATTAAGTTCCAAGCTAGCAGACAAACAGACCATGTGAGTACTATGTCACCAAAAGCTAATAAACATAAGATGATCCCTGATCAAAAACAAAGATATCAGAAGATGGAGCAACAAATGCCAATAAGAAGGCCACCCTTCAGGTACCAAAATTTCTTCCATGGTTACTATTTTTACTGCTCTAATTTTGGTCATAAGATTGCAAATTGTCAAATTAAGTTTAGAGACATGCAACTGAGGAGATCAAGAAATAAACAATCTTTGCAACATAGAACTAAACAGCCAATGAGTAGACAAAGTTGCACCAATCACTTTGACCTATTGAACAATGAGCTCGAATGTTATAACTGTCATAACTTCGGCCACAAAGCTGCAAACTGGCATCTGAAGAATCACAAAGTAGATACAAAGATAAAACCCTTAGCTAGAAATTCCAGCACATAGAAAAAGAAAGATAGTGAAAAATGTGGTCTAGTACTTTCAGCTCAAAAACAAAAAGACCCATGGTATATAGACAGTGGGCGTTCCAGGCACATGACTGGAGACAAGGATATTTTTTTATCTATAAGTAAAAGCAAAACAGGAAATGTGACCTTTGGAAATGATGAACCAGGTAAAATCAAGGGTAAAGAGATGGTGAATTTAAGTAATGGCAAAAGAAAAGCCCAGGATGTTCTGCTTGTAGATGGGCTGAAACATAATTTGCTCAGTGTAAGTCAAATGTGTGACAGATGATGTGAAGTGGGGTTCACTTCCAAAGATTGTAAGATAACGTCTGTAAACTCAAGACAAGTGGTGGCTAAAGGCATAAGGATAGATAATAATGTATATGTGTTGAAATAAGATAGAGAAGAGTGTCATCTGAGCAAACATGATGAAAGTTGGTTATAGCATAGGAGACTTGGACATCTAAACTTTGACCACTTAATCAAGCTCAAAAATCTTGAGGCAGTGAAAGATCTTCCAAGAATATCAAAGCCACAAGATTCTGTGTGTAAACCCTGCCAAGTAGGAAAGTTAACCAGGACACGGTTTAAATCCAAGAACTCTACTTCAACAGAGAAACCACTCCAATTAGTTCATATGGATTTATGTCGACCATCAAGACAGGAAGGCACGGGGAAGGAAAACTACTTCATGTTGATCATTGATGATTACTCCAAACTCCCTTGGGTTGCTTTTCTCAAAGAAAAAGCTGAAGCATTTGAGAAATTTAAAATATTTAAGGCTTTAACTGAGAATCAAACAGGCAACATATTAAAGGTTGTACGATTAGACAGAGGACGAGAATTTATGTCAATTGATTTCAAGGAATTTTGTGATAAACATGGGATCAAAAGAGAATACACAATCCCAGGAACTCCACAGCAAAATGGAGCAGTTGAGAGAAAAAACAGAATAGTTCAGCAAATGGTCAGGTCAATGATGAATGAGAAGAACAATGGTCAAACCTACTAGGTAGAAGCAATACACACAGCAATACATATTCTTAACAAAGCTCACCTCAAACCACACAGTGACAAGACACCTCATGAACTGTGGTATGGAAGACCTGCTTCAATCAAACATTTCAAAGTCTTTGGGAGTAAGTGCTACATAAAGAATAATAATGAAAACCTCGGCAAGTATGATGACAGTGTTGATGAAGGCATCTTCTTAGGGTATGCTAAAAATAGTAAAGGATACAGATGCTATAATAAGACGTTGCATAAATTGGTTGATTGTATTGACATAAAAGTTGATAAAGGAATCCCAGTAAGAGAGGTGAGCAATATTGAATCAACAAGAGAGGATATAGCTGAGGTTGAAGATGAACAGGTCCAAGAATCAGAAAAAGAAAACTCTAAGTCAGATGAAGATACAAATACTCAAGCAGACTCAAATCAGCAGACAACATCAAATCCTTCCTCCATAATTACTCAAAAGAATCATCCTGCAAGTCAGATAATTGGTGAGAAAGAGAAAGGTGTACAAACCAAGAGAAGGATATTCAAAGACACCGGGCAATCACATATAGCCTTCATATCCATGGTGGAACCCAAGAACTTTAATGAAGCCAGTAAAGATTTAAATTGGTTAAAATCAATGAATGAGGAACTGGATCAGACTGAGAAGAACAATACATGGGAGCTTGTTCCTAGATCTGCAGATAAGAATGTAATTGGCTCAAAATGGGTGTTTAAGAACAAAATGAATGAACAAGGACAAATTGTTAGGAATAAAGCTAGATTGGTCTGCAAAGGATATGCTCAAATAGAAGGACTGGACTTTGATGAAACATTTCCACCCATAGCAAGATTACAAGCCATTAGAATGTTTCTTGCCTATGCTTGTCATAAACATTTTAAAGTCTATCAAATGGATGTCAAGTCAGCTTTTGTAAATGGAGATCTAAAAGAAGAAGTCTATAGGGAACAACCATAGGGTTTCCAACTGTCAGATAACCCTGACTTTGTCTGCAAGCTGAAGAAAGCCTTATATTGGTTGAAACAAGCTCCTCGTGCCTGGTATTACAGATTGGATAAGTATCTTCAAGACAAAGGGTTCAAGAGAGGAACAGTTGACAACAATCTCTATATCAAAACAGAGGGTAATAATTTGCTCATTGTGTTGGTCTATGTAGATGACATCATCTTCGGAAGAAATAATGCTTCATTGGTACAATGGTTTGCTTCTGCCATGCAGTCTGAATTTGAAATGTCTATGATAGGGTAACTGTCATTTTTTCTTGGCCTGCAAATTACTCACAGGTCTGAAGGAATATTTCTTTCTCAGGAAAAATATCTAAGAGAAATGTTGAAAAGGTTTCAAATGGAAGATTCTACACCTATGAGCACACCTATGGTCACTGAATGCAAGTTAAGCAAGGATGACGACTCACCTGATGTTGATCAGAGTTCCTATAGGTCTATGATAGGCAACCTATTGTACATCACAGCATCACGTCTAGACATAATGCATGTTGTTGGAATGGTAGGAAGGTATCAAGCTGCACCTAAACAGAGTCATTTGCTAGTTGTCAAAAGAATATTCAGATACTTGAAAGGAACAATGAACTATGGCCTATGGTATCCTAGGAATCGTAATTTTCAACTATCAATCTATTCAGATGTTGATTGGGCTAACTGCGTGGATGAAAGGAAAAGCACAAGTGGAGGTGCATTCTTCTTAGGAGATTCTCTTGTAGCATGGTTGAGGAAGAAGCAAGGTTCCATTTCCTTATCGACTATAGACGTTGAATACATTGCAGCTGCCACTTCTTGTACCCAAGTATTATGGATGATTCAGACACTTGCAGACTTGGAGGTAAAGTATAATGCACCGATCCCAATTCATTGTGATAATGATAATGCCATTAATGTGTCAAAGAATCATGTATTTCACTCCAAGACCAAGCATATACCCATGAAGTATCACTTCTTGAGGGAATAGGTAACCAACACTGTTGTTTCTTTGCATTATATTCCATCCAAAGATCATATTGTTGATATCTTCACTAAACCGCTTGCAAAAGATCAGTTTGAGTATCTACGCCAGAAGTTGGGCGTGACCCTATTACCAAGTTAAATAGTCTAACTGATCAGGGGGAGAGTGCTCCTAGTATATCTGATCAGGGGGAGCACAGAGTCACTCTCTGTTTTCTTTGACATTGATGTCAAAGGGGGAGAAAAAGGTGTTGTCTGTATGTTACAGTTGGATTTCTAAGCAGAATAGTACAGCCTTTCTGGGTTTCCATCAATGACAAAAGGGGAGATTGTTGGCATGTTTACAGGAAGAATGTGCGTGTCATTGATGGCAAGAACAGCAGCGAACCCAACCTCGAGAGTGTAGAAGATGAGAAAGCTCATAAGAGATAGCAGTTTCCAGAAGTGCAAACAAGGTCCAAGAGACAAACTCGCGGGAGGATCAAAGGTCAAGACCCGTGAACACTGAGAAAACATTCTAAGTCGGAGATATCAGAAGCTCAGGAGGAAGAGCAACAGTGGTCATTGGATCACCGATCCAGAGGGCCAACAACCGTCGAATTGAAATAAATAGAAGGATAGGATAAGCAAAGATGGAGAGCCATTGGATTTAATCCAAGGAAAAGCTACATCGCAAACAAATAGAGTCATTGATCTAAGATATTGATCAATGAACAACATTCGTTTCGGGTCTAAATATGTGAGGAGGTTACGCTCGAGAGAAATCACTTCGAGAGTTTCAGTTTGAGATTTGAAATCCTCAAAGACCGGAGACCTGGAGAGAAGAAGTAAATCTCGATCTTTCGATCATCCGAAATAGATCTCGGTCGTCAGATCGTCCGGAGTAAATCTCAAGCATTGGATCGTCCAAAGTGGATCTGGATCTGGGCCATTTGATCCAGAGCGTCAGTTTGAGATTTGAAATACCCGAAGCTCGGAGAGCCAGAGAGCCGAAATAAATCCTCGATCGTCGGATCATCCGAAGTAAATTTCAGTCGTCAGATCATTCTAAAGTTGAAGGACAGGATAAGTTAGAAGAAGGGCATGCTAATATCAGCAGTAGAAATGGGCACTCAAATCTACGGTCGATGGGGCATATTGGACCCCCCCCATACCATTCTGCCTTTAACCATGGGGGGAATTTGAGGTGGTGGTATTTTCCATGTGGGACCCTCATACGTGTCATCTTCTTATGAACTCAAACCCCCCTCGCTCATTACCACTTACCGCCTAACACCCCCTCCGAGTAAACCACCAAACTACTCATACATACCACATCTATGCTCCAACGTCACTGATCTAAAAATGAAGAAGACTTGAAACTTGAATAAATATTGCAAGTGAAATGTTATGTGTTTTAAAGCAACCGGATCAATTTGCAACACATAATAAAGGATTACTTATGTAAA
>JZKD02S0778797.1:72191-83040 GCA_000966675.3 Picea glauca | reverse complement strand
TCTCCCTCTTCAACTTTGTTGTCTCTGGTTCTACAAATCGCACCCTTGTGCTTCAAACCTGGCACACACGCTCATTTAAGCGTAAAGAACCCAGTCCCGTGCATAACCGCGCACCGGTACAAACCGTAGGACGATTAAGGGCGCGCCAGCCCCTAACCGCCTCGGCACTCGGTCACATGGCGCATAGAACCTTGGCTGGGCGCAAAAATTGGTTTAACCGTTTAAACGGTATAACTCCCACGCATACACACCCGCGCGCACATTTTAATATGGTTCAATGTACATAATACAATCATGGGTTATAAAACCCACGCAAATGTTTAACCCGGGCGCCACACATATAAATATATGTTTAAACATAAAACTTGGTTGTATTAACCCACGCCCATATATTAAAACATACGGTTATATATGTTGTACTATGGAACCATGGGTCGGGGCTTAAGCCCCGGCCCGCCCCCTTTCCATGTATTACATTGCGTTAACTTAAATATATATGCATTGGAATAGTAAACAAGGAACACGGGTTGGCATAACGGTTAGCGGAATTTGTAAAGTCATATGCTATGGGGAGGTCCCGGGGTCGAACCCCGCGGACCCAAAACATTTTACACAAATATAAACCAACCATATAGGGACACGTGGCACCCATGAAATGGGCCACGTGTCCTCACCTTATTAACCACTTATGACACATGTCAATACTTGATTCGCCGACAACCATCCAATAAAACTATGCCACGTCACCCAACTGCCATGTCATCATGATGGTACGGACCTCCACGTGGCCGTACGGACTGTACGGACAGGTACAGTCAGCGTCCCAAATTTTTGCCTGTTTGGCTTGGCGGGCAGATCGCGATATCTCCTCCATACGGACTCCGTTTGCGAAAGTAAATATACCGCCGAAATCGGGAAGACGAGACGGACGCAATGGTACTGTTTTCGTCGCATTCTGAGCACTTTGAAAATTGAGCAAAATTTGATCCCCTGATCAGTCACACTCCACTACCCGCTACACGTCACACTCCCCTACCGCGCTCTGCCTCCACACTCCACTACACTGCCTACACGTCTCACCCATGTTAGCAAACCACCTCAGTAAGGACATGTGGCAGACCACGTCAGCAAGGACATGTGGCAAACCAAGTCAACAAGTGACACGTGGAAATCACTCGGCCTGTGCCAAGTCAATAGGTGACGTGTGTGATGTTACGTCACTCTGGAAGATTGACATACAGAGGAAAGCAAGGTTTCAGAGTTGAAACTCTTGAAGCCCAGATCACGAAATGAATCGTAGCCATTAATTTGGAAGGAAGCTACGTGTCGACAGATCGTGGAGATCTGGGATCGCACATGGAAGGAGGAAAGAAGGCAGGAAAGGAAGGTTGATAACAGTCATTGATCGAGAGGCATCGCCAAGGGATTAGATATCAACGGTCGTGCTCAATTATAGGGTCAGAAGATGCTTGAGTCTTGATTTTTTGTAGGCGGGCCGCAATCAAAACCATGGTTTTGGAGAAAGGATGCATGGAAGCTCGTAGTGAATTGTGGGGCGAAAAGCGGGTTGCCCTCAAACCACCTTTGGCCACGCCCGCAATCCTGTGGTCACGTGAAGTTCATCGCCCAAGGTCATATCGAAAAAAAAGGGAGCTAGCGCTCGCTAGACCAAGATCGTGAAGCTCCCTTGAATAGGCATATGGTCACCGCCGGTGGTCACGTGAAGGAAGGGGCTTAGAAGCCAAAAACGACTTACTATAACTGCCAGAGAAGACAAAGAGTTGTGAATGCTAGAGAAGCCAAAGAATCTCAGGAAAATGACCACTGATGATGAACACATTCAGCATAACCGCCAGAGAAGACTAAAAGTTGCCATGATGATCATGCAGAGGACTCGGCGGGTGAAAGATATACAGAACAGAGAAGAGGATGTGGATTTTCTCGTTAGCTATGTTGTGGGTAGGACGAGACGCAGTGAACAACCTGAAGGGCAGAATAGTGGCGTAGTGAAGAGCATGTGAAGGCATAGCACATATAACGGACATGGCGCACAGAGCATAAAATGCAGCAGAACAGAGTGTGCAAGGGGAGTGAGCAGGAGGACATTGATGTAGGCAGAGCAGAGTAGTGTAGCAGAATATTGATGAGACCGGTAAGCCATTGATAAACATTGTATCACTGTAATAAGTTTCAATAAGCAAAGATTTATATTTCAAGGTGGTAGGGAGGTGCTAGGGAGGACAGTTGTCCTTAGAATTTCAAGTAGGTTCTTGAACACAGGGAGTTGTAGATTCCATCTAGTTGCAACCAAAAAAACCAGGGTGGTGCAAGGGAGAACCATTGTTCTTTGTTATACAGGTCGGTGCTTGTGTGACTAGAAGTTGGTGCTTCCATCCAATTGGTGCTAGAACACTCCGATAGTTGGTGCTCCCTTCTAGTGGGTGCTAGAGAAACCAGAGAGTCGGTGCTCTACGCAAGTTGCAACTTGTTAAAGAAGAGGTTGTGGCCTCATTTTGAGTTGGTTCTCAAAGAAACATTATGTACAGAACTTAAAATATTGCCTATCATTTGAAGAAGAAGAGGTTTTCTCCCTTTATGGGTTTCCTTGTCAATATTTGTCTCTGTGTATGTCATATGTGTGATTGATGTTTGTTATTTATGTTTTTAATGTCTTGCATAATCTTGATGATCACTTGGAGAAGATTAATAATATTTTAATAGGCATAAAATTGTTTAAGCATTGTAACAACTGATTCACCCCCCCCCCTCTCAGTTGTCTTAGTAATTCCAACAAAATCAATGAAGGGAAAAATTTGATCACCATCTGATCCTATGAAATATAGGGTTATAACACAGATCTAAACTTATCAATATTGTTGAGAAATTTATTAGACGTTGAGATTGATTTTTCCATAGATCAAATCACCCTAGCCTAGCGCACCTCCTAGTGGTGTCCGATCACAACTTGCTGAAAGTTGAAATTTCTCACTACAACAGTTGCAGTAACACTTTTGTGAAGCTCGTTGAGCATTTATTGAGATAAGTTGTAAAGAGTTTTGGCATAGAGGAACTCTCCTTTCCCTAGTGCACCTACTGCACTTCTCAAATTGATTATCCGTCAAAGTTGAAATTTTAGGGTTTTCACGCTATTGACTTTTTTCCTGACATTGAACCTTTTGATTCAGATTTCAGATTTATTCTTGTTAAGATGATATATTGTCTTATATTACAAGACAAGTTGTATGGTGTTACAAATTTTAGAGGTATGCACTCCTGTATAAGTTATATCATGAGGGTGTTTGCTTGAGATGTACACTTGGAAAAAGAGCATTTGACCAAGCAGTGACAATAGATCCAAAGGGATCTTAGATCTAGTGCACTCAGAGGAAGCTCGAGAGTTGGAGGAAACAATGGTGATGTCTTCTATAGTATATGACAACTCGAAATCAAATGGGACAACAACAACAAGACTCTAGGTTTGCATATTAGGGTTGATATTTTATATCATTGCATCTTAAGAAAATAATGTAACTAGGACAACAATCTTTAGAGGTCTAATACTACTTAGTATTTTAGCTATCAAATGTCTAGTAACACTTGAATATTGTTAGTACGATGATCATTATGTATATTCTCATTGTTTAGTACTAATGATGCACTTATTTACAAAATGAAATTGATCTCTTCTAGGAGATGTTCTTGGTTGTTGTCTTTGTCCCAGGAAGGTTTCCTTGTACATTCCATGGAGTTTACCATGGAGATGTTCTTATTTTGTTTTGGGAAGGTTACCGCGGAGGAATGATTGGTAACAACACTGGAGAAGTGTTTTTCTTGTTCTTTGTTCTAGGTATTTTATCATGGAGGAATAATTTGTCACAACACTAGAAAATGGTTGTTCTTGTTTCTTATTCTTGTTCTTTTTCTAAGCATGTCACAGGTGATATCTCTATGAAATATCTATAGTGACAGTTGTACTTGTTCATGTTCTTTTTCTTGTTATTGTTCTTGTTCCGGGAAGGTCATAGGTTATATCTCTAAGAGGGAGCAATAGTGACAGTTGTAGGAGGAAACATATTAGATGATCTCTAGTTTGAGACATAGAGCAGACTATCCAAACAAGAATTTGTATACATGATAGTATACATCCATGTACTAAAGGAGAATAGGATAAATTTAGAACCTTCTGGAAAGAAGGATGCTTTTGTGGGATACAAAGACTCTCACATGGAGATTGATTATGAGAAACATGAAGCTCCAAAGGATGACTATACAAATCCATATAGTTTAGTTGTTCATCCTTCATATCATTACGAAGAGTTAGTAGAGCTAGTTGAGCCAGTGGATCTACCTAGATATGTTACAGTGACCAGGAAGAGGCCAGATTGGCATCATGACAATTTACATGATGTAGAGAGGCATACAACTCGCAATGATACTTTCAGAGAGAGAAAATGACCTCAAAGTTTCTCGAGTTACATAGATTCACAATTATGAGGAGCAAGTGGCTCCACCGGTGGTGAGGCAGATGGCCCCACCAAGTACCATCCCAGAAGGAGACAAGAGTTTCGAGAGATTCATCCCTTAGGATCTAGTAGGGAAGAGCAGTCTCCCAGGATAGTTCATAGGAAATCAGACTTCAGAGGAGGTCAGTAGGTGCAGAGGGAGCATATGGCTCCAGAGGTTGTACAGACTCAGAGGGAGTCAAGTTTTAGAGGGAGCATGTAGACTCAAATTTAGCCTGATCTCAAAGAGAGTTAGTTGGCTTAGTGGGAGATTAATCATTCATAAGGGTTTCTCCCTTAGATTCAGGTGGGAGAGAGAGATCTTCCAAGACTAAAAGATAGGTTTCATGACTTGAGGAGACTTCTAGGAGATGTGAGATCGCCTGGGAGGGTACACTTTATTCAATAGAACCTACTTCACTGACAGAGGGAGTTGGCCTCAGAGTTCGAGATGAAGGGTCTTTGTTGGATGTAATATTCCTCATATTAGAGGTGTGATGATATTATATGAGATCTTCCTTAGTTAGGAGACACTGATGAGATTCGATATGATGGACTACAAGTCCATGGTTACACCTATGAAGACAAATCTAAAGAAGTTGAGTGATTCTACTTCAAGTTCAGATTTGGTTGATCCCACGATGTACAGGAAGTTGATTGGATCATTGATGTACCTGGTTAACACCAGGATGGATACTTACTTTTCACCTTGATCCATTTCATGGTAGATCCAAGACACTACCATTGGGTTGAAACAAAGCATGTGTTGAGGTGACTGCATGGTACAATCGAATATGGCCTTATATATGTCTCGGGTGGTGAAGTAAGGATGCAGGGATATACAGACTTTGATTGGCCAGGGAGTGTAGTAGGCAGATTGAGAACCTTGGGGAGATGCTTCAACTTGAGATCAATTACGATTTTAGGAAAGTAGGTTTTTATAGGACTTAGTACAACAGAGATGAAGTATATCGCAGCCTGTGTCGCAAGTCATAAATCAATGTGGCTTTAGAAGGTTCTTGCAGGACTTCACCAGAGACATGATGTAGAAGGGAGCAGTGAAGCTCTAGTACATATCCATGGATGAGCATACAAGACATTCTCACCAAACAATCTTGGTGTGATGCAGAATGTATCTCTCACTAAGAGGGAGTGTTGGTGTTTTAGGCAGAACCAGGAAGACATTATACTCCAATGGCCATGTTGACTTGGCAAAGGAAAATGGCCTAGGTGTATTATTTATCCTTGATCATGCTGAATTGACAAGGACCGACAAAAACTCGAGGTGTTGATGTTTCTCTAGATGGTCGTACCAGGTTGACATTTTCCTCTGATGGCCATGCTAAATTGACTAAGGAAAGTGGAAAAATTTATCCTCCAATGGCCATGCTAACTATATTCTTCTCTTATGGCCATGCTGACTTGGCTAAGAATAATGGCCCAGGCATAGTATTTATCCTTGATCATGTGACTTGATCAAGGACAGATGAATACTCTAGGTACATATGCATCGAACAAAGATTCTCCTTCGATGGCCATGTTTCTTGGCTAAGGATAATGGTCCAGGGCATTGATGTTCCCCGTGTATTAGCATCAGGTAGACACTCTCCTCCAATGGCCATGTTGACTTGGCTAAGGTGAGTGGCCTAGGGTGTTAATGTTCTTTGTGTATTAGCATTGGGCATTCTTCTCTGATGGCCATGCTAACTTGACTAAGTAGAATGACCCATGTGTGGTCTCTATCCTTGATCATGTGACATGACAAGGACCGTTGGAGATTCAAGGTGCTATGTAGGATAATCATACATCAACTAGGTGTTATTTGGGAGAACTATACATCAACTGGGTGCATCCCAGAGAAGACTACATCAACCAGGCTCAAGGACAACCTTTCTATGATAGAAGAAATACAAGTATGGATAATTCCTCCCTCGTTGAGAGGGAGTGTTGAATTTTTGCAACTATGGGCAATCATTCTCCACAAAAAAGTACAAGAAGACCCATCTACACCATTAAATAAGTCCTAGGAAGAAATTGAAGACCACAAAAGAGAAGTCGGTCTCCACAAGTAAAAGACAGAAATAAATAAAGTAAAATTAAATATCCAAGAAGAGAAGTCGGCCCCACATGAAAAGACATGTGATTTTATAAGTATAAATAGAGGTTGGTTCATTTAATTATGACATACACGGTTCTCTCCTCGTCTAATGCGCACTAGGTAGTTGCTTCGTGCCATTTGTCTCATGCCAGCTGCAATTTTTGGTCTCTTTACTTATGCGCTATCTTTTGGAGAGGCACTAGGCTTGGAGGATCTTTCTCTTGGTTATTCTTGGTCATATTATTGAGGCGCTAAACTTGGGAAAGACTTCTCTGTATGGTATTTTGATCTGGTGATGGTGATGTACTGGTAATATCTTGGACTGAATTCTTCTATAAGAAAGGTTGATGGCTTTTCTCCCAAGGTTGGGTTTCCAAAGATAAATTCTTATGTTCTTTTGTCTACTGTGCATGGTTAATGTTTCTAGATCTTGTTATTTCCATTGGATTGTTATAGTTGATATTTTCAGTGTATAGTTATTCTATGATAATTGTGGGTTGAAAGTGAATCTTGTTTGTGATCAAAAGGAAATAAATATCAAGATCTGAGAATCAGAAAAATCAACAAAGTGAAATTTTGTTCGTTGTTTGTGATATATATTTTGAACTTCCCTAAGGATGATAGTTCACAACGATTAGATATGTGGAACCTCGAAAGAGGTGAAATTTTTGAACTTGCAAAGGAAATATCAATTCATGAAGTTTCTACATAGTATCGAAGATTTCTTGCTAAAATCATTGTTTTGGTGGAGGAGGAGTTGGTATTTATATGGCGTTGTCCCTCTGAGTGGTATGCTAACCTTGTACCAGTTGCTTCGGTGTGGAACACCGGGACATTTGGATGTAGCCTATGAGCCCTAAGAGGGCTTGTTCTACTTCATTATTGCTAACTTTTGTTTTGAGGTGGATTTAGATCTTGCATAGATGTCTACCATGGGACTTAGAGAATGTGATAAGTTGGATGGAGCTTCCAATTTCATCCCTAGGAATATTAGGCCATAGATGCCTATCGAGGAAGCCGAGATTTAGGAGCACGTTGAGAAAGAGATTGTAGCACCTACCGATGTGAACTTGTTGGTTGTTCATAACAAGGAGGCGACTAAGGAAAAGAGAGCCCATTCTTGATTATGTAAAGGATCCCTTCATAGATCACATGGCAGACAAGATGACCAAGTGATGTCAAACTGCAACTTTTATAGTTGACACCTGATTAAAAGAATCAAGAACTATCCTAATTTTAGTTATATTTCAAAATTATTTATGTTGCATTTGACTGATATTTTCTATGTCCAAAGAGGATGATAATAGGTAACTCTTCTTAGTCAAATACAGTTTGAAGTGAAAATTAAATGGTAAACCTAGGAAATAGATCTGTAGTGTTCAACCATACATGATAAGAGTTAAAAATGAAGCTAAATATTTCAGAAAGGACCTCACACTCATTACTTTGCAAATTGCAACCGATGATAAATCTTATCACCACCTAACATGAGAGATAAAAAAGGTAGGGGAGGGAGGTGGGGGAACCTTTAACTGGAAACTAGTTTAGTATTTCCATGTCCAAAGAGGATGATAGCAGGTAACTCTATTTAGTCAAATAAGGCTTGAAGTGAAAATGAAATGGTAAACCTCAGAAATTTATATGTTGTGTTCAATTGTACATGATAAGAGTTAAAACTGCAGAAATATCTTTCAGAAAGCACCATATACTCACTATTTTAAAAATTGCAACTGATGTTATATCTTGTCAGCGCCTAACATGAGAGATAAAAAAGGAAGGCGAGGGAGGTGGGGGAACCTTTCACTGGAAACTAGTTTAGCATTTCTACCTCAAAAAAATAAATCATTTATCTTTCTCAATTATAAAAAAAAAAATGAATGAAAAACAATATGTTACTTCAACAGGACATTGAACTATACAATGTAAAAGTTTGAGAATATATATTCCTTGACTATGCAGTAAGTTTTTCTAATCTCAAGGAAAATGAGGCCCAATCTCCCACATTTCATAATGTACCACAAAGTTGTCCCACAAAATGATCAAGTTTTCAAACAAGTTCAGAAACTTAGATATTGAAATAAAACTTAAAATCAAACGGTGTTGTCAACTTCAACTAATCAAAATAATGCAATGTTGGTCACGAAAGCCTAACAATGGAGATGTTTTAACAACCTTTAGAGCAGTCCCCCATGTAACTGGTTCAAAATAAAGATAAACCTCGCTCATATGTATTTTTCTTGACAAACGGATCTACATTCAGAACTCGTATAAATCGCAACCAAAGTTCTCTATGATAAAACCAGCCTCTATGATATATGCATTTAAACAAGTACCTTTAATAAATACCAAACACTAGGATGCCTCAAGCTACATAGTATTTAACCTATTCCCTTAAATGCAACATCAACACAAGTGCCAAAAAGAACATAAAAAGAATCTTACAATTAATTTGCAACATATAGTTGAGTCTCGTCATTAGGAAAAGATTGCAAAATCTGATCAATAATCATTTTAAATGAGAAACTAAAATTGTTCCAAACTAGCTTCTGCATAATTCTTTTACACACTACGTGACATTACAAATTAAACTATTATATTGTAAAGACATCTAATATATTATAAACAACAAATATAAACTCGAGTACTTGTAAAATATATAAAAATGTGTCTCCTCTCGAAATTTCAACAATAGTCTTGTTGCATTGATTTAATTGCACAATATGTGGTTTGAAAATTCTCAAAAATAAAAAAGATAGCATAGGATTTTGTATCTCTTCGTGAAAAACAAAATTAATAACAACTAAAATTAAAATCCCTACAGTACAGAGAGAGAGAGAGAGAGAGAGAGAGATCTAATCTCCATCGATGAAAAGATTCAACATATGATTACTTAATTAGGGTAGTAATTTGTGGTTAATAAATAGCATATTAATACCATTCAAATGAATTATACACACATACAAACGAAAAGAAAATATCTTGAGAAAATAATAATACTTGGAACGGAAAATCTGCAATCCAAAGAGGAGAGAGAGAAGGGGAGAGATGAGTTGCAGTGTCTTCCTTCCTTTGTTTTTACTTGGTTGAGATGATCCAGATCTAGATTTAGTCCATTCCAATATATATCACATCTCCCCTCCCCGTGACTCTACACAAACCAAGTTCACATACATACAAGCACAAATACACAAACACACAATGCATACAAACAAACATCAACACAAGAAAAAACAACCACAGGACATGGGAAGCGCTTCCACATACACACAACATGACATGACACAAAAGAATCAAGGAGGGGGATGTGAATGAGCAAGAGCTTTCGAAAATGCATTCCCTCTCTTTCTTGTGTCATGCTTTCTCCAACAACAAATTTTTCTCGTGCTTTCCATTGACCCTGTTAAAAGATAAGCAAAACATGTGAACATGGTATGTCAAAAAGTTTGAACTTCATACATCTAAAATAAAAGTGTATATTTGTGCATGTGTAACTCCAAATGAAATTTTCCCTTATCTCTTTCTTTGTTGTGTCATACTATCTCTGAAAACCAATCTTTCTCCTGCTCTCCATTGTTCCTATCAAGAGATTAATGAAACACATGAACACAACATTTCATAAAAGTTGCACTTCATCCATCTAAAATCCAAGTGCGTGTTTTTATGTATAACTCCAAATTAACTTCTCCATTACTTGTTTATGAACATAAGCATTAAGCTTGATATGATAATATATAAGGTACTTTTAATGTTCTTTACTGCTACCGAAGTTATTTCCACTTATTATTTCATCCATTCCTTTCTTTGCTTATCTTGGAAGTCCTTCATCTTGGGTATGAATTCTTACTTCTTCGTAGGTAGTAATTAATTTGTCCAGATTCTAAGCCCCTTTCTAGGATAGTTCATAGTTGTACAATGCCCTGTAAAAAAACACAAAAAATACAAAAGAAATTCATTAACCTTGCATATTAAAATATATATACATCCTCATGAATCTACTTATTTCTCTGCTCTAATTCATGTTGTAACCAAAACCTTTTTCAAATTAACAAAAAGAAAATTAAAAACCTACCATAGACCAAAGTGACCTTAAACCAAACGATTATTCATGGGTTACAACATTTTTACTCAAAATCCTTCTCCACAATGAAATGAAGGGGAAATCCATATACAAATACTTACTACATTATGTGGATATGGACACGAAAGATGGACTTTGCCACTTGCCAATTAATATAATAAAACTACAAAG
>JZKD02S0778797.1:51245-71129 GCA_000966675.3 Picea glauca | reverse complement strand
CAACAACACAAATTTGTAAATCCCCTTTTAGTAGGTTTGGACATTTCCCTTTTGGTCGTGCATCGCTAGATAAGATGCCCTGCCACAAAATATAGAGCAAAGTCTTGAGCTGCGACACTGTAACAAACTAACTCTCCCAAATGATGCAAAGTGATTGGATTTATTATAGCATAGAAAAAGGAATAGAAAAAAATATAGAATCCATACAAGAATGCATAGATAAATGAGGAGTTGTGACACTGAAACAAGCTAACCCTTGCAAATGATGCAAAGTGATGGATTTATTATAGCATACTCAAAAGAATAGCAAAAAGAATATAAGCTATACAAGAATGCATAATTAAATGAGGAGCTTACCTAGCAAGCAATGCCTTTGCATTAAGTATTTTTAGTATCCACGATGCCAATTATTCTCCGGTGCATTTTTTGGTGTCGCCCATTTGCTCATTAACGAATGAGTAAGATGCCTTGCACCATAGTAGGACATGCACGAACAAAGCTTTGAGCTTGGAGATGGAAACAACTAGACTCTCACGAACATTACTCAATATCAGAATAGATAGAATTTATTACTTTTCTAGAAGCTGAATATTCTAAAATACCAACAAGCAAGACTTAATTTTTTCAAGTGAAGACTTGCAAGAATCCTTATTTCTAGTTAACGAGTTGTGGAAATAAAAGCATGCAAAGAAAAATCAGAACACTCTAAATACAACTGCAAATTAAATGCAAATATATACATTGAAGGAAATCATAAAAAGTGTCAAAAAATCATGATATAAGATTAAGAAAACAAAATCACGGCAAGAGTTAAAAATTTCTTTCATAGTTGCAACTATACTAAAAGGCATCCAGGCATATACAAATCACAACATGAGATGTCCTGTGTGTTGTGTTTGTGTGCATATTGGAAGATAATATAATTTAGCAAACACCTTGATTATAAATATGATATAAGTGTTAGATTTTGAGGTTACTATGAAAGTGTTGACACCATGTTTGGGGGTGCTTCATGGGATGTGAGGTGCATAGTGTATGGTAGAACCTCGGTGTTCCATGAAGGACTTTCACATCAGAGGTGGTTTACTCTTGGTTGCTAGACCTTGTATGGATGCTTATATGAAATTCTTCCTCTGAGTGTTGGAGACCAATGGACCCTGGTGACTTCTTCATTTAGCTAACACATGAAGGGGGATTGCTTGCTTGGAGGAGGAGTGTTGGGAATTCTGTGGGAGGGATTTGAGTCCTAGACAACATGGGGTTTCCCGATTCCTTGCATGGAGGCTTACACTTGACTTGATAATGCTTGGGTTGAGGGAGTGAACATGTAGGCATGGTGGTCCCTAAGTAGTCACGTGACCTTAGAGATGCATTGCAGCTTTGGACCCTTGGTGGAGGAGCATTGGACCCTAGGGATTAGTGCTCATGCCTTGGACCCTTACTCGTTTATTGTCATCACCTTGGAGCTTTACATGTGTCACACGTAGAGTGAGTGCTTCACTTGAGTGGACCTACGTGTACCTTGGCCCTATTATATTATATTATATTTGGCCCTATTGTGCCCCTGTAAAATCTGACCCTATTGTGACTAGACAAGTCAATTGTAAATTATAAGGGTTAATTGTTAAGTCAGCCCTGGCTTAATTAAGGGGGTTGTCCAATGTGTATTTATAAGGAGTCTAGCCGCCTCATTTGGTACAACATAGAACACGAGATCTCTATCTCTGCAGTGCGCAAGTTTGAGGAGGAAAACCAGTGGCAAGGAGAAGACATCTTAGTGACCTATCTTGGTCAAGTGGTGCACTACTCTGTTATGGTCTAGGTTTTATGGTTTAGCTTTTGTTATGGTGAGATATCTCCTGTAGAGATATTGTACTTATTGAAGAATCTATGCTAAAGAAGTTTTGTTGGGTTTTCTCCCTCAAGAGGGTTTCCCAGGATAAATATTGTGTAATTCTATGGATGTCTTTCTTTCGGTGATCCTTATTATTATGGTTATTGTTTTAATGCATTAAGTTAAAGAATACTAACACACTTAATTATTTAAGAATAATTTTAACATGGTATCATAGCAGGCCTAAGAAGTCGTTTTCACATCTTAGAGGAACTCGTTGGGGAAAATAAGACCACCAGGAGACTCACCTTACCCTAGCGCACCTTCCCCTGGGACTATATTCTCATATCAAAGAAGTTTTACTGTTGCAACCACTACAGCTATTGTTGCAACTGTAAAACCCTAGAAGGTGACGTCACACATTTTCAGGAGGATTTTTGTCAAGCCAAGAAAATCAGTGAACTTGACTTAGGAGGGAACATCTTTTCCCTGGAGTAGAAGTCCAAAATTTGATGTTCTTGAAATTTAGGGTTTTCCCATAAAACCCTAGAAATCTTTCCATTTACTCTCTCTAGTAAGTTCATAAACCCTCTTTTGAAAAGTTCTTATTATATTCTTTGTTCAAGGGCAGGACAACACCTAGCACCAAGCTTGATAAGAAGCTTGAGGGAGATGATAACTTCTGAGCCTGGAAGTATTGAGTAATTCTCATTCTTGAAGAGAATGACTTGGAAAACCTCGTGAAGGAATAAGTTCTTGAGCCAGAGGGAGATGAGGCCAAAGCTAAACCTAAGAAGGATATGGTGAGGGAAAAGAGAATCATTTTTTATTCTATCAAGGAGCATTTGATCCCTCACGTCTCATCACTAACAAACTCCCAAGCAGATTTTCAATGCCCTATCCTGATTGTTTGAAGGAAAGAATCTCAATTAGAAGATGACCTTGAGGACACAACTCAAGAGTGTGAAGATGCAATGTTCAGAATCCATTCAATCCTACTTCACAAGGCTATCTTATATCAAGGAGAAACTTTAATCCATTAGAGATACAACTAAAGAAGTCAAGTTAGTAATGACTACCTTAAATGGTCTCCCCGGATCTTGGAAATCATTCATCCAAGGAATTTGCTCAAGAAGAAAGATAACAAAATTCAGTAGACTATGGGAGGATTGCACTTAGGAAGAAGTAAGGATGTTGGCAAGAGAAGAGAAACTAGGAGAAAAAGAAAAATCAAGAAGGAAGTACACTCACACAATAAACCCCATGGACCTCATAAACCATAGAAGTTCAAGAAGGATTTCTCAAGTTATAGATTCTTCATTTGTCAAAAGATGGGACACATTGCTATACATTGTCCCTAATCAAAAGACAAGGTCAGAAAATGAAAGTATAGAAAACATCATGCTCATGCCGCAAAAGATGATGAACCCAATCATGAGAAAACCAAAGAAGAAGATACAAGTAAAGAATATGTATTATGACACACGGATTGATAGTGGTGCTTCTAGTGTGACATCTTCAACCTTCAAACCTCTGTCGAGAAATGCTACCCAACGATTGTATCTTTTAATTCTCTGCTCTGATACCATTTTGTGACAGCCCCAGCCTTAATCTACTAGCTATGCCACACAAAGATACTTGTGAAAACATCATACACATCCATATAAACATATAAAGTATCATTATCATCTACCTATATATAAACATATACAGACGACATAGTTGATTAATACACAGATTAATGCGGAAATAACAGTAAGCCTACACATACAACATATACAATATATCCAAGCATTACTCACCAATTATATCACATGTACAATTACACAACATGTAAATGAACATAGAGAATTGATACTTGTCTTCTGATAGTAGACCACCAACTGCATGCAAACCTTCCACGAACCTCCCATCCATAGACCCCACTGCTCATCACTCTCAGCAGTGGGTCACCCTCGAGTTGGGACTAAACTCCACCGGGAAAAGGATTCCTAGGCTAGGCAAGGACAACATAAAGTTGCACTAGTCTATAGGAAGGATTATCTCCAAGGAGCCACTTATGCCCGCAGCTCACAAACTCTCATTCCCCACATGCATGTCCCACCTCAGGAGTGTACACCTTCACTGTCACACAGCCCATCAACTGCTACACCTCCCTTTCCTTGGGCTTCAACAACATGTTGGATCAAGAATTCTCAGACTCCCTCCAGGAGAACTCACTTCCTCGACACACTCTCTCACCTAGAGAGTGTTTCTCATAGGAGAACTCTCTTCCTCAGCACACTCTCTCACCTGGAGAGAGTTGCTCATAGGCCTGACAACCTTCCTCTTCCAACCAACTCTTTAGAAAATACAACAATAGCATTCGGCTAATGCACAAGTGATGGCAAAAACCAAAAATGGGTAAGGACATAGAATATGGCAGCAAGCCATGCTCAACCAAGGAACTATGTTGACAGCAACAACCAACCGTTAAGACACAACACAGGCTCAGGAAAATACAGGTGTGTCGAGCTTCATAGGATAACTCAAGTATAACTGTAGGTTCCAACGGTGCGTGCATCAGTGGGGAGTATGGTTGACTTCCAAAATGGCAACCATCGTGAGAATGGAGAGAGTTGTGAGAGTCCGAAGATTGGTGAGGGGACCCCCAACAAGCTGACTTTTCCACCTAAAACTACATGCGCCCAGGTTGACACATGTCTTCCTGAAGCTGCATGAGCTCCACTTAACACTCGTTCCCCTTTACCCGGGAACTTAGGACAACATAGGTTATTTCAAACCTTAGCCTCTAGGAAATAATAATGTAATATTATTCCATTAGAGGTAATCCCTCTAGCTTAGCCCCTATTCCTAGACACTTAGCCCATTCCCAATCCCTACCTAGTGGAGCTTAGTCCCCCATAACTCTTTCTTCGTGGTCGGTCTACACACAACGATGTAATTATATTAATGATGTGAGTATTTACATATACAAAATCAAGCTTAATGACATTAGCATCTAGGCTCTCTAGCCTAATAAACACATAAGCCTTCTAGATTATTATAACTCAGCTCACCAACCTATCAAACATGTTTACAATTCATAATTATAACTGGGGTTATCCCTGGGGATATTACAATCCCCTCCCCTTATTTTTTCATTGTCCTCGGTGCAACTTGTTTATACATATACAATTCAAAAATTCTTCAAAAATATCCAAGCTTTAACTATTGGAAGCCTATTATCCACCTGGTGCTCTACTTTCAAGCACCAATTCTGGTGTTCATACTGCAGTTGAAATTCAATTGCTCTATTCCATAAAGTTGTTTCAGGAAAGCATTCAGCTCATTGTTCCTTATTACATGCTTCAATTAAACCTCTTTGAAAGCATCGATTGGTTGTAGATCCACGACATTCCATCTAGCCTTAGATCTCACTGTTGATAAACTCTTAGCAGGGGCTATGACTCCACAGACATAAACACTCTACCTTTTGATTGAGAAGACCTTCCACCCCTGAGCAAGGATATGACTCCCTCGGGGAAATGGCTTCTCGAGATAGCCACGGTCCACAATCCATATCAACATGGTCTAGGCCAAGGTACCAAACCTCAGCAGCACTCCAACCAATGGTATCTCTTCCCCACATGCTTGTCCCACCCCAGGAGTGTACACCTTCACTGTCACCCAGTCCATCGGTTTCTACACCTCCCGTTCATTGGGCTCCAGCAACATGCCATATTAGGGATTCTCAAAGCACCGTGGCTCCATGAGTTCCAACTTCCCCTAGAGGTTTCCAGGTACCCTCCAGGCCTCATACCAGGGAACCTATCCCCACACTTCTCCCTCCAGGGTTCCAGCCTTCTCCAAGGAAACCCAAGGAGAACTGTACACACACCCAAATCCTCCGGGGATCCACAGGGTAAGATCCGTTGTCTCCAATCAGCATCTTCCCCCGAGCTACTCTTTGTAGTCGGCATTCCAACTTTAATCAACATCATCTCATCTGCATCACCCACATGCAGTTATCATGAGAGGACATGAAAGAATTTATTTAGGAACTAAAACTTAGTTCAAAGGGAATTCAACTTTTCCCAAAAACATGAAATTTTATTTCATAATTCTTCTTGGTTGTTGCCATATTATGAATGCAGCCTTCCTTGTGGTTTTCCACAGGCACCAAACTGCATACCATTTTTCCTGCAATGCTTCATCTTGCATACAGCCAAGAATTTGTCAGTATTTCCTGTACATCATAATTCAATTACAATATGTACAAAATATTATGCAATGATCTTAGAATTGCCTGCACCTAGCAATTCAATCACAATTACCAACCAATTTAACCAAATAGAATGACTCATCATTCTATGCATATGCATGTTCACAGTAATATCAGTAAGTTTATTATTCAATTTCTTGACATAAAATTTTTTGTAGTCAATATTCATGTGACTACTTGACTTGCAACTTCTTGTTGCAATGTCTAACCATTCCTGAAATGTCCTCAACTTAATGAGTTAGCAACATTTCAGCTATTAGTAACAATTATTTCCATTCAACAATATATATGCATGTACTTACAAACACATTCAGCAATTGCATTTAAGTATACAATTCTATCACTTAATATGCATGAGTGCAATTCTCAATGCATACTTATTCAATGCACCTTGCATTGAATTACATAATGCTCTTTATCTCAATCGTGTATCTCACCATCCATCAGTTGGAATTCTGGCCAATGTCTTGACACATTCTCCACACACTTCCTATTGTCTTCCCAATTAATTGGATGCCTTCCTTTTCGACCTGAACACTACACCAAGAATATAATTTTGTGGTGTTCATTAGTGTTAGCAAAAAGGTTGAAGCCCAAGTTTTATTTAAAGGTAGGAAGCTTTTAGTACATGTGTGGCTCATAACCTTTCCATATCCATACCTTTCCATATCCAACCATGTCTTGGTCTCATACATGACTAGCTTACTAGCATTCATTCCTATAACAAGTTCTTATCTTTTATTTCTTTGGTTATTACCCCATAACCAAATTAACATGACATTCTACTATGTCAGTGTGTGCATTCAAAAGATAAAAAGATTTGAATTAATACAGGCCTCCAGCCTTTACCACATCCAGTGGTATGCATTCAAATAATATGATCATGTGATTTTATAAAATAACTCTGGTTGAGAAAATTATTTCCTAAATTCCCTTCAAGAATTATGAAATAAGAGTAAATAACAACTCATACCTACATAACTGCCATTAATAAATTTGATTCTACATGTATGGCTAATGGCAGTAGAAGCTTTCATTCTTCTTTTATCAAACTTATAACTAACCTTTGAATTTTTGTCGCTTCCTTCCATATGCAACAACATTACCAGCAACACTTGCAAACATGCAAGTATTATTTCCTTTGGTTGTCCCAACAAGCCATAACATACTTGTTGCCACGAAAATTGCAGCAACTTCTTTCTCCCTACAAAACTTTTCCTTATTGATCCGAGAAGACTTCCATTCTTCCCAGATTCTTGAATCTTCTTGTGCTCTCATTGTAGCCACTATACGTGATTGTTTCTGTCATGAGCACTTTCTAGCCAATCACCGTTGTCTACCCTTTGCATTTCCAACCAAATCACTTTTGGGGTCGTCTTTTCATTTATAGTCACAAGCTAAGTTGATATTAACCTTCAACTTTCATTAATTTCCTGGATCCAACTATCCCAACTCGTACTTGGATGAATTAAAATTCCAAACCAAGTTGTTTTATAAACTCTTGATTCTTCAACATCTAGCTACTCTTCAGGATTGAACTCCTTCAGCCCTTTCCTAACTAAATACTTTAGTACTTGAGGTTTTCTTGTACTCTTCTCTTCTTTTTGCCAACTAGCCTCAAACTTGACTTGCCTAGCCAATCTCTAGCATATTGTAAGGATGCACATATGCCTCCTTTGCTAGCTGCATAGAATTAAATGAAGGTTCTTCTTTTACATTATCATCATATATTCAAGTGATACCTCCAACCTCTTGGGTTGTCACTCATGGATCTATGTCACTTAAGATGGATTCTTGTTAAGAACCATCTCCTCTGCATTCAAACCATGCATAGAACCATTTTCTTCTTCCTGGTTCCTTATTGATTTCTCTTTAGAAGTCATTTCACCTTTAAATTATTCTTGACTTGATATCTCCATGCTCTTATGGAAATAACTTCAACACCTTTGGAGTGCATCAACAATCCTCTACTATTATATCTTTCCTTCCTGGAGTGTTGACATGCATTCCTATTAGCTTGATATCTATCTCATGATTTCTTCTTCCATTATCTTAGGATGTTCATGGACTTGACTCCATCCAAGAGTTTTTCCTTGTCTACTTTGCGTACTTGCAACCACATATTATGCTGATATTAATTTTCAACATTCCATTATTATTTGGATTCCTATGATCTAACTCCTACATGAACGAATTATGTTTCCAGTCATGTTCTCTAAGTGACCTTGGATAGTTATCACCAACTTCTTTCTTGCAGCAATTTAGTTTATCCTTTCCATGACTGATCATATCAACACTGGTATTATCTTGATGAATTATTATTTTCTCCTGCCTTACCCCATTTGATTTTTCAACCTGACATGCATATTCAACTTTTGTCATGCCATATTTGATGACCTTCATGCCATGGAGGATGAACTTCCACTGCACATTATGATAGATATAATGGAGGTGCTATCTCCAAACTGTAGGACTGTTCCTTGGAGATCTTGTCAGTTTCTCCATGCATACATTATGTTCTTCTTGATCAAAATATTGGCATTCTGATACATATCAATCTTGTATAGATTAGGTATTTCCACTGTGTACTTATTTATTTTAACATTCTTTAGTCTTGACCTTGATCCTCTTGTGGAGTATTATTGATGTAACATTATGTCCTCAAGTTATTTTGTTTCTTCTTGATATCAGGTCCAAACTCTTTTATATTCCATAAAACCTTCCTTTTATGGTCACCAGAAATATTCTTTCTAACTTCCTATGGTCTATGCTACTCAATCCTAAAATATGGCTGAATACCTAGAATCTTCTTTCCCAGAACTTTCCAATCACTACTTCCTTTGCTCGATTTTGAGCTTTGAGTAGAAATCTATGATCCTTTAAAACTTGTGTTTTTTCTCTGATGCACTTCTTGTGGAACGGATCTCTTTTCTCTAAGCTAATGGCTCTTAGATCTTTGGTGGACGCTATCATAAAGTTCCTAGGTCTTCAATACCTCTCCTGATGTAGGTCCGAACCAAATGAAACCCACGGCTTCCTTCCTAACCCATTTTTACTTCTTTAACACATTTTTCGAGCACTAGCCACTTTTCTTTAGCCCTCAATTTGTATGTGACCTCAGGCTATGACCCAGTGCTAAACCAACAAGTTCTTACTATGCACTTCGGAGTTTCAAGCTTTGGGTGTTTTCAACTCACCGCAATGCCAATCTCCCGAAATCTGAACTCGCAAAGTTCACAACTGATGTGAGAGGGATCAACGGTCCCCTCTCTCTACCCAAATCAACGACCACAATTAGCTTTAGGACTCTGTGCTTCAGGGTTTCCAAAGCCTTCAATGCCACAAACCTCCAGAGTGACATCTCTACGGAGTGTCAGATCTTTTGACATGCATCCACAACTATCAATGGTCACGATGAACTACGACACTTCGGCCTTCAGAAGTTCTTTATGCTTCGTGTCTTATTTCTCATGTACACTGAATTGGCAAACACTAGAAGTGGGGTGGATCTATGGTCCACGGCTCCTCAACAACTGACAGCTTGGATTTATTACAGAACTCTAGGCTTGAGAAGTTCTGATTTGTCCATATTCTCCAACATTTTGGAGTACCCAGTCTCCAGACTATGGCATTTGTTGCCACGTACCTTCTCCCGATCAACGATTGAGATTAACTCCGACCTCCGGGAGTTCTTGAGTCAACGCAACTGCAATACAATTCCTCCTGAGTACCAAGTCTTCGTACCTTGGGATTTGGCACCACACGTCCCCTGTGATCAACGGTTGAGATATAATCCAACCTTCGGGAGTCCTTGACCTCAACTGCTTATACCTTGAATCCTCTGGAGTGCCAAGTCTCTAGAATATGAGATCCACTACCATGTGTCCCTCTTTGATCAATGGTGAGGATTTAATCTACTCTTCGGAGCTTTGGGAGTCTTCGTACTTTAATAATTCTTGACCAAGTTTAGCTACTTTGTGCAACCATCGGGGCCCCCATCAACCATACTTGAGGGAAGTTCCACGTGGAGGAATACTAGAAGCGGACACATGGCCCAATCAGGCAGGTGACATGTGTCACGTTCTAACATGCATAATCAATATTCGAAGCGTACATAACTTATTGACACGTGGCATGCATATTGTGTTTCCATGTCATCTCAGGTGACGTTAGCAAGTCACGTTACTTCGGGACTTCGGGAGTACCGGTACTTCAAAATATTTTACACTTTCACACCTCAAATCTTCCGAACGACGAACTCTTGAGCTTCTTAACCTTTCAGGTTCCACTCAGTACAATTGTCATCAATTAAGGTGGTGACACATGGAATACCTAGGTAGGTCCATGACACCCTAAGTGACATCATCTTGCCACATCATATCATGCGCTTCTGGACTTCAAGAATTTCCTGCCTTCGACATTTTCTCCAAGCTGTCGAACTGGTCCATGTCACCCTTGGTGACATTACTTCAAAGCTTCAAGACTTCAGGGATTTCCTGCCTTTCGCGCAACCACAAACCATTCTTCCAAAGTGTCGAAACTTTGAACCTTCTTAATTTTGGACACGTGACCCTTGGAATAGATTATTGGTTCCGGATTTCAAAACCTCAATAGTTTTCTCTGCTTATAGATTTAAAACAGTCGAAGGGGTGAAGTCTGAAGGACTTTGGTGCCTAACCTTCGTGCATCTTCTCCTGATATGACGGTTGTGGGAGATATGTCTCTCTCCGAACAGATCCGACAACCCAATTAAACTCTACGGCCCAATACCATGTCTGTCATGGTTTATCAAACTCTTATACCTTCTGAGCTCCTGAACATAGTCCAAGTGTTCTCTTAGCGCCCTTATGGCACTCTGTACATCAAATATATCTAGAATTTTTACTCCAAATTCCTTGTTCTTGGCCTATCCAGGTTCAATATTGAAACCATGGGCTCTGAACTTGAATTTTATCCTTTTCGACAACAATTCCTTTCCAAAACTTTTGCTTCAACTTCCACTTTCCTAGCCCATCCCAGATCAGTGTTGAAACCATGGATCTGATGCCATTTTGTGACTTCCTTGGCCTTCAAACCTATGTCGAACAATGCTACCCAACGACTATATATTTTTATTCTCTACTCTGATACCATTTTGTGACAGCCCCAGCCTTAATCTACTGGCTATGCCACACAGAGATACTTGCGGAAACATCGTACACATCCATATAAACATAGAAATTACCATTATCATATACCTATATATAAACATATACAGACGACATAGCTGATAATACACATATTAATGGGGAAATAACAGTAAGCCTACACATACAACATATACAATATATCCAGACATTACTCATCGATTATATCACATGTACAATTACACAGCATGTAACTGAACATACAGAATCGATAATAAGCATACCCCTTAATTGAAGGTTCCCTTTATAGGTTGTCAACTTGCATTATATATGAGACTATCTGAAGTGGATACATATTTCCTTCCTTTGTCAGGTATGCGTGAAGGAGGTAAGGTACGAACCTGCTCCTCCAACCAAATAAGGGGGAGGGTCACCTCTCTCGTTCGAAAGGTGTGGGTAATGGATCAAAACTATAAATCTTTTGATATTAGACCACCAACTGCATGCAGACCTTTCACAAATCTCCTAACCATAGACCCCGTTGCTCATCACTCTCAACAGTGGGTCACCTCTGAGCTAGGACTAAACTCCATCGGGCTAGGCAAGGACAATAGAAAGTTGCACCAGTCTAGAGGAAGGATTATCTCCAAGGAGACACTTACGCCCACAGCTCACAGACTCTCATTCCCCACATACATGTCCCACCCCAGAAGTGTACACCTTCACTGCCATACAGTCCATCAGCTGCTACACCTCCCTTTCCTTAGGCTTCAACAACATGTCGGATTAGGAATTCTCATAGCTCTATAGCTTCCATTGGAATCCCTCTGGGATAACTCACTTCCTCAACACACTCTCTCACCTAGAGAGAGTTGCTCACATGAGAAATCACACAGGATAACTCTCTTCCTCAGCACACTCTCTCCCCTGGAGAGAGTTGCTCACAGGCCTGACAACCTGCTTCTTCCAACTAGCTCTTTAGTAAATACAACAACAACATTCGTCTAACGCACAAGTGATGGCAACAACCGAAAATGGGTAAGGACATAGAATATGGAAGCAAACCATGCTCAACCAAGGAACTGCGTTGGTAGAAATAACCAACTGCTAAGACATGGCACAAGCTCAGGAAAATCCAGGTGCGCCAGGCTTCACAGGAAATACATAGGATAACTCAAGTATAACTGTAGGTTCTAGTGGTGTGTGCATTAGTGGGGAGTATGGCTGACTTCCAGAGTGGCGACCATCGTGACCATGGAGAGAGTCATGAGAGTCCGGAGAATGGTGAGGGGACCCTCAACGAGCTGACTTTCCCACCTAAAACTGCATGCACCCAGGTTGACACATGTCTTCCTGAAGCTGCATGAGCTCCACTTAACACTTGTTCCCCTTTCCCCATAAACTTAGGACAGAATAGGTTATGTCAAACCTTAGCCTCTAAGAAATAATAATGTAATATTAGTCTTTTAGAGGTAATCCCTCTAGCTTAGCCCCTATTCCTAGACACTTGGCCCCTTCCCAATCCCTACCTAGTGGAGATTAGTCCCCCGTAACTCTTTCTTTGTGGTCGGTCTACACACAGCTATGTAATTATATTAATGATGTGAGTATTTACATATACAAAATCAGGCTTCATGACCTTAGCATATAGGCTCTTTGGCCTAATAAACACATAATCCTTCTAGCTTATTATAACTCGGCTCACTAGCCTATCAAACATGTTTACAATTCATAATTATAATTGGGGTTCTACCTGGGGATATTATATCTAGGCACATGACCAGTTACAAGGACTCTTTCCAACACTCCAGGTTTGATTGTTTTGATATGCCTCTAACTGTTACAACATTAGTATGATTTTATAGTTGCATTATATCATACTAACCCCTGGTAAAATCTAAAGATAAAGTATCGATTGATGTTGAGATTTTTGAGTTTATGTGTATCATATTACCTAACTCGGATTTCTGTCAAGAAAGCATATTGTCTTAGTACATGTGACAGGTTGGAGAGATTACTTGTCATTGTGAATAAAGGAGACATGAAAGAAAGCAACAACATTCAATCTTGAAGATAATACTCCAGGTTTCAGGTTTGTTTGATTAAATTAATAAGTTCCCAATATACATGTATCAAGGTTGATTGCAAGCAAACACTATAGTTGTGACAACAATCTTTTGAAAGGATATACTACTAAATACTTGGTAGGATGTGAGTATCAATGATATAAAGGTTATTTCACTTATGAACTAACATATCCTCTATGTGATATTTCTTGCTTTACTTTCAGGTAGGACACCTTGGTAATGCTATGATGATTACCATGATGTCACTCTTCGTTCTTATTACCCTAGATTTGTACTTATCAAAATACTATTATATTAGTAATACTTTTTTTTTCTTGTACTTGTCTCGGGCAGGTGATCTTACAAATTCCATGGAGGTTACCATGGAGATGTATGTTTTCTAGGAAGGTCACCAGTGACAGGTCTGAGAGGGAGCTATAGTGAAGGTTGCAGAAGGCAACATATTAGACAGACTCCAGTTTGAGACATGAAGCAAACAAGCATCTCACAGGATTACAGATGCATAAGGAGGCAAGGATATTGTACAACCAAAGTGTGATCCAGAAGATTATGACATGGTGGAACCACAAATACTTGAGGATGTCGCTCAAGAGCAGACTAGGAAAAGAATACCAACTTGGGCTTGTGAGATCATTCAGAACGCAGAAAAGTATGGTGCCCCAGATGGAACCTTCATATAAAGCAAGATACCAAAACGATACTCCAGTTACGTGGCATTATTGAGTGACATTATTGATGTTGAGCCTATTTTTTATGAAGAGGTTGTTGGAAAGAACGAATGGAAGGATGCCATGGTTGAAGAATATCAGTCCATAGTAAAGAATGATGTTTTGGATGTGGTTCCTAGACTGAAAGACAAGAAAGATGTAAGTTCCAAGTGGATTTACAAAATGAAGCATTCAACATATGGGAGTATCGATAAATACAAGGCAAGGTTTAGAGCACATGGCTTCTACGAGAAGGAAGGAATTGATTATGAGAAGACGTTTACCCATGTGGAAATATACACTTCAATCAAAACCATACTTGCGCTAGCAGCTAAGATGAAGTGGAAGGTACACCAAATGGACGTGAAGACAACTTTTCTAAATGGTGTAATAGAAGAAGAAGTGTATGTGGAGCAGCCACAAGGCTTTGAGACACATGATAGTAAGACACATGTGTGCAGATTGAAGAAAGCCTTGTATGGGTTAAAGAAAGCACCCCGAGCATGGTATAGAAAGATTGATAGTTTATTGATGAGCTTGGGATTTACCAAGAGTAAAGAAGATTCCAACCTCTACTTCAAGGTTGTGAATGGAGGATGAGTGATATTGCTCTTGTACATGGATGACCTGTTCCTCACAGGTGTTGAGAAGCTCATTAATGAAATCAAGAGGAAGATTGCTTCTAAGTTTGAGATGAAAGACCTAGGTATGATGCACTATTTCTTATGTCTAGAGGTATAGCAGAGACCGTGCGAGATTTTCCTCAACTAAGAAAAATATGCAGTGGAGATTCTAAATAGATTCAGAATGATGAACTATAAGGCCATGCCTACACCCATGGTGACAAATCTGAAATTGTTGTGTGATACATCTTCAGAGACAGTGGATGTCACCATGTATAGATAGATTATTGGTTTGTTAATGTACTTAATGAAAATGAGACCATATTTATGTTTCGCGGTGAATACCTTGAGTCAGTATATGGTTGAGCCAAGATGTTTTCACTTGATTGCGGAAAAACATGTGATGGGGTACCTTAAGGGTACTATTGATTACGGTCTCAGGTATGCCTTAGATTGTGAGATAATCCTTCAAGGCTTTACTGATTTAGATTGGGCTAGTAGTGTTGAGAACCGAAAGAGTACATCTAGATGTTGCTTCAGTTTGGGATCATATATGATCTCATGGTTTAGTAGGAATCAGACTAGTGTGGCACTTAGTACAATTGAGGCAGAGTACATAGCAGCATGTTCAACATGTAGTGAAGCAATGTGGCTTTAGAAACTACTTGTTGGTTTGTTTGATCTTGAGTTAGAGGTGACTTGTATTTGGTTTGACAACCAGAGTTGTGTGAAGTTTTCAGAGAACCCAATGTTCCATGACAAGTCCAAGCAAATTGAGATCAAGTACCATTATATTAGATATATGGTACAGAGAGGAGCATTGAAGCTCCAATATGTTGCTACTTATGAGCAAGTAGAAGATGTGTTTACCAAGCCTTTATCGACAGTGAAGTTCGTATACTTCAGAGACAAGCTTGGTGTGGTCCAAAAGGACATCCCTAGTAAAGGGAGTAGTGAGTGCTAATAAATTTCCAGGGAAACATGTGATCCCTCTTCATAGGGAGTGTTCTCATCCAGCATGAAAAAGGCTTGGCACTGAGATAGGTGTAATATCATCCAACATGAAAAAGGGTTGGCACTGAGAACAGGTGTGACTCATCCAACATGAAAAAGGGTTGGAACTGAGTGTTCTCATCCACTATGAAAAAGGGTTGGCACTGAGAAATGTAATTCATCCAACATGAAAAAGTGTTGGCACTTAATTTTCTCTTCCAGTATGAAAAAGGACTGGCACTGAGAAGTGTGATTCATCGAACATGAAAAAGAGTTGGCACTAAATGTTCTCATCCAGTATGACAAACAAATGGCACTGAGAGGTGTGAATCATCCAACATGAAAAAGGGTTGGCACTGAGTGTTACTGCTACTCCAATGAGCTTTGGTAAAATTCTGGTACGTAGAGGCTACTCCAGTGAGCTTCGACAAAATTCAGGTACACCTGGTGTTACTACTACTCCAATGAGCTTGGGAAAAAGTCTAGTATGAAGAGGCTACTCCAGTGAGCTTTGAAAAAAGTATGGTACACCTGGTGTTACTTCTACTCCAGTGAGCTTCAACAAAATTATGGTATGTAGAGGCTACTCCAGTGAGCTTCAACAAAAGTCTAGTATGCAGAGGCTACTCCAGTGAGCTGCGGAAAAAGTCTAGCATGCATAGTTGTTATTTCTTATGAACTAGATACCATATTATGTGTGAAGTGGTGAGTCAAAGACGTCATGTTGTTGAAGACCCTGGATGCGTGATGTGGTTACAAAACTTCTTTGGCATAGATTCGTGGAAGTCAACAAGTCAATGATCATGCGTACAAAAGAGAAGAAGCAGTCATGATGATCGTGCTAGAAGAATACCTTGCTTGCTAAGAGCGAGTGTTGAAGATTGAGTAGCTTCAAAAGATATTCTTATTGTATTTGTATTGACAAAACCCTAAAAGACATTATTATTATATTTAGCCCTATTGTGCATTTGTAAAAGTCGGCCCTATTGTGCCTAGACAAGTCAATTGTAAATTACAAGGGTAAATTGTCAAGTCGGACCTGGCTTAATTAAGGGGGCAGTCCAATGTGTATTTATAAGGAGGTTAGGCACCTCATTTGGTACAACATAGAACACAAGATCTCTATCTCTATAGTGCGGGAGTTTGAGGAGGATAACCAATGGAAAGGAGAAGACGTCTTAATGACCTATCTTGAAGTGACTCGACCTGATAAACAAGGGTTTTCACAGGTTTTGGAAGGATCTACAAGCTAAGAAAGTGGGTTGCTACAGGATGCAACAACAACAGACTTTTGGGCAGAGTTCAGGATAGGTTAAGGATTGTTTTTTGGACTGTAAAAACAAACTTCTAGGGCTATTACAACAGTCTTCCAGGGACATATTTGGACAACCATGGAGGGTTATCTATTGAAAAAGTGTTGAGGGATGGAAAAAAAAATGAAAGTGGGTTGTTATAGCCACACTAACAACATGTCTTGAGGTAGGTTGTGAGCTGATATAGTTGATTATTTTGGACAACTTGGAGGCCAGGTTGAGGATTTCCATAAGAGTTGTTACAACAACACCCTGACAATAGATTGTTGGTACAAAAACCAAGGAGGGTTTCATTTTTTCCTTGTAAGTGAATTTTAATTTATGTAAGATTGGACCATTGTCCTTAGTATGAGAGTCCATTGGTTCTTGGTTTAAGAACATCATATTCAAGCATTAAATTCTTGTGTACCTATGTATGATCTAATTGCTAGTTCATATCTTCCACTTTGCTAAATGGTTGATCATCTCAGTGTGTTTATGATTACAATTCAAATGTGTTAACTTGTGTATAATTGTTGAAGACATAGATCATACTTGAGGTGTGTGTGCACTGAGTATGGGTGCACTAGGAAATATAACATGGAATCTATGCTATGGTTTGAGAAGTGTTGTTCTTGAGTTTGTGTTTTAAGGCTCTAAAACACACCGTCAAGGCATCCAAAAATGATAATACTTTTAAAATAAAGAAACAAAGAAAAACTAGATCAGATTCTGTTTCTCAACTGTCTCTGTCTCGCTTCCCGTTGTTCCTGGATGGTTATGTCACGTTCGATTGCAGCCCATGATCTTTCTAACTCAGCCCTGTTTGTTGCAGTTTGTAAGATGGTGTTAAATAGGTTTAATGCAATGCTAGTTTGATCTTGTATACCAGGTTCTATGTTTGGTTGCCTACCGTTAGGGACTGTCATGGGTAATAGGATTTTATATGTTTATAAAAGGGGTTTTTAATAGATTTGGTACTTCAGACTTTCGGAGAAGATGTTAATGAAACAACTTTAAAACCTAACACAGAAAAGTAAAGACACAATCAAGGCCGTTTCCTGGTTTGTGACAAATTTGAATTTATAAACAGTGAAACACAACAGAAAGAAATACAAGGCTTTAATCTGGAAAGAATCTTATATTTCCGTTAACAATAATGAAAGAGACATAGGATTTCTAACAAAAGAAAATATTAAGGAACAGAAGGTTACAGGTCTTAAAATCACTAAAGCAATCTCAGAGGAAAAACTGTAACACATTCAACATCCAAACCAATCTAATACCATAAACAACAATTGCCTATAATTTCCAATTGATTCATTTGCTAGAAACATACATTAAGAGGAATATTTAACAGATGAAATTAGACAAGGTAAAGAACATAGTCACGAATTGCAGGATCCAGAATCTTGTTGCGAATTTAAATCTGATAAACTTTAAAACTGGTAGTACAATAATCGGCCTTCTCCCAAAAATTCTAAAGCCTTGTTTCAGCCTCTTGAAATTATATTTATACATTTATGTCCAAACTTTCCGTTGGTAACTAACCAACTCCCTAATCTTTCAGTTGCATAAACTAATGTCAACCGTTTTCAACTTTTTACAAAATTCTAAAAATAGAAATATTTACAAAATTTTAACTTTGAGTCGAAGAACTTTCTTTATCTGCTTCGACTTCTTGAACATGTTTCTCTAAAAAGTTCACTAAGGCCTTAGGAGCCTCAGGCATCTCATTTGCTTCAAATGAGAAGAAACTTATTTGTAGTCCTGGCAACTGGTTTGCAATTGTTTTCCCTGTGGACTTAACTTTTTCCAATCTTGAACTGGAAGCTATCATTAACTTCTCGATTTCTGCCATATTGACCATTTTGATATTCGAGATTTCAGCTTTCTTCTCTTCCAGTTCCTGCTTTGTCTTCAGTTGACACTTGTTAATGTCGATTTCTCCTAATGAATCGGAGAAGCCCTCTGTTCCGATATGTGTTGACTCTTAAATCTTCTTGCAATCTTCGTTGACCCCTTTTGTAATTCTTTTGTAACCTTCCAAGTTTGTTTCCCAAACCTTAATCATTACATCTCCTTTCAACTGCTCTGTAATGGATAACTTCTGTGATTTTCCAGTTTCTTCCTTCTGTGAAGCAGTTATTATCCTTTGGAAAGAATTTCTTGCCGCTTTAGGTTCCCTTTCTTTTTGCACTGTCTTGTCCATAGATTTCTTGGATTCTTGATAATAACTCTTGACGATTTCCAGATTACAGAAAACCTTCTGCTGTTCTTCCTCAATATTTACATATATCTCTGATGCTTTATTCTTGAACTGAATTATTTCAATCACTTGATTGGCAATGGAAATGATTTTATCTTGCAGAGATTTATTTTCATTTCCCAGCTGTTGTACTTGTTCCTGAGTTACCTGAATCATTTGTTTTGCTTCAGTTAAATTTTCATTTAACTTTTGTATATCCTGTATATCCTTAAGTCTGGCCTGTTCCGGGCCTTTTTGTATTCCCCATCCAATCATTTTTTCACTTTCCTTTAACCTGTCCCGTAGCTGTGTAATTTCCTGATCTTTCTGCTCAATCATAGTGATTAAATTTCCTACAGAGTACATATTGGCCGATGCTATGGCCCCCATAGTCCCTGCTAACTCTGTAGCAAATTCACTTTCTTTTAGCTTTTTCCCATCAATAATAATTTTGTGTTTTTTAACTGTTCTTTCTCCTACAGGATGTAATTCCTGTTTCAACACAGCTCTCCGTTTTTTGCTGAAAAAATAATCCGATGAAGGTATTTCATCTCTGCTAATTGGTTCTAAGTCACTCACGTACAGAATCCCTTCATGAGGGTTCCCAAAAGTAGCTTGCAGTGGGGTTAATGCTGTAATGGGACTCCCAAGTTCCTGTGAAGTTGTTCCCCCAACTGTTTCTGGAATATCATCAAGGTTTATTGGATTTG
>JZKD02S0778797.1:16461-27720 GCA_000966675.3 Picea glauca | reverse complement strand
TGAAACCAAGTCGAAGAAAGAAATCATTGATCCTAGCATACCAAGCTCGGGAAGCCTGCTTCAAATTGTAAAGTGACATCTTGAGTCGACAAACCAAATTAGAATCTGTGACAAATCTAGGCGGTTGTTCCATGAAAATTTCTTCAAATAGTTCTCCATGAAGAAAAAAACTCTTCACATTCATATGATGGATTTGCCATCCAAAACGAGTAGCAAAGGAAAGAATCGGTTTAACAGAGTTCATCTTTACGACGGGGGAAAACATTTTAGTGTAGTTGATTCCTTCTTATCAAGAAAATCCCTTCGCAACTAGGCATGCTTTATGTCGCTCAACAACACCTTTATAGGTAAATTTGGTCCTGTAGACCAATTGGCACTTCACAATATTCTTTCCTTATGGTCGAGGAACTAAGTACCAAGTGTGATTCTTTGACAAATAATCATTTTTTGTCTGCATGGCATGTTCCCATTCATGTCGTCCTTCAACATCTGAGTAGGCAACATGATCAAAAGTTTCAAGTACACATGTCATCAAGTAAACTTTGGCATGTTGCTTCTAACTTCGAGTTTGTCGTCCGGAGGAAACATCTACGACATAAGCTTCAACAACTTCAATTGTCTTGGAAGCTCATCTATGTAGACAAGAAACATGTGAATTGTGGTTCATTACATCAGGTTCATTAGAAGTCGAAGAGTTTTTAGGTAGTGGACTAGTCGAAACAAAGGATGACGGACTAGTCGACTCGAAGGTCGATGGTCTAGTCGAAGCAAGAACAAGGTTCAACAGTCCAACCAACAGGACTAAAATGTGGAATATGAGAACCAATGTTAGAGACAACATCAAAGGGATCGTCCTGGAACAATCCTGAGGAGACATTCAACAAATTAATGCCAGAAGTCTTCTCATCAAACCATACATTTCGTTTGATAATAATTTGTCGTTTGACAGGATCAAACAATTGATAGGATTTTGACTCCTCATAGTATCCCATCATGATGCAAGCATGACTCTTTGCATCCAACTTCTTTCTAGAATCATTGGAAATGTGAGCCTAGGAAACACATTAAAACACACGAAGGTGGCCGGATGAAGACTTCTTTCCACACCATCATTCGACTGGAGTCATGGAATGAACAACTTGAGTTGAGATTCGATTGAGCAATAGTTTGCACAATACACCGCTTCAACCCATAAGCGAGGAGGAAGATCTTTAGCTTGCAAAAAACATCTAGCCATCTAGACTAACGTCTGATTCTTGCGTTATGCGACGCCATTCTACCGAGGTGTGTGATGAACCAACTATTGCCAGTCAATACCAGATCGAATAAAGTATTCTTCAAAAGGTCAATTTACATACTCACCACCATTGTCTAATATTAGGCACTTGATGGGTTGAACACATTGCTTTTCAGTAAAGGATTTAAACTCCTTGAACTTTTCAAAGGAAAGGTTCTTATTCTTTAAAAAATAGACCCATGTAAAGCGAGATAAATCATCAATGAAAATCAAAATATACCTTGCACCTGCCAGTGAAGGCAGATCGATGCAACAAACATCACTATGAACTAGCTCCAGTAGTTTATGTGCTCACCACGCTTTACTAGAGTCATATGGTGCTTGGTGATTCTTCCAAAGAACATATCTCTTACAAACTCCTTCAGGGGGAAACACTTTAGGTAAACCAACAATCATGTTTTGTGTTGCCAGTGCCTGGAGATTTTGAAAATTCAGGTGTCTGAGTTGCACATGCAAATTCAACTTCGCTCATCAATGTGAGCAACAAGTGCAATCGGTTCAGTGTTAGGTCGATTTGTGTCACATAATTTGTATAGATTGTTTGTTAGGTCGAGAAGCCCTCCAACAACAATCGACTTTGATTTCTTCAAATCACAAACACATAACAGATCTGGCCAAAATTCCACAATCTTACATATCTGTGTAAACTGAGTAATAAACAACATATTGGCACTGATATTTGGCACATGGTAGACGTCGACAATTTTCCCATGTCGATAGGTAACATCACCCTCACCAACAACATCTAGAGAAAAATCATCAGCAACACAGATTTTCCTCTCCTTGGCTTCATCCAACCACATGAACAAGGATGCATCCTTAGCCATGCGATGAGTGCACCTAGAGTCGACTACCCATTTGTTCTACGCATAATGAGACAATAAGGCTTGAGAAGTTTCGACTTGGAATTATCATCAGGTCGTCGTTCAGAGGAAACATTTCTTTCTAGGCATTTAACCTTCTCTTCTAAATCGTCTCTCTTCTTATAACAAACTTTCTCCACATTTCCAGTCTTTCCATAGTACCAACATGTCTTTTTCTTTTGATTGCGCTAGTGCATCTGTTTGTCCCTCGGGTTTTTGGTTGCGGTATGCAAGTTTCAACGTAGAGGCATCAAACTATACTGTATCCCCGGGATCCACCTTACTCTTTACCTTGAGCAAGTGGGCTTGATGTTTACCACCAAGCTCGCCTTCTTCAAGTAGTCTGTGCTAATCAGTAATCAAAAGGCCAGAAAAAGCTTGAAAGGTGTAATCCATTCCATCAAAAGAATGAGGATTATGAGAGATAAACTCTTTCTCCAACTACATGATGTGGATCTCGTAGACTCGGTTGAACAATGACTTCAACTTCCTTTAGACTTGATGAGGGTAGTTGATTCCATTGAGGTGAAACTGAACCTCCCACGAGATATAAGTTGTGATGACCCCTATAACCTAATCCTTCTTACCACCAAAAACGAACTTTGCTTGATTGTCTATTGGATATGGAATCACAATCTTTGTATACTGCCATAGTCTTTTTCTCTTCAATAGGGTTTCCATATCATGTACCCATACTACATAATTTGATCCATTATGAACAACATGATAAATCTTCGAAGCCATCTTCAACATTTAGATAAAAATATTCGCTTCAAGATTCCAATCAGCAAACCACCGACCCAGAGTCAATCACTTAACATATTTGACTCAATAATGTTTTGAGGTTTTAAACCATTGGCTCTGATACCATGTTGGGGAAAGGGTGGAATCTGTAACAAAATAGATAGACAATTCTACAGATAATCAAAGAGGGATAAAAATTTCGAAGACAAAAGGTGGTGTCTAAACACAACGTTACAACACTTAAGCAAAGTGCATTGTGATTAGAACATCACAATGCATATTGGATCTTTATATCTCCATATGATATCAACTCGATCGCCATGATGATAATGACCCAAGGGGTACGCTATTTGTAGCCTTAAGATCTAACCAAATTCGATAGAATCCGAAAGATCTTGTCCACGTGTAACCATCGATTGTTAGAGTTGACACTGTCAAATCCACGTTGTAGAGTTAGCGACAATAATGCTTGACCTTATCGCCTATACATCCAACTCGTAGTTGATTGTTAGGTTGGTTGATCCACTTCCTGACTATCTTTGACTGTTGGTCGATTGTTTGACCAACAAACATGTCAACTACTCAACCAACTAATATAGAGATTTGGTCAATCTCTCGACCGACTGTATCCAGATGTAGGTCGACTGCTCGACAGACTGAATCCAGGAGATGTGTGATGAACCATCAATGCTTGATGTTCCAAAAATTAATTTTCAAGAGCACCCCAACACCATTGATCATGAGTGAATTTAACAACAAGAGCCACCCCACAAAAGGGAGGATGAATATATGGCCCATAAGAGATAGATATTTCCACCCTTTCCATTGATCAACATCCGACTCTTCCCAACTGGAGAGCTCAAACAACATATGGATTTATTTAGACACCAACCATTCTCCCAGATCATCTAGATCTTGTCAGTGGATAAGGGGAGCTTTTCCCATTACTCCATTTCCCCATATCTTAATCAATTTTCCATTTTTGGGAATCCATGTTAGATGAGGTTGAATGATGAGTGTTTCCACTCTACATAATTTCTAGAATGGGCAACCTATTCCTTTTGAAAGGGGTTGATCTAAGCATTGTTTCCTACTAGCAAGGAAGTATTTTTAAAATCACGACTAACTTCCACCACTTAGATTTGCCCAAAATAGTCCTCCATAAAAAAATTTCTTCCAACACTAAGTTCACTAGCATTAGATCCTTAATCTCCAAGCTACCAGTTTTCTTTAAGGTTTTAACTATGTTCCAATTTACCTAGTGGAAATTTTTAGTGTTGGTCTTTCCTCCTCGCCACACTAACTTCTAGATCTCTTTACCAACTCGTTGCTCATTCTAACTAGAACCAACAATGTCAACATTTTATATGTAAGTAAAGTTGATAAAATTGATTTTATTAACACCATTCTAACTACATGATTTAACTGTTGGGATCCCCATTATTACATTATATTTTTTTGTTTGTTAACAACATTCTGCCAAATTGCCAAAGATGGACTGCTAATTGAAATCAACATTCTTGGGTACTTAAATGATTCATAGTTGAAGATGCATGAAAATTCAAGGATTTTGGAAATCATTTATAATTGTTGAGTGGTTGCATTCCATCCACATACCACTTTGTAGTTTGCCCACCTAAATCATTCAAAAATTGTTTCAATACCACTTTGAACATTTTGTCTATGATAGATGAGCACCCCCCTCGGAGGAGAGCGTCATTAACAAACTGAGAGTATTTGATTTTTTTGGATCCCCTAACAATACAAATTCCTCGAAGATTGCCAACTATCCTTTATTGCTTCAAACGATGACTTAATGAATATGGCATGATGATACAAAGGAGGGGAGAAAGTGAGAGCACTTGCCTAAGACCTATTTTGCTTGTGAAGAGGAGGGTGGGTCTTCCATTCACCAATGGAGCGATCCAAGGGGATCTTATGCAGGTCTTCACCCATTGAATAAAGGAATGTACAAAACAAAATTTGTGTAAAACATCAAACACAATGGAATGATGTACCCGATCAAAAGCATTTGCCATGTCCATCTTTATAAAAATCCCTTTTTCTTTGTTTTTTCTACTTGAATGAACTACCTCCTACACCGATAAAATATTATCAATGATCTATCTCTTATGTACAAATCCACCTTGATTATGTGAAACAAGATTTCAGAGGATCTTTTTTAATCGATTTGCTAGGATTTTGGTCAAGATTTTGTAAGAGGACATGATCTTGAAAAAGAGGAAGGGTAGTTCTCTTTTGGGATTTAGGAGAGGAAAGAGGAGTTGGTACTCCGTCCAAGCTCAGGCATGCTCGTGAAATGGTTAAACATATGCCTCGAGTCATGTTTGATCATATTATAGTAAGCATGGAAGAAATGGATTGAGAACCCATTCGAGGCTAGAGTTTTGTTTGGGTCAAGATCTTAGATAACCCATATGATTTCCTCCTCCTCTCTTTCTCTTGAAAGATCTAAATTTTTCCTCAGCTAACACCAGAGATGAGATTCCCTAAATCATTTACTTTGAAGCATTTGGATCCGCCTCATCCTCCTTGTTGTAAAGCTCCTTGAAATGATTACGAGTTCCTCCTTTAAAAGCCTCAAATTCATACAATGGATTCCCCATTCTTAAGGTTAATCTCTTTCACTATGTTTTTTTGCAACCTTGCTTTTTCCTATTTGTGAAAGAATGAGATATTCTTGTCACTAGCGTTCAACCAAAAGTTTCTAGACTTTGGTTTCCATTGCTTCTCCTCTTTCATGTTTGCCTTGTGCACTCTATCATACACGTCTCTTTCTTCCACTAAACCTTGTTTGGTTACTTCCTTTTTTCCCATTTGTGCTTGAAGGTAGCTAAGTTGTTGTTGTGTGACAAGTATTTCCTGCATTGGAGGAAGAAATGAGGCCTTAGACCATCCCTTTAAATCATTCTAGACTACCTTTAACTTTGACTCCCATACAAAGGAAGGGGACCCTAGAATCTATCTACTCCATACTTCTCAAATGATCTTGAACCTTATGGATCATGCAACCAAAGTTGATTGCATCTAAAGGGGATAGGTTGAAGATCTTGGGTCTAATGAAAATAGATTGAAATGGGATTATGGTCTAAAACAATGGACAAAATAATATAAGAGGTGATGACCTAGTTGTCAAGAAAGAAGTCACTATGTATTAGAAAACAATCCAGACTAGTCATAATATGTCCTTGCCCCCACCTCTTGTTTTTTTTTTGACCAAAATGATCAGAGAATTTGTATTAAGTGTGGACGAGCCACAAATGCGTTTACAAAATGGCAGGGCTTCACTGAGCCTCTGCCTGAAAGGAGCTTAACACTTCTCCTGGATACACATGTATTTACTGAATTCCGAAGAAGCTAACACTAACCAGCTAAAACGGTTTTATTTAAAGCCTTGGCTCTATACAAAATGCCAAGATGCAGCGGGGTGGAATTTACTTCAGAGGTAACGACAGGACTAGCTTTCTGGTTCATTCCTCTAGTCTCGGTTGAGCTGAGCCATTTTCTCTTCCAATTGCTCGACTCTCAGTTCAAACTCTTCCTGCGGGTTCTTAAGCTCATGATGAAGCTTGTTGAGCTCTTCAGAGAAACCAATCTTTGTAATGGAGATGTCTTGCTCTAGTTGATCCAACCTTCTGCCATCCTACGAGTCCAGGTTCTCCAGAAAGTCTAACTGGTGTTGCAGGATTTGCTTCAGATTTTCTAGTGTTGTGTCCATGATCTTCAGGCGATCCTCCAGGCTCCATTTCTTGCTTGTGTTGGCTGCCATCGCTCTGGTTGTCCCCTGATTCGCACTCCTATACCTTTCAAACTCGCAGGCAGAGGAATCGCTGCATAGAAATGAGTCAGACTTGGGTCTGCGTCTTCGTTTTGAACTCGCTCCTCTTGACCCGAATGATTGCACCCTGGACTGCAGCGGCCGAGAGGTATGGGCAGTGGGTGTGCCTGTCCCCTCCCTGTCTGTTGTCCACTTGAGCATGGTACCACCCCCTGTCGCTATCCTCCAATGGCTCGGCACTGCATGGCCGATCTTGGTCGATTCCCCTGCTGTCCTTGTACTCATCCCTCCACTTGCTGGATATGCGCGTGAGGCACCTTGGATTATGGTATCTCCATAATGGACATCATTCCATTGAGGATTAAGGTTCCTGGTGTAAGGAGAATGCCTTTATTAGCTTCCACATCAGCCTCCGCGTTCAACTTCCTTAGCACATGGAAAATCTCATAAGAGTTGAAGTTAGTGAGGAGGAGACAGATTTTGCTCAGGAGATTATTAAGTTTGGCGCTTTGAGTTTGAGTCTGGAATTTAATGGCCTTGACTATCAGTCTGGAGTCTCCAATGATGATCAACTCCTGGATTCCCTGCTCTTTGGCTTGTTGAGGCCCTTGCCATAATGCCATGGCTTCGGCAATGTTATTGGTCTCAGTACCTAGACCCAGGGCATAGCTTACGATAGTTTCTGCGCTGGGGCTTTCAATTAACCCCCCTCCACCTGCAAGCCCCGGGTTGCCTTTGGAGGCCCCGTCAAAGGACAAGATGTAAGCTTTCCTTTCTTGCTTCCAATTGTCAAACTCTTGTTTCTCTTTTCTTATTTCCCAGTCCTCAGTACTTGGAGTGACGATTGTGTTTTCTTTTGCATTTCGAATTTTGAACTGCTCCAGCCAAAGGACCTCCACCTCATCTGGCTTCCCTTTGTAATTGGACTGACATATGTAAGGGGCGCTCTCTTCGAACAGGGCCTGGATGATGGCTACCACTATAGGTGCACTCCTTGCTCTGTCCCTGAAGATCCTGCTATTTCTTTCCAGCCACAGGTTCCAAAGAATAAACTTTGGAAGGATTCTCCAAAGCGCAGCGGCTTGGCTTTGAGTTCGATGTTGGAACGGGTATAGATTGTCCCAAAGCTGAAGGAGGCTTTTGATGTCTTCTGGAAAGTTGACTTCAGCCCCTGACCCAAGAGTTAGCCTCTAAACTTCTTTGGAAAAGGCACAATTGAGGAGGAGATGATTAGTAGTTTCTTCGGCTTGTTGACAGAGTGGGCACCAGTGGGGGCCAGCCCACCCTCTCCTTTGGAGTATTTCCCCTGTAAGAACGTTGTTGTGAGCAAGTGTTTAGGTAAACAAATCAATTTTGGGGATGGACTTAAAGTGCCAAATCACTTTCCAGATGAGCGGGTTTTCTGGAGCGGTGGAGACCTTGTGCAAAAGTCCGTAGCCGTTGGCAGTGGTGTAGTCTTTGGCATTTACCCCCCAACCTCTCTTATCCTTCACCTTCTTTTTCAGTGGAGCTTTCCCTTGTAGGCATTGTTTGAGAATCCTCCATTCCCCTTCTAGATCCGGTGGTAAATTGCTCACTTCCCATCCCTGCCACGACTGATGTCTGTCCTCGCCCCAAACTGAGATGTTCGCAAGTGTCTTTAAGTTTTGGGTCCCCATCCAGTTCTCAAGGCGTCGCAGGTCCTGCCTCGAGTCAAGAGGGGGGTCTCCTAGGATTGAGTCATTCTAGATTTTGGTCTTCCTCCCATTTCGTGGCACCCAGGTGAGGTGAGGAATGAAGAGGGGCAAGAATTTTTTGTAGAGAGGTAAAAAAGGGGATCCTTTAGAGAGCCTGTAAGAAGTTTCTAAGCAGCGTTCCCTCGACCCCTTAAAGTACTTTTTCTAGAGAGCCGATTTGCACCAAGTTGGTGCTCCAGAAACTATGTTCCACAGCAGCTTTGCCCCCAGCGCAAGATTCTGAATGCGTGAATTTTTAAAATTGAGGCCGCCTTCTAGCATAGGTTTAGAGGACTTTTCCCAACTTATCAGATGCAATTTCCTTCCGGTCTGTTTCCCTCCTTCCCAAAGAAAGCGTCTTTGCAGAGCTTCAAATTTTTGTATTGTGGAGCAAGGGGCTAGGAGCATTGAACTCTGGTAGATGGGTATGCTGGCCAGCACTGATTTAATTAGCACGACTTTCCCTGCTAAATTGAGCCAATTCGCCCCCCAATTGGAAATTTTCTTCTTGAGTTTATCAATTAGATGGTTCCACTGGGTGGCCCTTGGGGTGGCCTTAAAAATTGGGATTCCCAGGTAGGTGAACGAATCCCAATTGGTGTGGCCTTCCATCCCTAGAACTCTTGCAATCCCGAGCATTTCGTTGGGCGTAATATTCCAACCATATATTTTGCACTTTGCTTTGCTTATTTCGCTTCCTGAGACTAAAGTGTATGCCTCAAGTTCTTCCTTGAACTGTTTTGCAATGATTGTGCTTGCACCACCTAATAGCAGGGTGTCATCCGCGAATTGAGCGTGGTTAATGTCTTTCACCCCTTGCGCTATTCTTAGACCCTGCAGAATTCCTTGGGCTTGGGAGTTCCCCAACTGATAGCTTAGAACCGAGACTTGGATTGTGTAAAGGAGGGGTGAGAGGGGGCACCCTTGCCGCAACCCTCGAGAGGCTTCAAAGAATTTGGTTACTCTTCCATTTACCATGGGAGCTATCCAGGGTGAGCTTATGCAAGCTTTAATCCAGCTGACAAAAGCTTGATCAAAACCAAATTTCTTCATAACTTCAATTAAAAAACTATGGTTGACTCTATCAAAAGCATTGGCAAGGTCGAGCTTAATGATCATACCTTTGTCCTTTCGTCGGATGCTTGAATGAAGAGCCTCTTGGACCAGGAGGATGTTGTCCGTAATGTGTCTGCCTTTAATGAAGCCTCCCTGATTTTCTGGGATGATATGAGGAAGAATTGCTTTCAATCTGTTTGCTATAATCTTAGTGAGGATTTTATAGCTAGTGTTGCAGAGTGAGATCGGCCTGAATCGGTTGAAGTTGGAAGCTCCCTTCTCCTTCGGGATGAGGGCCAGGAAGGCTGAGTTTGTGCTCCCTCCTAGCTTGCCATTTGATTGCGATCTCCTTATCATTTTGGTGAGGTCAGACTTGATTATCGCCCAACAATGTTGAAAAAATCTTGCAGTAAACCCATCCGGTCCAAGGGCTTTGTTCGGGTTCATTTGATCCAGGGCCTCCTTCACTTCTTGCTGCGTAACTTCCTTTAGCAGATTGCGGTAGTTTCCTCGTTTATGAGCGCTGGAATGATGGAGAGGGGGTACCTTTGGGGATCTATGTCTGTTCTTTGCGTTTCTGTATAGAGGGTTGAGAAAGTTTCGAACGTTGCTTGCTTGATACCTTCTGGATCTGAGATTAATGTGTCTTGAACTTGGATTTATGTGACTGTCTTATAATGTTTCCTAGCCTCTGTTTGCTTATGGAAGTAACTAGTATTTTTGTCTCCTTCCTTCAACCAGAGGCTTCTTGATTTCTGCCTCCAGTAACTCTCTTCCTCCCTGCATGCCTTGAACCATTGGCTTTGAAGAAGGGCTTCTTGCTGCATGTCCTCTTGGGTGATTTCTTTGCGTTCCAGCTCTAGCTGATGAATCTCAAGGAGTTTTTGGGCCTCTTTGCGTGAGGAGGTTGGGTCAGGGCGGCTTCTTGCCCATGCTTTCAGGGCGACTTTTAACCTCCGTAGCTTCTCTTCCCATACATAGGAGGCATATCCGATGACTTTGCATGTCCACGTGTTGGACATTATTTTAAGAAAGTCTTGGTCTTGAATCCAGGACGGATTGAACCTGAAGGGGATGGGTCCCTTCCCTTGCTCTGATTTAAATTCTAACCGGATAGGCTTGTGGTCTGAGGCATTGTGGGGTAGGATTTCTACTACTGCATTAAGCCCCAGGGTTAGGTAAGAGCTTTAAATAAGGAATCTGTCCAACTTGGCAGCTATATGCCCCGGGCCTAACCTCTTATTGGACCAAGTGTAGTGCCCCTTGATCGGTTTTATATCTATTAGCTCCCAGGCTGTAATAATATCCTCCACCCATTCTCTGGATGGGTCTCTGACTATAGAGCCGCCTCTCTTTTCTTCTTGGCTTAGGGTTTCATTTAAATCTCCGCCTAAGATGATGTTATCTAGCTCATTTTTTTGAAGAAAGTCTTGGAGGGTTTCCCAACAGATCCTTTTTTCTTCTATGTGCTGTGGAACATAAATATTAAGGAGATTTACCTGGACACCAGAGTCTTTATGGAGAAGCGATGTGTGGATCCAGTGCATGCGAGTGTCTGAGTTGAGCAGTTCTATTTTGGTGGTGTTCCAGAGCGTGCAGAGACCGCCTGATGCGCCCCTGGCATTGTCAGCTATTCCTTGGCTGTTTTTCCATGCATTTCTTGTAGCTTTAAGAGAGTCTTGTTGACTCATCTTGGTCTCCTGGAGGAGTAGGATATCCGCTGCCGCGGTTTTAATAATATCTTTGAGAGCTTCTTCTTTCCTTTTGTTACCGAGGCCCCTACAG
>JZKD02S0778796.1:930161-961340 GCA_000966675.3 Picea glauca | reverse complement strand
AATATCATGAAAAGTAAATAATAAGTGAAAGTGGTGAATTCTAAGGCAATAATGACAATGTGAGTTTTCTCATCGGTCCATGTGCAATTGGATGATTGGAATGGATTTGAAACCTTTACGATTTTTGCAATAGATGACTTTGAACTCATTTTCAGACAAGAATTCCTTATAAGTAACAGAGTTGTTCTAGTGTCATGGCTAGAAAAGATGGTTATAGTGGGTGAACAAAAAATATGGGTTGTGTGAACAATTGCAAAAATCCCTAATGGAGGATTGTATATTGTTTCTGCGTTGAGCATGAAGAGAGCAACATGACGCTTTAGGTCACCCCTTTAGGCAACAATGATTAGGGAAGTTGCGGAAGATGGAGTGGGGAGGCCTATTCCACTAGAACTTGCCAAACTGTTGGATAAATTTGCAAAAATAATTGTTGATGATTTTCCTAAGGTTCTCCCACCAAGGTGAACTATTGAAAAACATACAGAGTTAGAGTTGGGGTTACAACCACCAGTGAGAGATCCTTACCAATTATCTGGGCCAAAGTTGGAAGAAGTTAAGCGACAATTGATGGAGTTGATTGACATAGGTTTTATTTGAACTTCTTGGTCCCCTTATGGTGCCCTGGTCCTCTTTAAAAAGAAGGAAACACTAGAGCTAAGGATGTGCCTAGATTATAGAGTGTTGAGCAAGAAAACTTTTAAGAAAAAATAGTGTTTTCCACTTGCTGCGGACTATTTTGAAAAACTTCCCAAAGCTAATGTGTTCTCTAATTTAGACTTGAGGTGCGTTTATTATCAAGTTTGGGTCGGGAAGGGGGATGGACATAAGAAAAAAATGGTGAGGCGGTATGGAATCTATGAGCTCCTAGTGATTCCATTCGGTCTTTACAATGCCCCATCCACATTTTATACATTGATGATTGATGTTCTGAGGCCATTTTTGGACAATTTTGTTCTAGTGTATTTGGATGATATCATAATGTATAGTGAGAGTATGGAGGATCACAAGAAACACTTGGAAGAAGTATTTGAGGCATTATGAAAGCATCAGTTGTACTTGAAGAAATCCAAGTGCATTTTTGGGAAGATCAAGATACCCTTCCTATGCCATTTGATTGGACAAGGAAGCATTATCATGGACCCTGCTAAGGTCACCACGATCGAATATTGGGAGGATCCACGCTCTGTGAATGATGTGACAATATTACTCAGACTAAACAACTGCTATCGCTTATTTGTAGAAGGCTACTCCAATATCATTGCACCACTACCATATTTGTTGAAGAAGAAGAAGTATTGGAATTAGAAAAAGAGAGCAATTCTACATTTGAGGAGCTAAAGTGAAGAATTACCTTTGCCCCTGTATTGAAGCTATCCAACTTTGAGAAGTCGTTTTAGGTGCACACAGATGCTTAAAACTTTTCCATAGAAGGAGCTTTACTATAGGATGGGCACCCCATGGATTTAGAAAGAAATAAGCTACATGACCAAGAATGAAGATACCCAATCCAAGAGAAGGAAATGACTATAATTGTGCATTATCTATAGGTATGGAGGCATTACTTGTTGGGAAATCCATTTTTGTTCAAGATCGACGACATTGTGACGAGCTACTTTTCCACACAAACCAAGTTGTCCCCATAGAAAGTGCATTGGCAGGACTTCTTTGTGGAGTTTGACATTTCCATTGAGTGTAAGCCTGCCAAAATCAATGCTATTGTATATGCCTTATGAAGTAAAGGACAATTAGCTATGCTTGATGAAGATGATTTTTCTACACTGGATGGAAGCTCGATTGATGTGTTGACAGAGTTGCGAGAGAATATTAAGGACTACAGGTTGATCCATCTATAAAGAACATCGTAAAGAAAGTAAAGGAAGAGAAGATGACGAGGTTTTTTGTTCACGATGAAATCTTCTACTTTGGTGAGCGCCTCTATATACCCAATTCAAGTAATCTCCGCAAGGATCTCTTGAAGGAGTTTCATGAATTTCCTTGGGTTGGCCACCCATGATAGTGTAGGACATTCACATTATTGGAAATACGATAATTTTGGTAACTTATGATGCAAGATGTGGAAGATTATGTCCATAATTGTCTTATTTTCAATAACATAGGACTAACACTAGATTGAAGGTAGGTTTGTTGTTGCTTTTACCAATTGCAGAGAAGCCTTGGTTAGGTGTTTCGATGTATTTCATCTCATAGCCTCGAATGGTGTAGGGATTCAATGGGATCATGGTTGTGGTTGATCATTTTTCTAAGTATGTAGTTTTCATACCAATGAAGATGACTTGCAAAGAAGAGGAGGTGGCGCAACTATTTTTCAAAAACGCAATGAAGTATTTGGGTCTTCCACTAAACATCGATTCAAATGGAAGTTTGAGGTTCACTAGGAAGTTTTGTGTATAATTGTTTGAACTTGTTGGAACAAAGTTATTAATGAGATCAAATTACGATCCACAGACAAATGGACATACATAATGCATCGAGGTACTATTGGAGGACTACTTGCGACATTATATGTTGGTTGATCATACTAATTGAGTGAATCTATTAGATGCATCACAATTCAATGATAAATTGTAGAAGAGTTTTGCAATGGGATATAGTCCATCGAGTTGATGAATGGACAAAAACCCATCACTCCACACTTGGTGATGCAAGGATATTATTGAAATAGTTCATTAGCTTTGGGATTTGTGACTAGTTGGGATGATCAATTGGAGTTAGCTCATGTACATTTGATGGATGAAAGAGAGAGGATGAGGCATTGGGTATAATGTGAGACATGCGATTTAGAGTTCAACATAGGATTGTAGGTCTTCATTAGGACGGGCATGAACCAATTCACACCACTGATAGAGATGGATCCATCATTGGTCCAAAGGTTTAAGGATCCGTTCAAGATACTTGATATGATAAATGATGGAACCTATAGGTTGGAGCTCCCATTTCACATGAGAGTTCACCATCCCATCTTATGCATTAATCAGTTGAGACTATGCCGAACGAACACGGAGAACCCAAGTAGAGTTGATCCTACACGTTCCACAACGATGAATTCCATCCAATCATATTTAAAAATTGAGGAGATCTTGGTTTTCATAATTTATGGAGTTGAAGATGAAAATCATTTTATCTTAAATTGCCTTATGTACACCAACATTAAATTGCAATTTCAAAATAGTTGTTTCAATATATATTTTCACTTAACTTTTTTATTCACTATAGCTATTTAGGAACCATTCTTTTAAATCCTTTTAGACCCAAAAATAAAATTCCAAATAAATCTAAATAAAATTTTCATAACTATCCAAATTTAACTTCAATGGAGGTCTATCACATTTATTGTTAATTTATTACATATAATAATATTTATATTAATAAATAATAATAGTTAATAAATTATAAAAAATAATTATAAACTAAGTTTAGGAAAAAAAAACCAATGTGATGAATACTAACGAATTACCTCATCACAACAATGGTCACATAAGTCTTAGAACATAAATAATTATAAAAATGAAAATAATGTAATTAAAAATGTAAAAGGACAATTTTAAAATTTAATGAAAAACTCATTATTATATATGAATTTAGAAAACTATATTAAACTCTATATAAGAATAGATTCAATTGAATTTGAAATGTTCAAATAAATTTAGAATTAATTCTATTTTAAAATGATTTTATATTGGTCTAGAGTTGTTAAGGCACTTAGTAAGTGAAATTTATTAATTCTAAATTTTTGGGGACATTTCAAATCCAGCAGAGAGGATTTGTTTAGTCCAAACATTTGCTTGAAATAGGACAAGAAATTGTTAGATCCACAGATTTGAGTAATTATTTCTATATAATTTGAGTGTTTTAAAAAAATTTCAGCATGCTGAATCCATTTCTACATTCAGAAATAGATTTTAAATCACAAAAAATAATAATTTTATGAAATAATTAAAAATAAATTTTAAATGAGAAAAAAATAAAAATAATGATTTCATAGAAGAGTTATACAATACCTGTATGTACTACCATTACTTAAACTTTATGAATGACATCAAAGATGGAATAGTTTTTTTCCCGAATTATTATCGTGAGGGATGCCTTCTTTCCACCATGAATGAATGAATATATGCGTCAACAAGATGATTCCGGCGTGTCCGTCATGATAATAACTACTTGGGTGTATGAATGTTCTGTTTGATAAATACAGATATACTAAGAATGCATTTAAATCTTATCTTTAAGGTTCAGTAGAATGGAGTAGGACCCTTTCCTTGCGTTTAAATATGAGGAAATTGGGATTAATTACTTTGAAAAGGTAAAAATAGCATGCATTTCTAAATCTCTATCCCTGTTTCAAAAAGATACACAGTTCCTCCCTGAAAAAAATGCTGAATTCACGGATGGACCTCCACTTCATTGAAGTATATTATATTCAAACAAATTCATGCACGAGATTTTATAGTCAATCCAACCGACTTTGGGCTTCCAAGGTTTCATAGGGTGATGTATCTCTGCTTCTCGGATGGTCTTGCTTATTTCCTTCTCAAATGGTAAGGCAAGATATTGGTGATGATTTTTTTCCTTTATGTGAAATATTTGGTCCACATAATCCAACTCAACAGAGCATCTACATCTCCGCGTGGTTTCTGCACAGGTGCTGAAGTGGGTCATGGCGATTTTAGGGTTTGGAATCGGATAGAGACATTCCTTGAAAGTTGCCATGTTGCGTAAGCTTGAAGGCAAGGCTCCTCCTCCTCCATGTTCACATTGAAAGCAAAGTCTCAATCAGGAGGTACACACTGAAAACAAAGCCGGTGTACTCGATGTACATAGAGATCCTAATTCTGTGAGAGCTGATAAACTAATGTTGGAAATATGCCAAATGCTGTCGCGTGGTCATGCATGTTGTTATATTAGGAATGTGTATTTGAACATATTGTGGTGGATTTAATTATAATTAGTTAGTTTAATTATTTGAGAGATAGGTGTGTAAGGAGAGGATGATTGTATGTCCCAGATTAGTTATTGTAATTTTCTCTTAAATAATAAAAATACTAAATATCATTGTTTTTGGTTTTTTGGAGATTGAGTTTCCAAATAAATTAATATGTCAAATGTGTGATTATTGTTCTTGATTTTATGCATATTTAAACTTGCTTGTTAATGCTCTGTTTTGCTTCCTTTACCCAACATGTAATATCAGAACAGGTTAAGTAAGTGTACAGGTGAACCAAAAAAAATTGTATGCAGATCTCATATGAACCATTGAACATATTTTTTTGCAAATAAATTCAAACATTCAACGCTCCCCATACACACTCTTATCTCCAAAAACGGTGCTACCTCAAAGGCTTCGAAGGAGCGCCGATCTTAAAAATTCTCATGGTATAAATTAAAGTGAGTGGAAGGTTTTTGTCTTATTCTAAGACATGGTCTAACCATTGTCTCAAAACATGGTATGTTTAAATGAGTGGAGAATGTTTTATAAATAAATAAAGTGGATAATCACTTTTGATTTCGGGTGGTGTTGTAAATAAAGTGGATGGAGGATATTTGTTACAATATTGTATTATTTAAGAGTTTAACTTTTCTTGGTTTTGGGTAAAAAGTTTTATTAAGCTATAAAATATTTAGTAAATATTTTTAAAACTTTTTAATTATTAGTTTTAGGTTTAATATTGAATTATAAGATTATTTATTTATATATATGTTTGGTTTTATAAGTAGTGGTTTGGGTGTTTTTTTTTTTGTTAATGGTGAAAGTGTAGAATTTTAAGTTTGAGGTGAAGAAATGCTTGTGCAACAAGGATTGCAAAAGGCATTGGATGGAAAGAGAAAGAAACCAACAAGCATGATAGAGGAGGATTAGGAAGATCTGGATGAAAGAGTCCTCAGTACCATTCGTTTGTGTTTAGGAGATGAAGTGTTGTTTAACATTGTCAAAGAGGAGACAACAACAGGTTAGTGGAACAGACTAAAGAGTCTGTATATGACAAAGTCCTTAATGAACAATTTTTTTTTGAAGAGGCAGTTGTACAACTTGCAGATGAAAGAGGGTTCGAAAATTGTTGACCACTTGAATGTTTTCAATACTTTGATTTGTCAATTATCCAGTATGGAAGTAAAGTATGAAGATGAGGACAAGACACTTACGTTACTTAGTTTGTTTCCTGAGTCTTGGGATCATTTGGTCACAACTATGCGGTTTATCTCAACATATGTCATTGATTATGACATTGTTGTGGGATCTTTGTTGTATGAGAAGATGAGGAGAATATCCAGTAAGGAAACCTCAACAACGGAAACAATGATGGTCATAGGTCGATCTACAAAATTAGGGCAAGATCAGAAAGGTACATCGAGGTCCAAGTCAAAAGACAATAAGGGTAAGGGAAAATGTTGGTTTTGTGACAAATCTGGGCATCTCAAGAAGGATTGTTGGAAAAGACAACAATCATCCAAAGAGAACGCCCAAAAGAAGCAAATTCAACTACAGGTCAAAACAAGTGGTTTTTCGGGTCCATGTTTTTTGTGTATCTTGGGGTATTTTTTCCATGGATTGCATGTAATGAAGCCTATAAAAGGCTTGCTGAACTGCATTGTAAATAGGCCTGGAGGTAACCAGTGAAGGCTTACTTGGTCAGATTGGTCGAATTTGGTCAAGGGAGTGTTCATGTTAAGGTGGAGCACCAAGACTCTAGTGTGAAGTCCCTGGAGGTTACTGGAAAAGGTTCACTTGGTTCGGCTTGGTTGAATTTGTTAAAGGTTGTTCGAACGCAAAGTTCAAGGTGGAGCAGTGTGTCCAGTTTAGAAAGATGGGTCTATAGAAAGGTTGATGTGTTGACATGTCAATCAAGTGTTTCAGAATATATGATGAAAGTAGGTTCATATCCATGGAACTTGTAAAGTATTGCAAGGAAGTTGAGATCGAATAGGGATATTCACTAATGCCAAGTTGCAACAATAGTTGTGAACATAAAAGGTTGCACTATTTGGTAACTCAGTCACCATTGGTTGTAAAAGACAATAAGATTCAAGAAGAGATATGAACAAGTCATCTGGTAATTACTCAAATATGAAGTTATTCGGTTGTGATGCTTATGGATTTTTATCAACTTTCTAAGTAGGACCCGGATCAAATAGGTAGATCTTTGATATGGTGATGATGTTAAGGGGTGCAAACTGTGGGATCCTACTACCCAAAAAATCATCATGGACATAGATGCAGTATTTGATGAATCTCCTTTTCAGATGAAATGTTCAAAGGATGATTGATAGAAGAAGGGTATTTGGAAGGTATTGATTTCCATGTAAGTTTCTCACCATTTGTTAAAAACTTATTTCTATTCATGTTGTGTTAGCACTAGTTGTGATAGTACAACAAGATGTTAAAACTATTTTACATGGAGTTTTTTGGGTAAGGAGATGTATATGGAACAACCAGAATGGTTAGATCAGAATCACAACCAAAGATTTGTTTGCAAACTAAAGAATCATTGTACGACTGGAAGCATGGCGGCCAAATGGTACAAGATGTTTGATTGCTTCATGGTGAGCCAAATTTACAAGAAGTGAGTATAATCATTCTGTTTATGGTATATTCATTATTTTTGTGTTATATGTTATGCTTGTTGCAAGAAAAAACGTGGTTGAGATCAATAGGTTGGCTTAGTTGGTTATGACATTTGTTATGAAGGATATGGGAGAAGAAAAATAAATCTTGGGCACAGAAATACACAGAGACAGGAAATATGTTAAGCTTGGTTATCACAACAAAAGTATGCGGTGAAGATACTCAGGAAATTCAGTATGAATAATTTGAAACCGGTAAAGCCCCTTTGGTTTTGCTTTGTAAGTTCTCTTCAAGTTTATGTCCTAATTGATGAAGAAGAAAAGAGTTATATGTCTCAAGTATTATGTGCTAGTAGGAAGTTTGTTCATTGTGATGGGAAATGGTCAACATTTCACATGCAGTTGGTGTTGTCACATGAAAAAACCAGGTGAAGAGCATGGATATAGGTGCTTCAAACACAAAAGCACAAGGATCACCTACATTGGTTGTAATGATTTGATCTATGGTTATGATTCATGATATTTGGACAAGTGCATCAGTTTGTTAGACATATTACTGATGGAGACAGAATGGTCCATAGTGGAGTGAATTATGTAGACATGTTCATATAACGATATTGTTAGAGAAGTTGCAGAGTGTGTTTGGTTTCTCTTGGCTTGCAGGAAAGGTGATGAATTAATCAACGTCGTGATATTTCAGGTAAATTGTTGTCAATGTGGAGATCGTTGGAAACATGCCAACAAATTTCTCATGGTGTCACCTGCACATTGTGTAACTGGTGAATCTAACTATAATCAATTAGTCTAACTGTTTGAGAGATGCTGTATATATGAGCATACTCATAGAGGTGAGAGTGTAAGATGTGTAAAAGTCTAACTGTTTGAGAGATGCTATACATACGAGCATACCCATAGAGGTGAGAGTGCAAGGTGTGTAGAGATCATAGTGTGTGTGTGAAGAGGATGATTGTATGCTTGAGATTTGCTATTGTAATTCTCCCTTGAAGAATAAGAATACATAATGTCATTTCCAGTTCTCACATTGGGTTTTCATATAAATCACTGTGTCGATTGTGTGACTGTTGTTCTCGGTTTTATGCTTGTTGAATCTTCCTTATTGATGATCTATTTTGCTTCCGCTGCCCAACACTTAATCCCAGTATTTTCATTTAGCTATCTATAACTGCAATCAGATGGAGTCCAGTATGGTCTTAATCACGTTGATATTGCTGATTATTCTTCCAGTACAGTGCAATGCCCGAGTTGGACCTTACAACTACATGGAACACGGAGAACAGTTTGCCGCAAATGGAAACAAATATATGCGGGTTGGTAATCATGAGCAAGTAATTCCCAGCAATGAAGATGCTGGTGGCCGTGGCAGTGGAGGTTTGGAGTCATCGAAGCGTACTCAGTCCAAGTTCAGCTCGCTTCCCCAGGAGTCAACTGTTCCGCCATCTGCCTCTTCCAAAGGGCACAATTGATCCGGTAGGCCTCTTAGTGCTGGTAAACTGTCGTTTGCTGGCTGATCATAGAGGTATCCTTCATTAACTGCTGAGTCCAGTAGGGTCCTTTTAAAATATATGAGCGTTGCATGACAAGACATGTTTCTCGTTAAATATATATCGTTGCATAATTAATCTTATGATAAGAAATGCGTTTGACATTAACTAAAACCAGATAACGTATATTTTTTATTATATTTATATAATAAAATCTTATTACAAAGTCACACTTATTGTACCGAGTGAGTTTTCAATATTTAAAATAAAGTGCACAATGAAAGTTTGTCTGTTCCCAAGTTATGGGAAACATACAATTACATTTGAATTATGTCTTACTTTATATTTTGGTATGCTTGATTTTCTATTTTTTTTTATTTTTTTTTTTACGAGAATGGTTAGCTTGTATTAAGCGGCTTTTTGGCAAGCCAGAATTAGAGAGTTACAAATCTGAAGAAGGTTGGTGACCTCTAACAGTACTGCCAATCTTCTTGTGAATGTCTTGGGAGTCCAATCCCATTTGCTTCTTGAGCCAATTCGAAAAAATGACAAAAAATGCATACATGAATAAATTCTCACAAACTGTGAGCACAATAGGAGACAGAAGCAGAGCATTAAACCGAGGAGGATGAAATTTTCCCCTTAAAAAAGGGATCCAACATTTTCTGAGAGCCTAAAGAAATGTTGGAGGCCGCCTCCTTTTCTCTGCGTGCTTTGTTGGTCTTTCGCCCTCGAGTAAGAGGTGGAGATGGAGCTGGAATGTCTTCAGTTTCAGAAGTTTCCACAGTGCCGTAAGAGGGGACTGAAACAACCAGACCTGCAGGGGCAGAGGGCTTCATATCTGAGGTCCGAGTTTCTCTCGCTGCTACTTGGGGGGTGGAATCCGGAAGGCTTACGTCTGTCGGAGGATTTCCTTTACTTGTTTCGGGATCGAGTGCTTCATCTTCCTGCAGCGCATCAAAGCTGTTTTTGTTTTCTAGAGTTGCCTCTGCTGAATGGGTGGTCTTCGGAGCCTGGGGAAGTGGATCCTTTCACCTTGGCTGTCTTCGTCGGTTAGATACTGGCTGAAAGTCATCTTCTTTGACTCGTCCCGGCTCCTCGGGGGCTTTGGGACAGCTTTTTGCAAAGTGACCGTAAGCATGGCATCGGAGGCACTTAAAAGGAATCTGCTCATAGTCCAGCTCTTGGATATCGCCCCATTCCCCCAGGGAGAGCTTAATGGCTTCCGGAAGGCCTTTCTCGAGGTTAACCTCAATACAAATTCAGGCGCAGGTATACTGATCCCCTTTCGGCTCCGCACTGTCCAGGAAGGGCCCAAGCTTATTTCTAATGTCCTCCAGAGAGCTTTTCCCCTAGAGATGCAAGGGAAGATGAGGCAGCCTAACCCAAACCGGGGCTGCGGTGATCTCCGCTTCTGGATTGAAGTTAGGGGTCCAGGGGGCTAAGAACAGTCCTCTCGGCCCCATGAAATAAGGTCCAGATCTGAAAACTAGATCCCAATCCTCTGTCCTCGAGAAACTGAAGACAAAAAATCCCCGACCTACTGCGCACAAAGAGAGATTTCCCTGTATCAGCGACTTCCAACGATCATCCATCCATGCCTCCACCGTTTTGGGACTGGGCCATAACCCCGTGAACTTTCCGATGAGGGTCTTTTCTGCTAAAAAGAGGGAAAGATTGCACGGCTCCTCTAGAGATAGCTCCAGCGAAGGGATCTCCTCCATCTTCTTAACAAACTTGGATGAGAGAGAAGGCTTGGATTTAGGTCATGTCGAGCGAACTAACATTTTGAATGCTTCCATAGGATCTTCTTCTTTCTCGGCAGTCGGGTTTGGGGCCATCGTAATAGGACGCCGACCACCAGCAAACAAGAGGATGGAGCCAAAACGCAGAGGGACAACCGCTGCTCAAAAACGCATGCAAAACGTAGGCGAGCTCTGAAAACCGTCGATCCGCAGCCCTGTAAGCAAAAAGCAAGGGGTCGGCTACTACAGAAGGAGATTCGCGGCCACCAGCAGACAAATCGCAGAGGCGCCGACCACCAACAAACTCGCAGAGGGAGGTCGATCGCTGCTCCAAAACGCGTGAAAAAAATGCAGGGGGGACGCTCACGCCGACCCGCGGCGTATGACCTGTTGCTACAAACAAATCCGCGCCACTGCAGTCGAGAAACCAGAGCGGAGATGACTAGGGTTTAGGCCCTAGCCGTAATGGCATTCCGCTTCGCTTCATTTTTTTTTCATGCTTGATTTTCTATTTGGTTCTCAATACATTTTTATTTTACACCATAATTTTAATATTTGGTCGAATTGGGCCCTCCCTGTACTCGAATTTGGATCCGATTTTGGTTAGTCCTGATATTGTTTGTTCAATTAAAGTTTTATATGTGAGTAGAATCAAATTTCTCAATGTTTATGGCCTCTATTTGCTCACTTTGGGCTTCTTCAACTCTTGTGGCTTCTTATTAAAGGCATTTCCTCATCACTCCTTTTTACAAACTTCATAGTTTTTTTATGATTGTATATGGTTTCAATATTTGCATTTTCAACTCTTGCAACGTCATCATATTAAAGGCGTTTCCTCATCACTCCCTTTTACAAATTTCATAGGTTTTTATGATTATATATGGTTTCAATATTTGCATTTTCATTTTGTTAATATGTTTATTATGTACTTGCTTCATTGTTTATATGTTATGATTACCTTTGCTATTGTTTAAGCATTTTTAGTGATGTTTAAGATTTAAAAAAAAAAAAAGAGATTTAAATTTTATTTTTAAAATACTTATATATTTGTATCATTTTCAATATTTTTTTTTTTTAGGTATTTCAAAAAGTAAATTGTTTTTTTATTGATATTTCAAAAAGTAAAGTTTAAAATTAAAGATTAAAATCTATATTTATAATGGTAGTATAATATAATAATAAATACTTTTCTATTTATTTTAACCTAGATTTTTTTATTATATATTTTTGAAATGTTATTTAATCTGAACATGAACATAAATTTGTATATGGTAATTATGTCTTATACATGAACTTAATTAGTATATTTATGATATAACATGTTTTTTGATATTAAAAAATATTCTTAATCCTTATTTTATTTTTAAAATGCTATCGTTTGAATTTTTTTTCAAAACATTTTTTTCAATTTAAAAAGTGTTAATTTTACTAGATATATTTTTTTGACATTTTTTATATACCTTTTTACTTATATTTCTAGTGTATTGGTTCCAATATATTATTTACTTTCCACCTAATAATCCTTCTCATGTTTCTTAATTTGTCCTTTTATCAAACATTATTAAAATACCACATACATTAAAATACCTATCTCACCTCCTTATTATCAAGTGATATATTATTGAACTTTCTAATAATTTTAGAATTCTCAATATGAATGAATGTGGTGGACTATTTCCTTAAAGCTATTTCAAAATTGATGTATGAAACATACATAATATTGAGATTAATTAGGCATATATGTATCATTCAATTCTAATAGAAAATAAAAATGAGGTAACCCATCTACGAGAAATATAAAACATAAGGTATTCACTCCTAAATTAGACCTTCATTCTTATCCAACACTATTTTTCAAAGCAATTCATGCATTCACATAGTTCTTCCATCGGTTGTTGGTACCCACGAAGTGAACATCATTTGGTTGTTCCATGATAAGGGTAAATGGAAGGCTAGTTCTTGTCAAAAGTCCTCCCATGGCCATGGCCCCTCTTGTTGGTGTAGATGACAATTGAACAAGAAGGTGATAAATAGAAAGGAATTTCCAAACTATTATGAGTACCAAATGAGGGTTATTGGAAATTTATCATGTCCCATAGCACTAGATGGTTCTCAGTTAGAATTTTATGTGGATTTCTAAGATTCCTTCTCCTACCCAATTTCTACCATGAACTTTCAATATCCTTCTCCTTTCTCCCATGTTCATTATGATTGTGTTCTTACACGTTTCTTTTTCTCTTTTTTTTGCCTAATTTTCAATAACCTTTGTTATTACTTTTATTTACTTGTAATTACATTTCAAGTTTCTCATGTTCCTTTTCTTTTAGAACAATTTGATATGACTTAGTTTCCTCTACATGTTATTTCTTCCTTTGTTTTATCTAATTCTTTTATTTCTTTCATTCATATAACTTATTGAGAATTTAAAGGCACTAGACTCAAGTAACTATTTATGAGTGATGATTGATTCAAATTGGACCTTGATCTTCAATATTTGAATCCTATTATATCCTTTCCATTAGTAGAATAAGAAATTGGAAGGAAGTGCACGTCCTTGAATCCTTATTACTTTATTATTGTTTAGTTGAATACATGTCATCATTGAATTTTATTCCTCTCCAAGGTACTCATTTTCCCCTAAATTAGTAGCATCTTATTCCACATTCCACTCTCTATAATATATGTATTAATGTGTTAGCTCATTGGGGTCAAGTATATGTGAAGGACATGGCATGGAGAGACTCACATCTTCATTGATGTGATGAAGGTCTATCCCAAATTTTAGAACACCACCCTTTACTTAGCTAAGTTGGATAAATTGCATAGGCATTGTGAGATGATGCATATTATGTCTCATTAACTTATGAATTTGATTGATGTTCTATAATATAAATTGAAATTTGTTGCACTTGATTTACACCTACTAGTCTAAGTGTGTTCTCCACAATAATTTTACCTTCTTAAAAAAAACTTGGAAAGTATCATTGATCGCATGTTATAGGAAAGAACATTAGGATTGAGGGGTCAAATCCAAGTTCTTTAATAACATGAATTTATGTTTTTCATTAATGTAAGTGCATTTTGCAATGTCTTTTCTCGAGCTTAATGAATTCAACACTTTTTATTTCAAGTACCTGATTTCTTGCCATTCTTATTAATTGCACAGTTTTTGAATACCTCGCAAATAGTGAAAAAAACACTTATATCAAGTGATTGAAGAATGTAGCTTGTATGAGTAGGAAAAAAAAAATACCAAAAACCATACCCTATCGGATGGTACCTAAGGACATTCCACGAATTTGATGTCTATCAAAATGATAAGGTGATTATTTGTAGAAGAAACCACTTGGTACGAATATTCCAAAGTGATTTAAATTCAATTTAAAAGAAACTATTTTGGTCATATAGGGATGGGCTTGAGATTATATACATGTCCTTCATTCATTTCATATAACAATATAATTTTTAATCTATTTGAACTACTAGAATTAAAACGATAAAATATTATAATATTCACTTTTCTCTTCATAGCACACTTTTACTTCCTCTTTTACAAAATCATCATTCCACATGATTTCCATATTTGGAAACCTCTTTCTTCCCAATTATCGATTCTATGAGTCCCATAAGAATTAGCCTAACATACATTAGAAAAGTTCTCAGTAAAATTATGAAACTATTCAAGGTGATCTGGGGTTTATTGCTTACTTTTTATCCCAATCATTATCTATTATGAGTCTCAAATATAGATGTACTTTTAAAATATAGTCCACCATGACTTGCATGACAAGCCAATATTGACTGGATTAGCACTAGTTTGACATATGAAGGCCACACTAGTTGAATGATTTCAAGGTCATGACCTAGGTCTACCATGTATGTGTACCAAGTCACTATTTAAATTCATTCTCATATGTTTCTATGGTGGGTTTCCTCCTCCTTCTCCTTGTAGAGAATACATGCACCGAGAATGGGTGCTAGAAGAAATGTTCTACTTCTTAGAATTTTCTTTGGTTGACTAATCACCACCTCCAATCTGCATGATTTCTCCTTCCATGTCTTCTTTCGACAATATTTATTAAGGAATATCTTTTTTGTAGCATGATCCAGGCACCATTAGCATGAATAACAATTGGAACATTTTCATGTGGAAATTTTGCAGAAGGTTGTGAGTCATATTTTGTATTCACAGAATTCACTCATATTTGGTGAGTGGATAGAGGATTTAACCTCCTAAGTGGTTATATTCCCTTACCATAATTCATATTTATTAAGGATGCGAGAATAGTTGAGATATGCATATCTTATTGGAGAGTGCAAAAATGGTTGCATATAATATTAATATGTAATTTAATGAAATATTATATATACTTATGTAAAAAATATTGTGAACTTAAATAAAACAAACTATAAATAGTTAAATAAAATGAGCAGTGAATGTAAACTAGGCAATGCACCAAGTAGTCATTTTATAGACACTGTAATGAATTTAGATATTCACTTGCTCATCATTTCATAGATTATGTTTGATAAAATGAAATCCTCTAGATTTTTTAAACAAATTATTGTGGATTGAGTCATCTTGTTATCAAGTACATTTACCAAATTCAAATTATGTATGGATTTGAGTTTTATATGAAACAATGTGTTCCATTACGAAGTTCAAGTGTTTGAATATTTTTCAAATTTTCATTTAATATTTTTCTTGTTGAGAGTGAATTACAAGATTATGGAGGAAGCATGGTCATATTAATTCATTCAATGCATCACCAATTACAAATGTTTGTTTTACAAATTGGAAATGTGTAAATTACTATTTATATATGAAGGATATGATTCTTTCTTCTTTGGGATATATTATTGACAAGAGATGAACCTTTTAGGTTTACAGTTGGATGAACACTTGGATAGTGTTTTATAGTTACAATTTATGGATCTTTTTTAGGGATTACTTCTTGAGCTTATTTATCCATGCATTGGCTTGATTTGAACATACACAATTTAGTTTGGTATATAACAATATTTATAAACCTAGTTATGTATATAAAAACATATATAAATATGATGCATAATTTATATAGAAAAATATATAAATGAGAAGTGTGGTTTGACATTTTAATTTGGACACTTTATTTCAAAAAATATATTTCAAAGAATATGATTTTTTTTTTTTATAAAAACAAACAAACTTGATATATTTAACATTTTTTTTTTTAATAGAAACTTAATATATTCGACACACATGTGTATCTTAAATTTTCACTTTATTTGTCCCTAGAATGAGAGACATGTTGATGTATTATAATTAACTACTTTAAATAATAAATGAGTGAGACTTTAACCTTACCCTGTGAATTTATCCTCAAATATCTATCCAATTTTTACCCTTCTTTCTTTAATGTATTGTAGATTGTATGCATAATTAATTGCTTAATTCTTTTAAGTAATAACAAAAATTATTTATATAAATTTTTTTTTTATATATATATATATATAATCTGAAATAAAAATGTCTATAATAAAATTATGTTACATGTAATTAAATATAGAAAAATGGCATTAAGATTTATCCATTCAATTATTCAAACAAAAAGAAAATAAATGATAATTCAATTATAATAATGCCATTGCAAACTTTGAATATAGATTTAATATTAATATTTAGAAACTTTAGTATTAAGATTTGTTTATTTAATAATTTAAATATAAAGAAATGATGAACCAATTATAATAATAACAACATTGTAAACTATTAATATAGATTTACTATTATATTTATAAATTTGATATTTAGAAACTTTAGTATTAACATAAATATATTTTAATTTACTTATTTAATATAATTTTTTTCCTTATTTTATTATTGAAAAATATAATTTTATTTATTAATTTCAAAATATCTTTTACTATTTAAATTATTATTTTTTTTTTCTTTTATTTTATTACTTAAAATTTTTTTTTTATTTATTAATTTTAATTGATGATGATGATTAACATTCACTAAGACTTAATTGGTCTATCGAATCCTAAGAGGGTAAGTTATTATTTGTGATTCTTTAGAATTTTGTTTATGTGCTCGAAAAACATTAAGAGAAATTTTCCAAGATCACCATACTTTTGTTGAGTTAAGAAGTTAGAAAGGTTGGTAATGTGTTCAATATTTTGAAAATGAGATCTAATATGGGTATAGGCTCGACAATCTAAGAGAAAGTGCTTTTTATCTTCAACTTTCTTAGTGTCACAAAGGTGACACACTCTTTCATCCCATGGCATTTTAGGAATTGACCAAGGCCAACTTTCACTATGGAGCTCATGAGAATTTGTTATTATATATGTATGACATTTTTGATACATTTCAAACTATTTACTTATTTTTTTAAAAATTAAAATAAGCATTTTATTTAATAAATATTTTTTAAAGCCCGCAAGGGTGTAGACTGATTGGCAAGTACCGTGTAAATGGAAAGAAATATGTAAAAAGAGGTCTCAAGGTCGATTTTCACTCCGATTTAAAGTATGCTTGTGGGATTCACCTAGTTACAAAAATAAATTATTTTGATAAGTTAGTTTGAAAATTAAAATAAACATTTTATTTAATAAATATTTTTTAAAATTTAATTTGATAAGTTAGTTAGAATGGTAAGGTGTTGTGAATTAAAAAAAAAAAGGTTATAAAATTAAATTTCTAAACTAATTATTATTAAATCTCACTAAAAATAATATATTTTATAAAAAATACTTTTTTAAAGCTGAAAATAAAATACCTTATTTAAAAAATAGGAAATTAAATAAAAAATTAATTATACTTTAGTTTTTTTTTAGGAATATGCTTGTAACCATCATAAAAAAATACTTTTTTAAAGATGAAAATAAAATACCTTATTTAAAAATTAGGAAATTAAATAAAAAATTAATTAAACTTTAGTTCTTTTTAGGAATATGCTTGTAACCATTTAAAAAGTGAAGCACTCAAATAAACAATGTAAAATTTTATACTTTAGTTCTTTATAGGAATATGCTTGTAACCATTTAAAAAGTGAAACACTCAAATAAACAATGAAATTTTTTTCCGACATCTCAAACATGTTTCTAAAATTTTTATTACATCTCAGACATCTAAAACTATTTAGTTCAACTTTTTTTTAAAGCTATATGATGTTCTTTGGACGCATATGCTATTAACCATTTAAAAAGTGAGGTACTCCAATAAACATGCTCATAACCATCCAAAAAACTGGTGTGACTGACAAGTTTGGATTACCATGGTTTTATAAATGTCGTAACCATAAAAAATGAGGTTGTATTAGTGGCACGTTTTGATTACAATTTTATAAAGAGGAGGATAGCTGTACCACTGAATATGCGAGGAATTGTGTAATTGGTATGAGCAGCTGCGACAGTGCTGTATTTACATACCCACATAAAAACCAGGCTACCAAGACGGCATCCATCCTCAAGCATTTTATAATTGTCATATATAATATGATGGGATGGAATTTTGATTTAATTTAGAAGATGGCTCAAAAATACATTTTGGGGTGTAAGTTTTGGTATTTTTAACTGAAATTTAATAACCACTGTTACAGTCTCACTTGTGACTTTATCAATGTGATTTTTGTTGAAAATGTGTAAATTAATTATTTTTTAATGTAGTTAGTGAAAAGTAGATTGTGCATAAGTTATGTAACTGATGCATTTAATGAGTTTGTTTAACTTTATCACTGATATTATATAACTAGTATATTCATAGAGGTGTGGAGAAGCAATGTAATCTATTTTAATTTTCCCTTGAATAATAAAAATACCGATTATTATTATTATTATTATTATTATTATCTAGTGGTTTTTTCTAATACTGGATTTCTAAGTAAATCACCGTATTAATTTTAAACTTGTTATTGTGTCTTGTGATTTTCAGTTTTTCTGCTTGTCAATTAATTTTTCTCTGTTTATACTTTAGCTGCCTAACAACTAGTATCAGAGTGCAGAGTTGAAAAATATGAGAATGAAGGAGAAAATAGCCAATATCAGAGCCGAGAAGATCTGTATGACCTAAGGTAGAGACAAACCTGTTGGAAGAACTCGATCCGCGTGCTGGAAGAGCATCCTGAGGACAGAGCAGGGGCGATATTTTTTCACCGATCGCTGTGACAGGAGCGTTACCTTAAGATCCTCGCTCCCCACGTTGGAAGCACGATAAAGGCAATAAGCCTGTTGTCATCGCTGTCTGCAACTTTTGGGAGGGTGCGATACCTGTGAAAGTCGAGGTGGAGTGATCAAGGGAAAGTCGTCGACTGAGCTCGTTGTAAAATCGTTGAAGGTCATTTACTATTGAACTTCATATGCATAGAGAGGACGAGGTATATGCATTGACTTATGAGATATGGCAGCCATTTGTTTGTTATGTTATGCACAAGAGGTTTGAAAGTTCAACAAGGTATGGAAGCAAATTTTTTTGGAGTGCCATTAAAAAGGGATATTTTCGGTGAATGATGTTTTAATAAAAGGTGAGGTTGACCCTTTCTGTTTTGGTAAAAAGGTTTTGAGGTATTAAATATTTGTTTATTTTTTTTTTAAACTTCAAAAATATATTGGGTTTAATTTTGAAATACTATTATCCCATCATATTAATAAGATTTGGTTTTATGAGTGGGGGTTTGGATGGTTTTTTTTGCTAATGGAGAAAGCGTAGAGTTTTAAGTTTGAGGTAGAGAAATTCAGCGTCGTGAATAACTTTGAGCTATGGAAGTTTAAGATGCGGGATTTGCTTGTGCAACAAGGATTGCAAAAGACATTGGTGAGAAAAATAAAGAAACTGACAAGCATGAAAGACGGGGATTGAGAAGATCTTGATGCAAGAGCCCTCAGTACCATTCATTTGTGTTTGGCAGATGAAGTGTTGTTTACCATCGTTAGAGAGGAGACAACAATAGGTTTATGGAATAGACTAGAGAGTCTGTATATGAAAAAGTCCTTGATGAACATAATCTTTTTGAAGAGACAGTTGTACAATTTCCAGATGAAACAATGTACAAAAATTGTTGATCATTTGAATGTTTCAATACACCGATTTGTCAATTATCTAGTATGAAAGTAAAGTACGAAGATGAGGACATGGTAGTTACACTATTGTGTACATTTCCTGAGTCTTCAGATCATGTGGTCGCATCTATGTGGTTTAGATCAACCCATGCCATTGATTATGACACTATTGTGGGAGCTCTGTTGGCTGAGGAAATGAGGAGAAGGTCCAGTAAAGAAACCTCAACATCATAAGAAATGGTGTTCATATGTCGATCTATAGAAAGAGGGAAAACTTAGAGGGGTACATCAAGGTCTAAGTCAAAAGGAAAGAACAGTAAGAAGAAATGATGGTTATGTGGTGAATCAGGGCATTTGAAGAAGGATTGCTGGAAAATGAAGAATGCATCGAAAGAGGACTACACAAAGGAAACAAAGGAAGCTAATTTAGTTGAAACAAGTTCAGGTTCAGGTTCAGGTATGGTTGATGAGGTATTATCTACTTGTGATGTTTCACATCAACATCAACATTGGTTGTTAGATTTTGGTGCATCCAACGACATGTTTGATCTAGGTGGATATTGTGGCCACCCTCCTTTCCCAATTGGCTCAAAACAGTTTTCTGGCAATTTTGGTAAATTACTATTTTTAGCATTTTTTCAAGTCCTGAACTTCCGGAGTTGTTTTGAGGACCTAAATGAAATGTTTTTGGAAAAACGAGGAGAAACATGGGAATCTCTTGGATGTTTCTCACACCAAAGTTGTAGTGCTCAGATAGATATTTCTAACGGTGTATCGAGCACCCCAAACGAAGATCGTATGCAAAAGTTATGCCCTCGGAAAGTTGACATATAAACTACCTCCATCGGAGCCCGCAAACCTTTTGAATTTTCATCTTCCGGGGTTAGGGTTTTGGATTTTCCTTATGTTAAAAAGGGCCTTAGAGCCTCATTGTAATAATCATATTCTTGCGAATGTGAATAGCCATCATATCTCTTCTCACAGATAAATTGCCACCATTCTAGCGAGTCTTTCACTGTGTATTTTTAAAGTCTCTATACATTTATTTCATTAATATAAATTGTGTATTAATGTATCTATGTGTTTATGGTTGAATATCTCATATACTTATGTTATATTATTGGATATATGGGATATCTCTGTGCATTTCTTTATTATATCTCCACTCTTATTTCGTGCCGAAAATAATCCAAATCGGTGGTATCAGAGTAGGCTGCTCTTGATATTTTTTTAGTACATGTCCCCGAGGAGGTTCGAGTATAGAAAGTTGGGTCTTGAACTTGTCTCTCTTGAGGACAATCTCTCTCGCACACCCAAGAAACCCCCATTGGTGGAAGAAAAGAAAAACAATAGAGAAGACGATTCTATCAATCTATTGCATGAACAATCTATCACGCGACAGAGGGAATAAACAATGGAGAATTTTTTCCACATCCTTCAACGCCTGTCGATAGCATCAGGCGCATCTTCATCAAGTGTCCACTTTGGCGCCACCTTGCATTTTAAGGTACAAGTTAATTTTGATATTAGTGTATTTAGTGTATTTGAAGGACATATAGACGCAGAAGCCCTAAACAAATGGTTAAATCTGCTAGAAGGTTATTTCTTTGTTCACAATTTCTATGACAGAGAAAAAATCACCTTTGCGCTCCGTAAGGTTCTCCCCCATGTCAAACATTAGTGAGAAAATTATTGGGAGAAAAGTTCCACAGAGGAGTTTGGAATATATGGGGCCGAGCCAACTTGGGATTTTTTTGTGGATCCAGTAAAGGAGCAATATTACCCTATTGGAAACTATGAGGGCTAGTACATGAGATGGACCACACTGCAGCAAGGGAGGGGCCAAGAAGTGCCAGAGTTCACCAATACCTTCCATATCTTGTAGACCAATCTAGGTATCAAAGAATCTGAGCGACATTTGGTTCTGAAATACCGCGAGGCTCTACACAAATCCATCCAAACTGAAATGGATTTTCTCGATATCTCATCACTCGGTGTTGTGTATCGATATGATGATAAAATCGAGCATTAATTTAGGCACCATAAGAAATGAGAGTTTGGATCTACAAATCCTCAACAAATAAAGTATGAGAAAGACGACCCTAACAAACAACTTCCAAAAAACCAGTCTAAGCCACAAGAAAAGAAGGGTCACGGGAAGACGAAGAAGAATACCAGAAAATGGTGTGATTTCCACAAAATCCCCTAGCACAACACTGATGATTGTCGCTCAAAATAGTCATTGGTGGCCGACATCAAAGATAAGGAGCCAAACCCTGATTCAAAATCTGATTCTGAATATACTGGTAAAAGATACATCATCGATACAGACCCCACTGCTATTGTCGCAACCGAAAAAATTCAAATAGAAGAACCAATAGATCCTGAAGAGGGGGACCGCCTTTTTCAATCATAGATGTGGGTGAAGGGGATGTCACTGCATTTTATTTTTGATAACGAAAGCCAAAAGAACCTCATCTCAGTAGAGGTCATCAAACAATTGGGATTTTCAACAACACCACACCTGTAACCATACAACATTAGGTGGCTTCGTCAGGGATGAGATCTTCGTGTCATCCATCAGTGTCGATTGTCATATGGCATTCAACCCTTCAAGGACGAGGTATTATGTGATGTTTCTCCATTGGATTTTTCTGATGTTCTCTTGAGCCAACCATATATCTAGAAGCGTCATGCTATCGATGAGTCTCGACCCCATAGTGTCATTGTTACTCTAGGGGGTCATCTCTAAATGATACCAGAGGTAGTCCAAACTATTGTCTCACCTAAAAAGTGTTGCAAGGTAGTATCTCATACTACAAAATTCATCTTCTTCACAATTTGTTCAAAAGCTGAATAAAATGATACTTCAACCACTACAGCCTCGCCCCAACACCTTATATCTAACAACTGAAAGTCGACAAGATTGCAACAAGTCACAAAAATTCCTTCTGCACACAGTCATCTCCTATAGCCCAACTGGTTGAACAAATTCAACCCTGCCAACAATAGGTTTTTGACAACTTTCCACAAACCGAGCAACATGACGTCTCCAACAAGGCAAGTAGCTCACCAAGATTCAGATTTGACAAATGCTTCTCTCTCTCACCCGGGAACTCAACGAAATGGAAACCATTGATTCCTAAGGATGGAGGATTGATCCAGGTGGATATCGGTGGCCACCCACCTTTCCCAACTGACTCAAAACAATTTTCTAGCAATTTTGGTAATTTACTATTTTTAGCATTTTTTTGGGCCCTGAACTTTCGAAGCCGTTTTGAGGCCCTAAATGATGTTTTTTGGGAAAACGGGGAGAAACATGGAAGTTAATTCAGTGTTTCTCACATCATAGTTGTATTCCTCGGATAGATGTTTCTAATGGTGTATCGATCGCCCCAAACAAAGATTGTATGCAAAAGTTATGCCCTCAGGAAGTTGGCGTATCAACTACCTCCATCGGGGCCTCCATACCTTTTGTTTTTTCATCTTTCAGGGTTAGGGTTTTGGATTTTACTTATGTTAAAATGTCCCTTAGAGCTTCATTGTAATAATCATCTTCTTGCAAATGAGATTAGCCATAACATCTCTTCTCAAAGATAAGCTGCCACCATTCTAGTGAGTCCTTCACTCTGTATTTTTATAGTCTCTGTACATTTATTTCATTAATAGAAATCGTGTATTACTGCATCTTTGTGTTTATGGTTTCATCTCTCATATACTTATGTTATATTATTATATATTTGCGATATCTCTGTGAATTTCTTTATTATATCTTCACTCTCATTTCATGCCAAAAATAATCTGGATCAATGTTGCGGTTCTCATCATACCAATCTATTGATGATGGTGTTGTTTTTATGGGAAATGAATTTTCTTATAAACTTGTTGGGGTTGGTAGCATCCGAATTAAAATGCATGATGGTTTAGTAAGAACATTAACATATGTAAGGAATGTACCTGAACTTAGAAATAACTTGATATCTTTGGGAGTTCTAGATTTTTTGGTTACAGGTGTACAACTCAAGGTGGAGTACTGAAGGTGTCCAAAGGAATATCAGTAGTCATGAAGGAAAAGATGATCGAGAACCTTTATCAACTTGAAGGAAGAACTGAAATAAATCAAGTAGTTGTAGAATCTAAATGTGAATGTGACTCTATTCGTTTATGGCATCAATGTTTGGGTCATATGAGCGAGAAAGGGTTTAAGGTACTCATTGATCGTAATTCACTTCTAATTTTAAAGTTTTTGAATTTGAATTTCTACAAGTATTGTGTTTTTGGAAAAAACTGTAGACAAAATTTTAAAATAGGAAAACAGATAAGCAAAAGCATCCTATATTACATTCATTCATATGTTTGGGGACCATCCCCTATGGTTTCCTTTGTAGGATCTTCATATTTTGTGACATTTATAGATGATTACTCTAGAAATGTTTGGGTTTATTTACATAAAAGAAAAGTTGATGTATTTAACACTTTTAAGAAATTCAGAGCTTTGGTTGAAAGGATCACTGACAGGTCAATCAAGTTTTTAAGAAAAAATAATGGAGGTGATTTCAAATCTGTGGAATTTGAAAATTATTGCAAGGAAACTCAGATCGAAAGACATATGACCATGTTTAATACTCAGCAAAATGGTGTTACTGGATGCATGAATAGGACTCTTCTAGAGATAGAAAGGAGCATGCTCAGTAATTCCAAGTTGCATCAAGAATTGTTGGCAGAAGCAATTCTTACAACATGCTATCTGATGAATATTTCAGAAGAGGTATGGACAAGTCATTCATGTGATTATTCAAATTTGAGAATATTTGGTTATTATGTTGATGCTCTTATTTCTAAAGATCAGTGTTCTAAGTTCGATCGTAGATCAAAGAGATATTTCTTTGTTGGCTATGGTTGTGGAGTTAAGGGGCACATATTGTGGGATCCTACTACCCACAAATTCATCATAAGTAGAGATGTAGAATTTGTTGAATCCTCACTATTAAAATCATAACTGGTAAATGTTGAAGTGAGACAAGAACATGTACCACAAGTTCAAAAAATTTAGTTGGAGACTCAACCATTTTTAGAAAGGGAGAAGCATGAAGAAGTTGGAAAAGGAGAAGATGAAGATGCAAAAAATATCCAACAAACTGAGGATATCCCTCTACCATCTCTAACGAGATCTACATGGGTCAGGAATCCTCCTACAAGGCATGATGATTATGTTTCATTTGTCGCTTTGGTTTCTATTGATGGAGAACCTAGTTGTTATTAGGAAGAAACTAAGGTATTTGAAAGTGCTAAATGTAAAGAAGCTACGAGAGAAGAAATGGATGCCTTAGAGATGCATAAAACATGGGACCTGGTAGAACTTAAAAAGGACAAAAAGTTTGTCGGTTGCAAGTGGGTCTATGAACTGAAAAATGGTGTTGTTGATAAAGTTGAAAGATATAAAGAAAGACTGACAACAAACAGGTATTCTGAAAAATAGGATATTGATTTTCATGAAATATTTTCACCAGTTGTGAAGCTTGTGTCAATTTGTGTTGTGTTAGCACTAGTTTCTTTTCTTGATCTCGAGTTAGAGAAACTATATGTTAAAACAACATTTCTACAAGGAGATTTGGATGATGATATATAAATGGAACAACCATAAGGGTTTGTTCAAGATCACAATAAGAGGTTTGTTTGCAAACTTAAGAATTCATTGTATGGGATGAGGCAATCTCATAGGAAATGGTACAAGAAGTTTGATTCCTCCATGGTGAGCCTAAATTTTACAAGAAGCAAATATGATCACTGTGTTTACTTTAAAAAGTTGGAAAATGACATATTCATTATTTTGTTGTTATATGTTGATGATATGCTTGTGGAAAGAAAAAAAATGGTCGAAATCAACAAGTTAAAGACTCAACTGGCTAGGGTGCTTGATATGAAGGATCTAGGAGCAACAAAACAAATCTTGGGCATCGAGATACACATAGACAAAAAAAATGGTAACTTGTGGTTATCATAACAGAAGTATGTCAAGAAAAAAATGATGAGATTCAATATGAATAATGTGAAACCTGTACATATCCCTTTGGATTCCCATTTCAAGATTTCTTCAGTTTTATGTCCTATTAATGATGAAGAAAATGATTATATGTCTGGTGTACCATATGCGAATGCAGTAGGAAGTTTGATCTATGCTATGGTGAGTACTAGACTAGATATTTCACATACAATTGGTGTTGTGAGTAGATACATGGAAAATATAGGCAAAGAGAATTGAGTAAAATTGAAATGGGTGATTTGGTATATCATAGGAATAAGTAATTATTCTATAACATATGATGGCTCCAATGATTTAGTTTGTGATTATGTAGATTAAAATTTTGCAGGTGACTTGGAAAAAAAGAGATCCACTTCAGGATATGTCTTTACTCTTGTAGGAGGACTTGTTAGTTGGATGTCAAAGCTTCAAAAATTAGTCTCTTTATCCACTACCGAGGCGGAATATATGGAGGCTTCACATGTATGTAAGGAGACAATTTGGCTAAAAGGTTTGTTGGGTGAGTTTGGAAGGATGCAGGATAAGGTGAAAGTATTATATGATAGTCAAAATGCTATTCATTTGACTAACAATCCAACTTGTCACAATAAGACAAAAAATATTTATATTAAATACTATTTTGTAAGACAAGTTGTTGATGAAGGGGAGTGGCTCTAGAAAAGGTCCATACAAAATTGAATTCTGCAGACATGCTTACAAAACTAGTTTTGTTAGAGAAGTTACGATGGTGTTTGGATTCTCTTAGCTTGCAGAAAAAATGATGAATTGATTCGGGAATGATATATCAAGTAAATTGTTGTCAAGGTGGATATTGTTGAAAACGTGCCAACTAATTTCCCATGTGGTTTTATGCACATCAACTAAAATTAGGTTGTGCATACATGCTCTCTTCAAAGAATAGGTTGTGTAACTGATGGATTGGGTTGTAATGAGTTTGTTTAACTGTATAACTGATCCTATATAACTAGCACACTGATAGATGTGTGGAGAAGCAATGCACTATAACATTTTGTGTGGGAAGAGAGGAGAGGATGGTTGTATTCTTTTAATTGGATATTGTAATTCTCCCATGAATAATAAGAATATAAATTATCATTTCCCATTGGTTTTTTCTTGTGCTTAGTTTCCATGTAAATCAATGTATTAATTGTGGGATTGTCTTGGATCCAGTGCACAGTGGTAAAAACTTGGATCTGTATTTCACAACGAAACTATGCACAGTGCAATGACAAAATACTGTCTGCCACAAGATTTTTCACTGAACCCTCATGACTTGTCACACAATTCACAGACTACATGAAATTTTGCACGTTGTAATATAAATTGTCTTAAGAACAATTTATAAATGTGGAGTAAAAAACTACTATGCTTACCATATAAACTCAAAAATACTCATGAAAGTTGACACAACCAAATATTTGATATTAATGAACTTCACCATAGTGTGCATGGTTACAAAATACAATACTAATATGAACTTCAGATCCAATGACTTATTCTACTGACTTTAGAGACACATAGCTTGTTCTCAAACTTATTCAACTCTTCAACTGTTTTTGTTCCTCTCTACTACTCTCCCTCTTCTTTGCATCACTCTGCATCATCCTCTACTAACTAAAGACTCAGACTTATATGGACTTCGACTAAGAATTCCTATAGAAACTAATACTGACTTAACAGTAAAGACTACCATTAATTCGACTGACTCTTCGACCACTTAAATGAACTTGAGAAAGATAAGGATCAAGTCCATTTATAGATTCCTTCTTGCCGACTGACTTTTGAGTAAACATGCAACCTTTCACTTGCATACTATTAGACTGACTAACTAAAATTTCAGCCGAATCACAAAATTACTAATAGAATGACTGACAGAAAAATCGACGGAGACATGAAGATATCACTAACTTGTAATTACTATTTCCAACACTCCCCCTTAATTATAAGTAGGTGGGGTTAGAAACAAATTTCATCAAAATTTTGAATTTTCATTTTACTGTTACTCATTTGTTACTACACAGACTCCCAGACTACTAAGCAGATACTGAAATGCATCCCTTGCTAAATCCTTTGTAAGAATATCTGCGACTTGTTCTTCTAACCTGCAAAACTCTAAACAAATCTCTTTTTTATTCACCAATTCTTTGATAAATTTATCTACCTTGTATCTATATGTTTGGTTTTCTTGTAAACCACATGATTCTTTGATAACACAATGGTTGAATTGTTGTCACAGAATATTGTTGTATGTTCTTGTTGTTCTTGCAACAAATCTTTTAACATTCTTCTCACCCAAACTATTTGACAAGTTGCGCTTGTAGCTGCGACATACTCTACCTCTGCTAAAGAAAGAGTCACTATGGGTTTCTTCCTTGATTCCCATGACACCATACTTATTCCAAAATGAAACTTGTACACAGAGGTACTTTTCCTGTCATCTATGTTTCCTCCACAATCATTGTCAGTGTATCCAATGAGTCTGAAATATTTTGAAGTCGAGTATTGTATGCCAAAATCTATTGTTCCATTCACATATCTCAAGATTATATTTCCTACCTTCCAATGCGATTCTTTTGGAGTTTTTATGAACCTTGAAATTAGACTTAATCCATACATAATATCAAGTCTTGTTGTTGTGAGATACATAAGACTGCCTACCATTCTTTTAAATAGCGTGGGATCCACCTTGAACCCTTTATCTTCCTTTCTTGACTTTAATCATGTTATGAAAGGTGTTGGGGTTTCTTTTGAATTCATCATATTGAATATTTTCATAATTTCATGCACATACTTTCATAATTTCATGCGCATAATTTTCATAATCTGTATGGTCCTTGTCTTCTTGTCTTGGAACATCATAACCTTGTGGTTTTTCCACATATAATTCTTCTTCTAAATTAACATTAAAAAAAGATAACTTTAAATTCATCTTATAAACTAACCACTTGTATTGTGAGGCAATGACTAACATAGTTATGACTGTATCCATGCACACAACTAGTGCAAATGTTTCATTGAAATCAATTCCAGGTTGTTGTGTAAATCCTCTTGGAACTAACCTTTCCTTGTGCTTCTGCACCTTTTCTTCTACATCTTTCTTGATTTTATAAATCCACTTGACATCCTTGTCATTAGATACATCTACCAATTTCCATTTTTTATTGTTCTCTATGAATATGATTTCTTCATCCATGACTTATGCCTATATATCATCTTTCACAACTTCTTCAAAGGTTAATGGATAATCTATTTGTGAAAACAGAGAAAAAATTGAAAATAAATTTGTTGCGTCTTTATTATAGATGTCGCGCATACTTCTTGTCTTTCTTGGTAACAGAGTTGCTAAGGCTGGATCTAGAGATGTAGAACTACTTGGATTGTTTGTTGATGTTTGTTGCTATATAGGTGTAGACTTCACACCTGTTGTTCTTACTGTAGTACTCTGCACTCTGATTTGCATCACAGTGCCAGTTGTAGAAGGTATTGTGCACTGACCTATACACAGTGTTTGAAACACCTCTTCTTCTTCTTCTGTTTTATCATGCCTTATTGCATCAATAATTTTTACTGTTTTTTCTATGATTCCATCCCATGCTTCATTCTCCACGAAATGAACATCGCGACTGATTACGACTTTTCTTGCAACATGGTAATACAACTTGTATCCTTTTGTGTCTTCAGAGTGCCCAACAAATATACATTTCTATTTGTTTTTGTCCAGCTTCTTTCTCATCTCATTTGGAACATGTGCGTATGTGACACAACCAAATTTTTTTAAATGTGCCACATTGTGATTCAATCCTATCCAGGATTCTTTAGAAAATTTGTTTTTCACATTCTTTGTCAGACATTTATTCAAGATGTATACTGCATTTTCTACTTCCTCATCCCAATACTCATTTGAAATTTCTTTAGCTATCAACATACTATGCACCATTTACATGATCATTATGTTCTTTCTTTCTGCGACACCATTTTGTTGTTGTGTGTATCATGTGGTAAATTGTTTGTAGATTCCATTCTCTTTACAAAAGTTTTGAAATTCTCTTGACATGTATTCTTCTCCTCTATTAGTTCTTACAAACTGTTGAAAACAACACAATGTGTTTGATTTATGCTTTAGGAAATAAATCCATGTCTTTCTTGATAAAACATCAATAAATGTCAAAAACTAAGTAGTGCCTCCTATTGATGGAGTTTGCATTGGTCCACAAATATCTGAATGTACAATTTCTAGTGGAGCTTTTTCTCTATAAGACTTTCCAACTAGAAATGATTCTCTATGGTGCTTGCCCAATATGTAGCTATCACATATTCTCTCTGGTTTTTCAATTAATGGAAAACATTTTACTATATCCTTTTTGTGTAGCATCTTTAGACCAACAAAGTTTAAATGTACAAATATTAAATTCCATAACCAAGAATCATTTTTGTACTTCATATTGGAATGTTGCCTTCATCTCTACGCCTTTTTCTTCTTTCTTAGTATTGTGCACACTATTTTTCTCATTAGAATTGCACACACTTTTTGTTTTAAATGCAGTGTCTAGCTGCACACTTTTTCGTTTTCCAACAACTAGCGTTGTATTCTTCTTCTTGGTTGGCTTCAAATTCAATGGAAACATCATGTTACTTCTCATCCAGATTTTTTCAATAAGTTGATTTCTTGGGCATTTATCCATAATCACACATTGATTATCTTCCATGTAGATTTTGGATCCTTTTTGTAATAGTTTTCATTTGCTCATCAGATTATGCTTCGGACCAGAAACATAATATACATTAGGAATAACTTCATGTTCTTCTTTACTTGTTAAAATGTTTATACTACCTTTTCTTAAGACAGTGACTTGGATATGTTTTCTAAGTGTAACCTTCATTTGGACTAACTCATCCAAACTAGAAAACAATTATATGTTTCATGTCATGTGGTTACTACAACCTGAATCTAAATACCATATGAAAATAGTTACTAACTTAACGAGAACTCTACAGAGTTCTTGTTTTTTGGGGGGTCAAGTTTTTTACTCCATTTTTAAAAATGGTGCTATCGGTAGCACCCCCCTCCATTTTTATGTGTTTTTTTTATATTTTAAATTTTCTTATACATAAGTTTCCACTTTGTTTTCTTAAATGTTCATTTTTTCATTTATTTTCAAATTGTTCAATTTTATTATTTTTTTCTTTTTTCTCAACTATGTTTTTACATCCATTTTCAAACATTTCTCTCTCTCTCTCTCTCTCTCTCTCTCTCTCTCTCTCTCTCTCT
>JZKD02S0778796.1:919544-930134 GCA_000966675.3 Picea glauca | reverse complement strand
TATTCAATGGTGTTTTTAATCATATTTCCATTCTTCATCCAATGTTAAAAATATTGTACGCCATTTATTTTTTTGAAATTAAGATTTTTCATATAATCATCTGGCCTTAATTAATTTATGGTTCCATACATCTTAAATATAGTGAAAAATATCATTTTTAACACATTTTTTTTTACCTTACTTCAATACATAGAAAATAATTGTAGTTAAATAACACTATTTTTAAATATTTAGCAAAAAAATATAATTCATTTTTTTGGATCAATTAAAAACTAAAACAAATAAGAAAACAAACAAAATTTAAATTTAAATATCAAAAACATTTTAAAAATAAATTTATATGAGAAAAAACCATTGAAGAAAAACCTAAAAAACTAAAGAGAAAAAGAAAACCATAAAATTATATATATATATATATATATAAAGAGAAAATGAGAAAAAATTAAGAAAAAGGTAAAAAAAAAAAATTATAGCCCAAAAAAACTTTAAAAAGGTGAAAAAACCCTCAAAAAATTAAAATTTATATCAAAATCCTTAAAAAATAAAATTTACACAAAAAAACTTTATAAATATCTTTAAAAGCATAAACAATGTTATAATATAAAAATGATATATTATAACATAGTTATAATATCTACGGGACTCAGGCCAGGCCCTCATGGGGTTAGAGCGATGCCCTCAGCCAACCCGCGGGCTTGACTGAGGTCTCGTTGGCGTCCACAGGACCTGGGACAGGCCCGCAAGGGGCTTGGGGCGATGCCCTTAGCCTTCCCATGGGCTTGGCCCACATCCCGTGGATGCCCACGAGACCTGGGCTAGGCCTGTTGGGGGCTCAAGCGATGTCGGACATCGCCCCAGCCCCAACCACAACCCCCCCGTGGGTCTGGCCTAGGTCCCATAGATATTAACAATGTTATAATATAACAATATTATATATAACAATGTTATATTATAACATTATTAATATCTATGGGACCTCGGCGAGGCCCATGCCCTCAGCCCCCCCGATAGCCTGGCCCAGGTCCCATACATATTAACAATGTTATATTATAACATTGTTATAATATAAAATTGTTATATTATAACATTGTAACATTATTAACAGTGTTATATAGTTACATATTTATTTAGAAAAAAACATTTAAATAAATTTGTTGCAGGTAATATTAGTGTTTTTGTTCATTTTTATTTTATTTTAGATGGTTTTTTTTTAATATTTTATTGAATTTTGATTATTTTTCAGTTATTTTTTTCTCATTTTGTTTTTCTTTTTTTAAGTCTGAAGGGATTTTTTGGTCTTTTTTTTAACAAAAAAATGTATTTTTGTTTTTTAAATTATTGTTTTCGAGGAAAATTTTAAATTTTTTTCATTTCTTTCTAGTTTTTCTTTGTTTTTCACCATTTTGTTAGGTCATAAAATTTCTTAGCTTTTGAATATGGTCAATATAACAATACTTTTAAGAAATTATTTATGTTTCATTCAATGTAACTTGTATTCAGTGACTTTGAATTTTTAAAGTATATTGTGATATTTTCATGGGATTATGTATTGCCTTGTGCTTTGCGTGATAATAGCATTTAAAAAGTAAACATTTAAGGGTTTCTTTTATGATTTTGTTTACATTAATGATGCGTTCTTTTACCACATTATAAAAATGTGTCATTTTCATACCCCAATTTTAGAATGGGTGCTACGGGTAGCAGTACTTTTCAATTTGATGGTTGATTTTGAAGTTTTGGTTTTAATGGTACCAAGTGATAAAAATAGGATTTCAAATGATCTCAAAATTTAACGTTTTGAAATGAAAAAAAAAAATTCAAAAACATCTTATTTTCTTTCATTTTAAGGTTTTTCTGAGCTACTATCTAAGTTTTGAAACCCATATTTGAAAAATGTTGTAATTTTGACCTCGTTTTAAAACATGGTGCTACCAGTAGCACCACTTTTTGATTTGGGGGTTGATTTTGATGTTTTTTTATGCAAAAATATGAGTTTTTTTGGCGAGAGTCCTTGTTTTAAGGTCACAATTCTCATTAAGTTGGTAACTATGTTTATGTATCATGGACTTTCTTGACAAACATTGCATTCAACTGGTGATACTATATTAGTAATTTCTACAACGTGTGCCATAAACATAGGGCAAGTTTGATTATGCATTGTTTGATTGATCTTGACTTTGCTTGTTCTGATTATAATTTTTCTTTCTGCACTCATATGCATAATGTCCATACTTTTTACAGTAATGGAATTGAATCTTTGATTTGTTAGTTCTTTGACAACTTGACTGAATGGTACTTGGATTTTGACCTCTTCCACCAATATTTCCAGGACTGCTACTGCATCCACCTCTAACAAAATTTCTTCCTCTACCTCTAGAGTTAGCTCTCCCCCTTCCTCTTCCACGACTTATAGATGAATGTGTGGAAAATGCATTATCTAATAACATATTTGAAATGTTCAATATATGTTTATGATTAATGAGCGAAGCTTGCAGTTCATCTAAGCTAAACTGACTCAATTGTTTTCTCTCTTCTAGAGTCACAACAAGGGTATCAAACTTAGGATGAAGACTCCTAAGTACCTTCTCAACAACTTTTTTTTCTTCTATGGTTTCACCATGAGACTTAATATGATTTATGAGTCCAATGACATGGGTGTAGAATGAATATGTTGTATCCATATCTTTCATTGACAGAGTTTCAAATTTTCTTCTAAGAATTTGCAGTTTTGAAGTCTTTACTTTGTCCATACCTTGATAAGAGGTTTGTAATATGTCCCATGCTTCCTTGAATTTCTTTTTTGATGCAACTCTTGGAAGTATGCTCTCATGCATGGCTTGATGTATATAAAACAACACATTTCCATCCTTCTTTCTTTGATATTTCAAGACATCCTTCTCAACTTGTGTGAGGGTATTATATGTTTCCTGATCTACTGGTTCCACATAGCCATTCTTGACTATCTCCCATACATATTGATCTCAGAACAACGCTTTCATGATAAAGGACCACATCTCATAGTTTTTTCCTGTAAAAGTGGGAGGTTGCAGATTTGAGGTAGAAGCCATATTTCACTTTCCAACTGAGTTTCTCCTGTTGAACTTGTTCTCATAACACATTCGGTTGATCAAAATTTTTGTAACAATCCTCCTCATTACAAAAATGATCCAAATATAACAAGTGCAATTTTTTTTTTTTTATATATTGTGTGTGCGCGTGTGTACAAGGATAATAAACACATTCGACTCTGCGTCGCCACCCGATGAAGAACAAGATGCATACAATGAAAAACACAACATGATGACTTGAGATGCACATCAAGTATCTACATGCATTTAAATGACAATCAATCGACTATAAATAAGACTGACTACCCATCCATCCTACCCTGCAATGGTTAGGACCTCCAAGACACATAAGCAATTCTCATTCCCAGGTTCCCATCGATTTTAACCATTTAAGGTCTCAGGGCTGGCGACTATGCTGATGAACATGAAGGTGTCTACATCCTGCCCAGCACAAGTAGACCGAAACTAAAAATTCTAAATCTACCAACATCAATGATTAAGTAAGATTCGTTCTATCAACCAAATTCAATTTAACCAAGGGTGAGAGTAAATTTTACTGTAATTCATCGTACATTAAATTTAATTAACCATGCATTACTAATTTAGTTCTAAGTCAATCCATCATGATCAAGGTTTGTTAGCGCATTAGAACACAATTTAAATAATCATGCTATCAACAAGTCACAAGAAATCCGATTTACAACCAATCACAAATAATCTAAGCATCTAGCTTAATCAACAAAGTCTTTGGTCATCGATATCATCATAGAATAATCAAGTTACAAGTGAGGATGGACAGGTTTGATCAATCTAGATTATCATAAATTCTGTCCTATTTATCTGTAATTAGAACAAATTATTTTATCTTGACAAATTTATGATTAACGCTACATGTAATGAATGTCTTGTGAGTAACAAATTTATATTAACTTAATGCCAACACAGGTAATATAATTCCATCAAGTACCATTTAAATAAGGATGTATCAAATGCATTTGTTAATTATATTCTAAAATAAAAGGGTAAAAATGATGGTCTCAAATAAAGTAATTTATCCAATATCCATCATACAAATCTCTTAAGGAGCACTTGTTAACTTATCAAGTATGACTCCAAGATTCCTTTACCTCCCCAAGAGTTGGTATAATATAAAAACTCAAAGAGATGAGACTTAAGGGTAGTTCAAGGTCCAAGGGATTATAAGTTGATTACTTTTATATGTTTGATAAATTCTACATAAGGTAAATCATTCCATATTTAACTGCTTGGTGAATTAAAATAAACCTTACATTAGAGCACTTCACTCCATTAACTTAATGAATTATAAAAATCTTAACATGTGTTACCTAACATCTAGGTATACATAAATCCTCATGTAAGTTATGGTCTAAAATTAAATTATGAAACATAATCAAAATAAATCTGCAAAGGGAAGACGCCTAGGTGTGCAGATCCTATCCAAAGTTAGCAAGATGCACGGTGTAATATGAGGTCCGAAAGTTTAAGGTTCAAAAAAAATTTCTTCCAAATGCATTGACTGTCATTATTGATTTATGGCAGTCCCAACTAGCATTAAAGAATTACTACTACAAACTGTAATTTCCATCAGTCATTAAATTATCATTAAATAAAACAAGGCTAACAACGACCACCAGTAACATTATGCCAGTTACATGCTGGAAACGTAAATTTCTAAATATCAACACAAAAAGCTATTTGCAGTGTCTACCTAACCCAGAATGCAACCAAGCATATATAATTATTTAGCATAAGGGGGTCCCAATTTAGCACAGTGTCGACAAAATCAAGAAAAAGTGGGGTCGTGGGTAGCTACAACCATCAAGTCAATCCCAATGCCAAACTAGAATGGCCCCTGCCAGGTCACAAGCAAGGACTTCACCATCTAATACAGTGGCCACGGCTTCCAAAAACACCCACTACTAGACACCAGTAATATGGAAGTTAAGACAGTGGAACGCGGACATTCCAGAAGGTAATTCGAGGTCCTTTGACCGTGAAAATCTAGAATGAAAGGGAGGCTAAACCCGTGGCCTGATTCACCCTGCTCTGGGTGTGTTTTGCAATAGGTTTCTTGTCTTTCTTTAGCACCCGACGCTGCACACACATCGCCAATCCAATCCCATTCTTTGGAAAAATCAGAGCAGACGGCGAAGGAAGAGCAAGAAGTGAAGGGGCCACAAACCTTCTGATCAACTTGAACAATCAAGCAATTCATCTCATCTATGCATGCAGATCTACGGTCCCGATACTCTCTGCATCAAAATTCATTTTGTGAGGGATTATCATCCATCAAGTGCCAAAAAGTTGAAAAAGGGGTTAATGGAGCATGACATGAACGAGTTGGATGTTACAAAGTTGAATCTTCTTTCTCCAGTGGTCAATTCTCGTTAGGCTACAATAAACATAGGTACAAAGGGCAAGTGGAAAACGGGAAAAAAATCAATAGTTGTTAATGCAAAAACTGGTGTCCAGACATTTTGTTTCAAGATTGAACTGGAGTGAAACATCACTATTAAGCTGGGATATGCTAACGCAGAAAAAATAGATGCTAAGATGATCATTGCCCTCGACCAATGAGCTACAAGGCATACGGAAGTGGGAAGGAAGATAGTCCCTTATGTGATGTCGCTAGAATTGAAAACACTCGTAAGAAGCTGTTAAGACTTATGTCTTTTGTTGATTGACCGGGTCATGATATTTTCAAGCCTACTATGCTCAACCGTACAACTATCATGGATGGGGAATTGCTTTGATTGCAGGCAATGAGAGTTGTCCTCAACCTCAAAACTTAAGGTTATATACATCAAGGAAGAAACATATCTTTGAATAACAAGTGGTCAAGCATTCGAGAGGCAAAGGGAGTAATATATGCCTAGTCTGTTATGGTGTAAAAAGAATCCTACTAAAGTATTTACACAACCTATTCCTTCTGAATATAAATTTAGACTTATAAATATAGACATAATTTTAGAATCGAGTCACACTTAAAAATTCCGTCTTAAAATTTAGTCATATAATTTTAGTCATGAAGATAGAGATGGGTAAAGGGATGCATTTCCTATGCAACAACCAATATATAATCGTGAAGTAATACACCTAGAGATCTAAATCATACATCCTACACATTTTATCATTTAACCGAAATTTGTACCATTGCCTGTTCGCTTTCTCTGAGTGTCGTCTGCGTGCTCCATGCCGCTCCCACTCACCCACTGTCGAGACCTTACCAGTACCTCCCAGCCAACGCAAGGGGTACTCTACTTCCCCCTTAGCCCCCCAAGCCGCAAAGGGGCCACACACTATCCAGATGGTACGTCTAGCTCCTAGCTCACCTCGCAAGGCCGAGCTACCACTCCTATTCAAGTTGGGAAATCCCAACTCCCCACAAGTAATCAGTCAAGTCACAAAACCGGCAGCGTAACGTTACACTAATATTCCCCCCTTTTACTTCCTCCTCCATTTTTTTTTATAGAGTTTTAGAACTTCCAAACTTTCCCTAATTCTCATTTAATTTAAGTTTTAATAAGAATTTTCTAATAATTATCCTTCGTACAAGTGTCATCCATTCCCCACTTTCCTCCAATAATTAGTTTCTTTAAATTAATAATTGTCTCATTTCCCTCACCCACCTAGAGTTACTCCTAAATTTACTCCTATGTGTCCCTAGATTCCCTCACAGGTTTTAAATGCTTTCCCTAAAATGAAAATGCTAAGTCAATTCAAAATTAGAAGTTTCTTGAATGCAGATTCTTTACTAAGTTGACCTCTTGCTTTTTACCGTAAGTTCCCTCTTTCCCTTTTTATGTCACCTTGATTCCCTAGTTTCCTATTTTTTTATTATTCCCTTCTTTCCCTTTTTTATTAGAGCCAAAAATGGCAGTTGTGCAAATTAACCTCTTTTCCTTTTTATTAATAATTTAATATCTTTTACACTTTCACAAGTTAAATAATTAAATTCTTCTTTACAATTTTAAATCCATTGATTTTAATTAAATTCTTACTCTCTTCATTTTACCCCAAAAAGTTTATGAAGACTAAAACTATTACTTAAGTGGTTTTTAGTTTATTTTTTATTTTATTATTTTTATAGGGTATTTTTCTTAAGGTTAGACAAAATTTTACCCCTAGAGAAGTTTTAGACTTAGGACTTAAATTATGAACTGGGCGACATTTAATTAGGGAAGTTGTTTTAAAATTTATTAATGTGTTGTTTGTCTTAGGGTCATCTTGGTTCATTGCTTCATCCTCATCAACGTGACGTGCCCTTCAGGATGCACTATGTCCTCCAAGGGTGCCACTCTCCTCTTTTGTTTCTTTTGTGCGGCATGCCCTTCAGAACGCACCACATTCTCCAAGGGTGCCACTCACCCTTTTGTTTATTTTACGCGACGTGCCCTTCAGGATGCACCACGTGCTCCAAGGGTGCCACTCGCTTCTTGACTGATTGGTAGAAATCAATAACCACTGGAGTCAACACTCCGCTAGGTCAACTTGTGGGAGACTAAGGGATTCTAAGGAATAAGGCCCCCACCTTATTGCACACCTCTTAGAATCATCACGAACGACTATCGCAGTTTTCCCTCACGGCATCGTGGGTCCTCTCGAACTAGGTAATCATTAACTTACAATTTGAGCCACGGCGGGAGTGCTAGTAGGTTGTGGCAGGGCTATTGTCCACACCTCTCCCTCAACCTCTTTGGTAGTCATGTGTGTGGCCCCTTTACTCCATATGTGAGTCTGTTTGGCAAGCTATCGTCAGCCTACATCATCAACAATCATGTCGAACATGTCCACATCATATCATCTAATAAAATGTACTAAAATCATAGTAAAACAATCAAACCCTAATAACACACTCCCGGACTCGATCCGGAGTCCAAGGGTCCTGTCGAGGCCTCTGCATCCTCAGGGTCAAAAACCCTGAACACTCAATAAAACCGAGTCAATAGCACCTATCTATTTCAATGCAGTAAAACATCATGTCATCTATCATAACACATCATAATCAAGGACAAATGTTTTAATATCATAATAGTCCGGATCACTTGTGAGCAAGTGTCCTCAAAGAATAAGTTTCCTCAGTGCACCAGAGAGGGATGTTACATACACCCCCTCTTGGTCTAAACTTCATCCCAAAGTTTCATAGTATAAGTGCTGAAATAAGTGTATCACAATATCATATGTCTATCTATCAAACAAAAATGGAAACTGCTAGCACATATCATATGCGTCCTCCCAGGTCACCGAGTGCAGACTATAATTGTCCCACTGGACCTTGACCTAGTCTACAATTCGATGTCATAACTTTCAAACACAATGATCTAGGATGCGGACCAGCTCAGTCGTGAGCACTCCCGCATCCGATACCTGCAAGGAACTCATGTCAATCACATGTGTAGGATCACTAATATAATGTCTCAAAATAGATACATGAAAAACATCGTGCATACGCCTCAAAGAATCAGGCAAGGCTAGTCGATACGCCACGGGCCCCTTTCTCTCCACAATATCGAAAGGTCCCATGAACCTAGGAGAGAGATTAGCTCCCTTTACAAACTTGATAAAACTCTTATTCGGTTTAACCCGCAAGAAGACTTGATCAATGACCTCGTAACTACGGTCGACTCGGTGCGCATCGACATAACTCTTCTGTCGATCCTGCACATATTTAATCTTTTGTCTTATGGTTTGCATTTTCTCTTCCATTTCTTGGATTGCTTCTGGTCCCACCAAGAACCTATCCTCAAGTTGATCCCAACTCAATAGTGTTTGATACAGTTACGCATAAAGAAACTCAAAAGGTGACATCTTAATGGTGCTCTGGTAACTATTGTTCTAAGCGAACTCTACTAGTGACAAGAATTCTTCCCAATGCTTTTGTTGGTCCATCACGTACATGTGCAACATGTCCTCCAAGGTTTGGTTCATTCGTTCTGTCTGTCCGTCGGTCTCCGGGTGATACGCAGTACTAAAGTTAAGTTGGGTTCCCAAGGCCTCTTGGAAACTCATCCAAAATCGTCCTGTAAACGCCGATCCTCGATCGGATATAATCTTCTTAGGCACGCCATGCAGCCTCAAAATTTCACTGATGAAAACCCTAGCTATGTTAGGTGCTTAATACATCATACGCACAGGAATAAAGTGAGCAATCTTCATCAGAGTGTCTACTACTACAAAAATCGAGTCATGTCTCCTTGTTGTCAGTGACAATCCAACAATAAAATCCATCGAAATAACCTCCCATTTCGATTCTGGGATGGCATGTGGTTGAAGTAATCCTACTGGGTGTCCATGTTCATCCTTTACCTATTGACACTCTATACATTTGGCCACATAGTTGACTATGTCGGTCTTCATTCCCTTCTAGAAGAATAAGGGTTTAAGGTCTGCCCTCATCTTCGTGACCCCTGGGTGAGCCATGTAAACTGCTCTATGAACCTCGCTTAGGATCAACATCCTCAACTCATCATTTGGCGGTATGTAAATTCTACTTTTAAACCTTAATGACCCATTGCTATCAAATGAAAATCCCTCATATCGTGGTACCATCATTATGTTTTGTCCGATAAAACCCTCAACCTCTTTGTACCAGTGATCGTCACGCTGTAAAGTGAGAATCTTCTCATGTAGATTCGTCTGAAGAGGCAACATCGAGAAGATGCGTGGTATTTGACTCAAAGCATCTGCCACTCGGTTCACTATTCCCTTTATGTAAGAAATCTCAAAGTTGTACTCGCTAAGCAATTCTGACCAACGTCGTTGTCATGCGTTTAGGTCACTTTGCATAAAAATGTGTTGTATTCCACAACAATCAGCTTTAGTTCAAATTTGCGTCCAACAAGGTAGTGTCTCCAAACCTTCAATGCATATACGATGGCTAATAACTCCAAATTGTGTGTCGCGTAGTTGTCCTCATGGCTTCTCAGTTTCCTTGAAATGTAAGCAATCACTCGTCTCTTTTGCATCAAGACTCCGCCTAAACCTTCCTTGGATGCATCTGTGATTACCAAGAAGTCCGTGTCCATGTCAGGGACCTTTAGTATCAGTGTTGTTGTTAACAATTCCTTAAGCCTCTAAAATGCTTCCACGCATTTCTCCGTCCAAACAAACTTTTTGTTTTTCTTCTGCAATTCCATGATCGGATTTGCTATCTTCGAAAATCTCTCGACAAGCCGTCGATAGTATCCTGTTAAACCCATAAAGCTATGCACTTTCGTGACATTTGTTGACGCAGGCCATTCCATAATAGCCTCGACCTTGGCTAGATCCATGGTGATGCCTTCACCGGAGATGACATGCCCTATGTAGTGTGTTATAAACCTATAATTCATAGTATCATTTGGTGAATGGAAATCTTTTCACTTTGGGTGTATTTTGGTTTGCAAATAATATTTCATCTCTGAAAATTATTTTCAAAGGAAGCAGTGCACCAAAACCCTCAAAAAGTCATTAAGCCTAAGTTTTGCCTCATATACTTCATTCGCGCCTGGAGAATAAAGAA
>JZKD02S0778796.1:883898-906691 GCA_000966675.3 Picea glauca | reverse complement strand
TTCTTTCGTACAAGTGTCATCCATCCCCCACTTTCCTCCAATAATTAGTTTATTTAAATTAATAATTGTCTCATTTCCCTCACCCACCTAGAGTTACTCCTAAATTTACTCCTAGGTGTCCCTAGATTCCATCACAGGTTTTAAATGATTTTCCTAAAATGAAAATGCTAAGTCAATTCAAAATTAGAAGGTTCTTGAATGCAGATTCTTTACTAAGTTGACCTCTTGATTTTTACCATAAGTTCCCTCTTTCCCTTTTTATGTCACCTCCATTCCCTAGTTTCCTATTTTTTTATTATTCCCTTCTTTCCCCTTTTTATTAGAGCCAAAAATTGCAGTTGGGAAAATTAACCTCTTTTTCTTTTTATTAATAATTTAATATCTTTTACACTTTCACAAGTTAAATAATTAAATTCTTCTTTACAATTTTAAATCCACTGATTTTAATTAAATTCTTACTCTCTTCATTTTACCCCAAAAATTTTATGAAGACTAAAACTATTACTTAAGTGGTTTTTAGTTTAATTTTTATTTTTTTATTTTTATAGGGTATTTTTCTTAAGGTTAGACAAAATTTTACCCCTAGAGAAGTTTTAGACTTAGGACTTAAATTCTGAATTGGGCGACATTTAATTAGAGAAGTTGTTTTAAAATTTCTTAATGTTTTGTTTGTCTTAGGACCATCTAGGTTCGTTCCTTCATCCTCATCAACACGACGTTCCCTTCAGGATGCACTACGTGCTCCAAGGGTGCCACCCGCCTCTTTTGTTTCTTTTGTGTGACGTTCCCTTCAAGACGCACCACGTGCTCCAAGGGTGCCACTCACCCTTTTGTTTCTTTTGCGTGACGTTCCCTTCAGGATGCACTACGTGCTCCAAGGGTGCCACTAGCTTCTTGACTGATTGATAGACATCAATAACCCCTGGAGTCAACACTCCGCCAGGTGAACTTGTGGGAGACTAAGGGAATCTAAGAAATAAGGCCCCTGCCTTATTGCGTGCCCCTTAGAATCATCGTGAGTGACTGTCGTAGTCTGCCCTCGTGACATCGTGGGTCCTCTCGAACTAGGTAATCGTTAACCTACAGTTCGAGCCACGACAGGAGTGCTAGTAGGTTGTGGCAAGGCTGCTGTCCACACCTCTCCCTCAACCTCTCTGGTAGTCATATGCGTGGTGCCTTTACTCCATATGTGAGTCTGGTTGGCAAGCTATCGTCAGCCTGCATCATCAACAATCATGTCAGACATGTCCACATCATATCATCTAATCAAATGTACTAAAATCATAGTAAAACAATCAAACCCCAATAGCACACTCCCAGAATCGATCCGGAGTCCAAGGGTCCCGTCGATGCCTCTGCATCCTCAAGGTCCAAAACCTTGCACAGTCAGTAAAATAGAGTCAATAGCACCTGTCTATGTCAATGCAGTAAAACATCATGTCATCTATCATAACGCATCATAATCAAGGACAAATGTTTTAATATCATAATAGTCCGGATCACTTGCGAGCAAGTGTTCTCAAAGAATAAGTTTTCTTAGTGCGCCAGAGCGAGATGTTACACTTGCTTTTGATCAACCTTCTCTGATACTAGATCTTGGATCTAGTGCACAACGATAAAAACTTGAATCCACATCATGCAAAGAAACTTTGCATAGTGTAGTGAAAAAATGATGTGTGCCACAAGATTCGTCATTGAACTCTCAGGACTTGTCACGCAGTTCATAGACTACATGAATTCTGCGCGCTCTAATATTAAACGCTTTAAGAACAATTTATAAATGCGGAATAACAAACTAATATACTTAGCATATAAACTCAGAAATCCTCATGAAAGTTACAACACAAAATATTTAATATTAATGAACTTCAACGTAGTATGCACGTTTACAGAATACTATACTAAGATGAGCTTTGACTCCAATGACTTCTTCTACTTACTTGAGAGACGTAGAGCTTGTGCTCAGAATTCTTCAATTCTTCAGTTGTTGTTTTTCCTGTCTACCTCTTTTCCTCTTCTCTACATCACTCTACATCATCCTCTACTAACTAAAGACTTGGACTTATATGGACTTCGACTGAGAATTCCTACAGAGGCTAATACCGATTCAACATTAACGACTACCATTAATTTGACTCACTCTTCAACCACTTTACTGAACTCAAGAAAGATAAGGATCATTGACTGACTCTTCAACCACTTAACTGAACTCGAGAAAGATAAGGATCGGCTCCATTTACAACTTCATGCTTGCCTACTGAATTTTGAGTAAACGTGCTTGCAGAGTGTTAGATTCACTGACTGACATTTCGGTTGACTGAAAAAACTAACAAAATGACTGAGAATAGAGAGACTTGTAATTACTATTTCCAACAGATTTTTGATGTGTATTGTGGTTCTCCTTTTTTCTTGTCAATTATTTTTTCTCTGTTTATGCTCCCGCTGCATAACAAATTTTCGGTAATATATGATTGGTTTGCAACGAATTTTTACTTACAGTGGGTCTCCTAGATTTGTAGGATGCATTTTGGTAGAAACAAGGAAAAATTGTTTTGCAAGGGTGGACGAAAACCGTGCGTTTAAATCAACGCATAGACAATGTCGACTTTGTGTAAAGGAGTAAAAAATCAATTACAATAAGAGTAAAGTGGTAATCATATTAAATGTGCAACATGGATAATGATTGAAATTACTTTGTAAGTGGATGTAAACAGACAACTAGGTTAGAAAGTAGTGAATTAAACAGTGCTTCCGACATTTCCAAAAAGCATTGCAATTTATACATCTGGATGGTGTGTAATGCTCGCCATACATGTCTGTCCTTCGACTTTACCGCACAGACAAATAGAATGGAATGGGACCTTCTCGTTTCGCTTTGGAAATAAGAAAGATTCTGATGGCATTGAGATTGACGAGAAAAATGGAACGTATTGCTTACTATAAGAATAAGCTACATACTATCTGTTAAACTAGATTGAGAAGAATCCATCACGTCTGCAACTAACTGTTTATTAGAGTATATTGAGAAGAATCCTTCATGTCTGAATTGCTATTTAAGTTGAAAAGGCGTACACAGTTCCCCTCCCAAAAGACGGTTGGTGGACTTTAATTAAATATATTGACATAATGTATTAATTTATATATAAACAAAATTGCATTCACCCAATCTCAGCTCATTTTGTAATCAAGCCTACCGTAACGTAGAGATCTAACAGATTTATTTATGTATTCTGGTAAGATATATATTACTGAGATTAATTGGGTTTTAATAAATATTAATTATCAATCATTTTTATTGAAATTAAAAGATTTTGGAATGTTTTTTACTTTAAAGGTTTGTTATTATTATTAGATCAGTACTGCCACTTAAAAAGGCATCTGGTCTAAGTTATCCAAGTGAGAAGAGCATCATTTTCATGTGCTTTCTGTAAAAGTCTTTGATTGACAAACCGCTATTTAGTTAATTATTTAGTTAATAGGTCGATGGGTTTGTTTATGTGATCAAATTTGAACGGAAAAGTTATATTTAAAAGGTTAACTTTAGTTTATCTCTCAACTCTGCTATGTTGAAAAGTTAAAATAAAGTTTTCTTTATTATTAAGATGAAAAATAATCTAAAATTTTATATATAAAATAATTATTTTATAATTTATTTAAAAAAAAAAACTTTTAAATTATCAATTATCAATCAACAAACATAATTCTTTAATAAAATATTAAAAAACTAATAACTGCATGCATGAACATGTTCATATCATTAGTTATTATTAAGATAAAAGAATTTATTCCAAATAAAACATAAAAAAACTAATCACTCTTAATAATAACCAAAATCTTAATAACTATAGTCTGCATGCAATGTTACTATTAAAACATTGTACTTATTATTTTAAAAAAAATTGCATAATATTTTAATATAAATATAAACCTGATTATATATTTATTAAGTGAAATAGAAAATAATTGTGCTAATGCACCCTATCACATTGAAAATATCAAATAATTTTCTGCAAGTTTACAAAATTTTATCCACCACTTCCGATCACATCATTTTCTCTTTAATTATTGAACTAAAAATTGAAGGAGTAAAATAATATTCTAAATTTACATTTGACATCTTTAAAAATATTTTAGTGGCCTCTAAACAAAAACACAGAGGTGGATTTGTAGAAAATAGGTAAGTATCAATCTTAAATCCAGATAAAGAAAAAAAAGAAGACAGAGAGAAGATACCCATAAATACCATTCTTAAATCCAAGCAGCCATTCTCCCAACCAGCAAGAGAATGAGACTAATTTGAATTTGGAATTGTTCCTCTTGTCTCATTAACAAGAAGATTCACCATAATCAAATTATCAAATTATTTATTTGATGCATCCCTAACTCTCTTCATCTCCAATCCAAAGAGGCGGTTCCATGCCACTCAGTGTTTTGGCTGGGCTTCTGTCCCCTTAGAAGTCATGGTAGGAGGATCTAAGCGGAGCATACTGCAAAATATAGGTTCATAGATATTTATGTCTATTAGAGAAACGTGGATCACTGGCTACTGGATTTTCATCGAGCGTCAATTCTAGATTTGTAAAACATTATGTAAAATCTAAAAAGGATAGTCAATTGTTTGAATATTGATTATTGTGTTGTTTGAATATTGATTATTGTGTTTTAAGAGGCATTTTATAGTTCAGGGTAGATGTGCAATGGTTTTGTTTAACTGTTTTAAGTTTTGTTTTTTTAATGGTACATAAATAAATAAAAGTTTGTTATAGTTTAAAATTTATTTTTAAATAAAATAAATAAATTCAGCTTGCTGAAAAACTATTAGAATATTCAGATTATATTAAAAAAATCACTGAAATATGCTGATAGCAAATATCCCTTAAAAATATTGCAGGAGAAGAATAAAAACTTAAAATGTTTAGACTACTCACTTGAAATTCTTTCCATGCAAGCATTCTTTTTTTAAAAATATATAATACTAGCAGAGCCGCTAACTCGTGCCTGGTTACGGTCCATATAAAAACTCTAGCTTTAAAAAAAATCCAGTCAGATAATGTGGCAATCATATGATGTTACAGTAATTTCTTAATATGATTGGGTAAATGTTAAAAAGTAAACAGGTTAAGGATGCATTTATAAATGCAAAGAAGTTATCAACAATAAATCTGACCCATTGATTTAGGAGGACGACTAAGAATATGCCAGCATCTTCAATACATAACCATCAGATTACAATTTAAGATTAAAAGATCATTAATTGTGCCCATCTCCAATAGATATACCCTTTCCGTAAAATTAAGTAAATAAAAAACAACGTAAAGTTTAACTTAAAATTATATATATATATATATATATATATATATATATATATTTAATTAAAGAAACTGGATCAACTTATCTGGCTATTTTAGGGGTACTCTGATATATTGGAAAAATTTATAGAAAGTTTAAAGTGAACTACAATTAGTAATCAGGTACATTTGACATTATAAAACTTCTATATTGTAATCTTTTAGGTTTTTAAGTATTAGCATGACTCACTACTAATGTCATTCTTCTTCCCGTCCCATCCTTTTCCAGTTCGTCTTTCGCACAACGGTTCATGCTATGTCTTAAGTTTGTGAGTCGTATCATTAAAGAGATTCAACATTAGTTGTTAGGTGTCGGCAAGAGGCCAAACAATTTCATTCTAGGCACCTCTCTGATGTCACAGTCATTCTCCGAGGTCGAGTTGTCTCTGCTGAGTTCTCTGTATGTCTCTGCTAAGTTCTGATGCTATGTCTTAAGTTGTGAATCGTACAAATAAAGAGATTCAGCGTTAGTTGTTAGGGGTTGGCAGGAGGCGAAACATTCTTCAAGAATTTTACGAGTCTTCTGTTATGCCTAATCTAACAATCTTAATCATGTTGAATTGTAGACTTTCAAATATATTTCACATATTAGAAAACTAATGTATGATTTTCACACTAAAAATACTGCATGTATCCTATCACTGTACAGGGAAAGTCGTTGTGGAATCTTTCTTACGACATCCAGCTATAAGTTTACTGCCAAGAACTAATGGAAAAATAAATAAAGGATAGCTGGGTAGCGCTCTTGAAAAAATGTTATGGAAGATGGGTATCAACCATCTATACCAAGATTTCAAGTTCATATTATCAACTTCCCAGATCGTTGTATAGTCTTGTGCTGCCATCTACTTTAATGTCCTTAAAAATAATTGCTATTTACTTCAATCTATCTAGTCCCGAGAAATGCCACATGTGATCTGCTGACCGAGAAACATACTAACAAATTTGGCCTGCTGCTATTATTATTTATAGATAGTTCATAACTGTATTAATTAAAAACATAAGATTTATGAATTAGGGTTTGTTTTTAGGGTTTATGGAGTTTTCTTTTTATGCGCCGAGAGTCAACATAGATTTAAGACAGATCGATCTTAAATATATTTTTCTGTTGTTGGCTTTATCCACTATTGTTGAGCATCAGAATTAAGGTCTGTAACAAAGGTCTGTTAATATATATTTCAGGTTCTAAGTCTCCAACAATTCATATTGTGTGCACGTGATGCTATGTCTTAAGTTGTGAGTCAGGTAAATAAAGAGATTCAACGTTACTTTTTAGGGGTTGGCAGGAGGCAAAACATTAATCATATTGAATGTCTTCCCATTTCCAAGGCACTAGTCACGCGACCTTAATGAATCTCTTTCCCAATGCTCTAACTACTGCATAGATGTGCACCATGGATGATGTGCACTATTGTGCCATCCTGTATGGATAGAGTTATTATTTTCTATGTCAACACACCATCCATACATTCATAATAAACAATTTATTATTTAATATTTTCAACTAATAATTATTATACTACTTCATATTTAAATGTTTTAATGGAGAAAGAATGATTTGGGAATCAATGTGCTTTTTGAATTAGGGTTTGTTTAAGGTTTTAGGGAGGGTTTTATTATATTGATATATTTTTGAAATTACTAACTAACTATAAAACAATAAAAATCAGAATATAATATTTTGAATAATTATTACAAACTTCAATAATATTTCTAAATAATTATTAAGATGGATATTAAACTAGACATGTATTAAATTTATGTTAAAGGAAGAACCTTCTCTCATTGCTAATTTCCAGAATATGATTTTGATTGTTTGGATACTTCAAATTTAGCATTAATTATTATGTGTTTATTATGTATCATATAAATATATAAGATTATTTTTTAACAAGCTTTATATGACAAAAGTGGTAAGGTTTTCCACATGTATTCATTCATCTATAATAATTATTATTATTCTTTTTGATAAATTATTCTTTTTCATTAATTCAAACATATTTTATAAACTAAACCATCTTATACTTTTTCATCCCCACATTGTCATATCATATCATTCTTTTTTCAAATTGTTTCAAATGTAAAATAACAAGAAATGTATTGGGATTGAGATCATAGTTCATTATGAAGAGGATGAAAGGTTTCTCAATATATGTAATTGTTCTTTAATGGATTATCAAAATGAAAAATGTTTTAAAATTCATGAGGTCTAGGTTTATATTGTTGATATATTCAAATTATGAAAACTAAAAGACAATGGAATAGAAATAATTGAATACCTCCATTGATTTGAGCAATGATATAACATAAAACAATAGGGAATAATGATTTTAATGATGATATTAAAAAATGATTTAGAGAAATAAGGGGTTTGAAATGATTTTAGCCATGATATAACACAAAACAATAAGGTGCATTTATTTTTTAAATTGTACAATGAAAAATAGTTTAGATCAATTAGTTGCCATGATTTCAATAATGACATAATGAAAAACAATGAAATGCATTGATTTTAGTGACATTACAATGATAAATGATTTAGATGAATTAATTGCATTGATTTCAATAATGAAGTAATGCAAATCAATATGCATTGATTTAAATGATGATACAATGAAAAATCATTTTGCATAATCAAGTAGTTGTATTCATTTTAACAATGATATAACTTAAAACAATAGAATGCAATGATTCGAGTGATAATACCCTAATTTTTTTTTAAATGAATTACTTAATTAAAGAAATTATATTGTGACATACAGAGTCACCTAGTTGATTCATCTTACCTATATTCTTATATTTGATACTAAAAATGAAACATCCCCAACCTCAAGGTGGGCCATGACACACAAAGATTGTCTTTGATACAATTTAATTAATAGCATGCTCTGCATATGCTTTGAATTATGAAATCTAACAACAGCCATTTGATGCATAAAAAAGCATAATAAAACATGCAGATTTTTATATAATCATTTACATAGTAAATAGCATAAAAAACATGGATAAAATAATGATTATATTTTAATAATTCACCAACTACGTGCATACCTCAAACTTTTCTCCCAACCATAGACTGTGTTGCTCATAAGAAGCAGGTCACCCCCATGTTGAGGCTAGAAAATCCACCACCGAAGGATTCCTAATCCAGGGTAAGGTCTAAAACACAAAAATAAAAACTAAATTCAAGGTGCCAACTACTGCATCTACCCCACAACCTCTCATTTCACACAACGTGTCCCACCCGAGGAAGTGTACCCCTTCTCTACTCAACAGTCCTTCGACTTTCCTGGCCTTCAACAATAGGCCCAACATAAAGTATGAGAGCTCTGTAGCTATTTCCCAACACACACGAAAAGCAGTTCCCAACAGTTCTCTCACTTAGAGAGAATGCTCACAAGCGTGAGAACGTGACTCTTCAATATTCACATAGGATTGTGTTGGGCCCCAACAACTCCCCCTAATTTTTTACAAAATTTAAAGGGCCCCCGTTAGAATCTTGATAATTATAATGAGCTACATAATCAACCTTTTCAAATAGTTTCATACCTTGGCTTGCTTTGAGACAAAATTAAGACATTCACTATAGTATGAGACATTCATTACAAGAGTATGTGTCAAAATTTAGAAATGAGCATAGAAATCTCAATTTAAACAAAAACGTTAATTTTTATCAACTCTTTATTTTTAGTTTAAATTATGATTATGTGTTCTTTCTTTTGCTCATTAGCAAGTTTGACTATTTTGAATAATGGGTTCAATATTTCATCAAATAATATCATGGTTGATTTCTCATTTTCATAAAATCATTTGGTGATATTAATTAATTAATTTTTTTTTTTCATTTTGCATCTCATTTCAAAATAAAAATAATAATTAAAAAAAAAAGAATTATCTATGATTTGTTTGATTTTGTAAAAAACCAAAATCAATATTTTTCTTTTCTCCATTAACTTGAAGCTTCTAGAATTTTAAGATAATATTTGAAAGGAAATTATAAACAATGTTTGTTTAGAACTTATAGTTAGTTTAAATTCATTTTTTATTTTATTGTTCTAGATTTTGTTTTATTCACAATTTTTAGGTTATTAATTTAGGTTTCTTTTTGTTTCAGAGGTTTCTATTATCAAATATTTGATACGGATCTGATCATGGATTGATTTTACTACCCAAATACGTTCAAGATGATTGATCCAAAAATAATATTGGATTGCTACAAAAAAATTTATGAGCAACAACAGATAAAATTTGGAAAGGCGTCAAGATCTGACAGAAAATTTTGCAGGACTGATTGCATCCAAACCGTGAGGAATTTGAAGAAACGGTTGAAAACCCATTTCCCAAATGGACCCGTTTACTTTTTGCCTAGAGATTTTCCCAAACAAATGCAAGATTTGAGAGATATTTGTGTATATTTGCGAGACAAATTTCAAGTGGAAAAAATTATTAGTGACACCGAGACTGTTCACTTATTGTATAAATATATGAGAAAATTCAGAGCCAAAGGGATCCAAGAATTGGAGAGGAGGATTTTTGTCCTTTTTCTTTTGTATATTATTTATTTTTTAAACTTTTTGTCTTTTCAAATGGAGTAAGGGATGGTTGGAATATTTGGGAGAATGGACAAGTATTTTCAAAGAAGAATATGGAATTCCAAGTTGCTTAATGGTTTTTTTCTGTGAGTAAAATGATTTTATTTTCATTATAATATCTTCATATTCTTTTAATAATTGATTATGCATTGATTTAAATTAGTTTTAGTATTTTTTTATCAATACATGATTAATTGCTATCATTTATGTATTAATTAATGTTTTCCATCTTTAAGAGTCTATTATCCAAAAAAAATCTTCGAGGACTACAATATAGGCATGTGATTTTGAGAAAGAATATGAGAAAGAAATTCATCTTTGTCTTTAGACCTGTGTGATGCTTATTCCATTTTATTCTTTCATTACTCTTGTATTATGAGAATGTTATTATGGTTGATTTTAGCTTTAGCTTGTCATCATATGGTGTTTTCATACTAATAAATGTTATATATTGTCCATAATTTGTTATTCCATTATGTATGTGTGATCAATTTATCATTTGATTATTATTGAATTTATTCCTAATGTTAAATGATAGATAAAATCAATACTCAGAATTGAGTATTCTCTCGTTCTTAGTTATTGATTATCATAAGATCACATGATTTTTAATCAGTCATCATTCTGCTGCTATATTCTCACTCGAACACATTAAACACCTCTTTGAATTTATTCTGGAAGTACTAGTATTGTTCTGTCACAGGTTTTCCTCACAAGTAGGACAAGAAGGATCTCAGAAAACACAAAAAGATAATACCAATTTCGTTGACAGGGTAGTGTGTGTGTTATTTAGTTAAATTAATTATTAATGAAATAATGATTGCATAAATTAGCTTTGACTATTTATGTATCGTTGTTTCAATCATATTCATTTAGTATTTATTTGTTTAATATCTTTAAAAAAAACAAAAAGAAGTGTTGTTCATATTTGATTATTATGAAACAATCATTTTTGCAATATTTCATGCAAACCTTGTAAACTGTATATAAATTGTTCATAATCATTTGTATACTCACATTCTTAGATAAATATTTGTAATTATTGTGTAGATTGTTAGAATCTTTTCTTTAGTTAGTTTATTTCATTTTTCTATCTTTACAACCTTAGTTGGATAACGGAGCCATTAAACCCATCAGAATAGGTTACACCAAACGTATTGGGTTATTTAGACAACCCCAGACCATATCTATTCTTCTAATTGACGGCAAGTCAAATTTCCCCATCAACAGATTGATAGGCTCTTTCTTGAACTCAAACTACTCAGTTCTTTCGATACAATCTACTCTCAAAACCTTCCTAGTACAAGAATAAATGGTGTTGGAAGAAAGATACGAATGACCATAGGAATAGTGATAATAATCCAAGAATGATTAGCATGATGCAAGAATGTACTCATTTATTACTTTTAATATGCATGTTCCCTACTTGACACTTGTCATGTTGGGAATTATCTTGGTTCCACTTGTGGTATGTTCCCCAACCTTTTAGGAACTTAAGATATAAACATATCCCACACTAATACTTCAAGAAATGTTAATATAATATTCCTTGGGATTAAGCCACCTTATCTTATCCCATTTTCCTAGAATCTTAGCCCCCCCTTTTTCCCTTATAGTCGATGTCTATCTGCTCAAACTCTATTTTTCTCATTGGTTAGTAGTAGTGATGTATTTGATAATAATATGAGTGTGATTACATATTAAAATGATAGGCTTATTGTCCTTTAGTATATAGGCTCTTCGGACTGAGAATCACACAGGAACTCTAGCCTCAAAATCCCCTCGCTCTCGAGCATATATGTACATTTACAATTGGGGATCATCTTAGGGGTATTACATTTCCATCCCCCTTATTTATGAACTCTCATGAGGGAATTATATACACATGTAAAATAAAAAATCTTAAAAAATATTCAAAAAGATGTGGTTATTGCTCCAACATGGCATATTCATGTTCCCAAGTTGCATCTTCAGGACTGCAACACGTCCACTAGACCTTTACCAGTTATGTTTCTTAATTCCAGAGAATATTTAATTTTTTATTCAATATACACATTGGCTGAACTCAAAAGTCTCCTTCTTGCTCCACCTGAATCACATTCCAATCAACTAAATGATCAACATCAGGTACATACTTTTTAAGAAAAGACACATGGAATACGTTATGAATGAACATAGATGTAGGTAGTTCAACCATGTATGGTGTAAGCACTCTGTAAACTTTGTTCAACTCATAAATGAATGATAGAGGCAACCTACAAACCAACTTTGAGATCCAAAACTATCATTTCGGACCTGGAGAGGGCTCTCTCGGGAGACTTTGTCTTAGTACAGGATATGTCTTTGATCTATCGGCTAGATTTAAACACCTTTGAAATAGTAAGTTCTGGTTATATTGGCGCAAGAGAGTAATACCTTGGGCTATGACATCGATTCAAGAAAATGATAGAAACAAATGACTCGGTGACTAAAATTGAGAGGATAAAGGCTAACCGAGCAACAATTTTCAGTGAAAAGTCATTGTGTGTGGTGGGAGAAGAACACATGAAGAAACTCATAGCACCACTGAGGATGAATTGAGAGTTAACTTAGAGGAAAATGATTTGTCTAAATGGCGCAAATCCAATGGCACTACGTAGTGAATCCTAGGTTCAAAAATACGTTCCTATTTAGACGGAAATATATATGAATAAAGAACACATGAAGTATGTATGCAAAGAAAGGAAACAATACATCCAACTTCTACAACTAGAATCTTTTCATCAAGGATCATTACTTATGCATTAAATTTCGATTGAGCTCAAACTACATTCAATAGTCACTGTCTACACTAGTTTTCCAACCAATCTGACTTACATTGAAAAGATGAAATATATAGGTGAGGGCACTGCTTCGGATACCCTTCTTTCTAGATAGTATCTCTAGAATTTAGGAAACTGATTGTTCTGCGCTAAATGAATCTTCGCATGACCCCTCCCAAAAAATAGAAAACAACTACATATGGTCACATCATGACTTCGTGTATTGTGCCACGCAGAATCGGTTACCAAAAAGGTCTCATCATGGGGAGAGTGATGTGTTAATTCCTTCCTTCAACAAGATATATGAACGACCAAAGATTTTGTCAGACTCCTGCCATCTATTATAACAGAATTGATTTTTTTCATGCGCTCATTTTCTATGGTGCCTTCGTGGCAAGTGGTTCATGGTTGTCGTGGCAGTTACAAAAAAACAAAAAAGTCTAAAGGCAATGCCTCCTTCAAAACTGACAAGACCTGTACTTCATTTGAGTATACAAGAATGAACTTAGTTAATCATGTTTCCTTTGCGCACTAGTGAGAGCTGCGTAGACTTTCTCCTCGACTGCTTCAAATTATCTAAACTACTTCACATTCCTTTCCTCTGACAACCTCTGTTTTTTTTGCAGTTGTACAATTGTATCTTGCACCTCTCTGAGTTGTCTCTTGAGCCACGTCATGTTTCCTTCTTGGACTTGCGATGCTGACACTTCAAGGGTATTTGTTGCCAATTTTCATCTTAGTTCTCTGTTCTCCTGGTAAATCTCAACGATAGTGAGTTGTGCTTTCTTCAGTTGTTGGGATGGTTCTTAAGCATCGACACCTTCAATATTTGTCTTTATCTCTCTGTTTCGGCTTTCTCGGCTTGTACCATTGGTCGGTTCCATCTGAATGGCTTGCATAATTTATTCTTCGACAACTGACCTCATGTGCAGTTCATTTGGGAGAAGAGTTTCCCCATCTTCCTTGTTTTTATTTGGCCTGCCCCTTCTCTGGGGCATTTTTTGTTTATGGGATAGGGCTTCCGACGTTCCTTCTTTCTGCACAGTCTCTTCCAATACGAACTCCACGTGGTGTGATATTAACCTTTCCATGTGCAGAGGGAAATCTCCCTTTGGATCCTTGGGGAAAATCGTCTACGAGAAAGAAAGAATCCGAGTCGCTTTGGGGCTCAGGCCTAATGCTTCTGCCACTTCATGCAACTTTCCTTATGTTTTGGGGGGTATCCGTATTGCAACGCATATTTGTCCTGTGCGTGACAAAGTTAACATGTGCCCAAGGCAGAAAACTCAATAAATCTAGGCTTGAGAGAAAAGCTACAAATAGTGTATAAGTCTGATTGGCAAATGGGATGCGTGTAGGAAATATGGAATTTATAATAGAGCAGGCAGTAGGTGGAAACATGCCAGAGAACACTGAATTCATGGAAACTAGATGTTTTGAAATGAACTGAAGATCTTCCATAGCACCCTAGCATGTGTAAAGTACAACTAATAAGATCTGCAGGGAATATGTGATATAAATGCCATGATTTTTCATTCTTCCAACCCCCATAATGATCTGATGATGGTCACATTACTTGCCGACGTGACTTCTATTAACAACTTGCCTTGATCTAGGGCTCATAGAAGCTCCCTTTTTTATAGGACCTGACTCTTTGGGAAAAGACTCATACCATTCACACATTCTTTGACTTTGACATCCCTTCCCAACTCGAAGGGCCATACGACCACTTGTTGACTTCGAAACTTTTATTGTTTAGTACCTGACTTCACATGCCTTGACACACAGATCATGACTCAACTAAGACTAACCTTAGCTGGAGAATAAAATTGAGGCTCTAATAGTTGGCTCCAATGAGGATGCTATCCTCTTAGTGAGGTAGCAAAGAACAACATACTAGGTGCCTAACCATTGGGCCCTATTCGACTTTCAGACAATGACATATGAAAAAAAATGTGCAACCTACACCTATTGACGTAGTCTCTAAAAGACTCAACATAAACTCAGGGCCTTCACTTCGGGCTTCATTTTTCTGCTGATATACTGACTCGACAAAAAAAAAATGGCTATTTACAATGGTATGTGACTTAAACATACTTTATTTCCCCAGATAGTGTTTGAGGAACATGTCGTTCACAATCCCCCAACCAACACACTCTCCATTTAGTTCTTCTAGAAAATAGGAATTATTTCCGCGATGTGTACCGATTTTGGAAGGACATGTCCAAAGATTATAGAACTTTATTTGCATTCCTTTATGTTCATTTCTTGGGTCCCACCTCAAAACCAGATCCCCCAACTCGAAATCCTTTTTCTTAGAGTTATTGTCAAAGGTTTTCTTCATCCTTTCCTGATGGATTTGTGATTGATTGTACACATGTTCCCTTATTTTTTGTGTGTGGATCAACTGATTTATTCTCCTCTGCATGTCATTTGTCTCAACCTCCTATTCTGACAACAACTTTACGACAGGAAACCCCAGTGAGGTGGGGAAAATTGAATCTGCATCGTATACAATATCGAATGGTGACGTCGAGATGGACTTCTTGGTGGTAACCCTATCCACTCAAAATGCGTAGATAATATTTTTATGCCAGGCCTTCTTGTTGTCTTGCAGGAGTCTCTTGATGATCCTGGTCGGGATTTTATTCGATGATTCTACTAATCCATTTCCTTGCGGGTAGTAAATTGTAGAATGCCCCAGGGTTATATTCTAATCATGTTATAAATTATCCATCTTCTTTGACTTTAATGCGGCCTCGTTATCTGTTATAATCTTGATAGGGCATCCAAATCTCGGTAGGATATTCATCTAAAAAAATTGGATGATGATTCTGTCAGTACTGTAACAACCCTAGTAGAATATATGTTTAGGGATTATTAAGTAAAAATTTATTAGGTAATTATTTTTTCTAACATATTATTAATTAAACAAAGATTGGTATAATGATACTAATTAAATATGTATTAATTAATTAATGGTTATAATTTGATTAATTAATTGATTAATTAATTACCTGTTACATTCATTGACATGGGTATTAAATTAAGAGGGTTAATAAATTATATTATTTAAATTAAGGGTTTACGGAAGAGGGGATAAGGAGCATTAATAAACGGATAAGGAACATTAATAAGTGGATAAGGGGCATTAACTAGGTGGATAAGGTAATAAATGTGTAGGTAAAGAAATAAATGGGGAGAAAGGGAAGTGAAGGGGGAATATGAGTAGAAGAGGGTTTACAGAAGAGGGGATTATCATTCGACTTGGATTTTGGGGGAGGTCTCTCTTGAATTTGGGAATTGGCTGGAGAGAGTTTGAGTTGGGGAGTCGAGCAAAGGATCAGTACAGGGGGCACGGGTTTGCTGGAGGTTTTGGCACAGGGGCCAGGATATCCATATGGTATCCTGGAGCTAGGAAGTTTTCCTAGTTGGCAGGGTGGAAACAAGGTTTGGGCAGTGTTTGACACAATTTCAGTAACGAACAACCAGATCGACGGGGAAATTAGCAACAGGGAGAGGTAATTTTTATTTATTTTGTTATGAATTTTATTATTTGTTGATAAATTTATATTCGTATGTGCTGAATTTATAAGAAATTACTGAGTTTTTGAAATCAAGTAGAAGTTACTATTTTGTTTGTGGAATTAATTGATGTTAAATTGGTACGGTTACTACAAATGGTATCAAAGCTTCAACTTGAAGCACTCAGGCCTTAAGGGCCAAGTTCCCGGCTCCAACTCCAGCTCCACCTAATCTGCAAACCAACACAAACAAATTTACCAAAGTAAAACAAGTGAACTATGTAGTCTCACTTTATAATTCGAATGAGTGAGATAAAGAGAGACTCATACAGTCTGAAAAGTGTACGAAAATGGTAATTTTAAGAGTCCCTATTATACATATATAATCGTATACATTAACGAAAGTGGTGATTTGATACAACATAACTCAGAGGACATTATGATAAATTCCTCTATATAGATTGATAGATTATTGTTGCATAAAGAGTCATAACAGTTTTATTTCCAAGTGAAATATGAATACAGACAGGGTTATACAAAAAATTTGGTAACTTTCAAAGAGAATTTTTATTCAACATCGACTATCTATAACAGAGATGTGCAAGCACAAATCTCTCGTTTGAACCGTGGAATAAGATATTAGGAAGTGGCCATTGGATATGGAACCCGAATTAGATTTTTAAACTTAAGTAATTCTTCCTTCATAAATCAGTAGAAACGATTTAAAACCTGAAAAAGAAAACAAGAATATTATTACTACCTTCTCAAAATTTAATCAAAGGAACAAAATAAAAGAGCGAAGGGGAAGGTGTAACTTATCTCAGGCCTGGGTTGAATTTTTTCCTTTCTGCTATGAAGTGAGAATTTCGCGACCCAAGGGGAGAAGGAGGCTCATAATAGTATGATGGGTTCTATCGCAAAAGAAAAGGGACCCATCATTAGATTTAGAACCATCCATGATGCAAAAGGCCAGATACCTTTAACAGAGAATTACCCCAAATGGTAAGCAATACATTAACCAGAGGAAATTATTTTTCGAAACACATTACATAAAAAATCAAATGAAGTAATTCAGAGATGAAATAATCATAGAGATTAGATACAAAATTTTCGTTGCGAATATTTTATTTTTTAAAAATGATGGCTTCGAAGGAAATTAGAGTTATTATCATTTCCACACATAATTAACCGATGTATCCTTAGCATAAGAAAAATCACGTATTCAAGTGGAACGATTAAAGAGAGAGGGGGCATATTGTTCGAAATTGAATTCTGAGACCAAAGAAAATAAGTACCATTTGTTGATACCAGACGCCTCCCACTCATATCTGTTGTTCAACTCTATCACGCTCTCTTCTCCAAAGGCATACACAAACCTTGCAACAGGGACTATGTATATTAAATGAATACCTTAATAGTTATTCCTTATTCATGTTTAATACTACTACTTACTAAATAATGAGAACGAGCTCTTATAATAGGCCTAGGCCATATATATGCACTTTGTAAATTCAAATGATATGACATGAACTGAAAATCTGATAATGTAAATGAAATAGTTGAGTTAGGAATAGCTATAGTATCTCTAATAATAGAACATTCATTGATATGATATGACCTGAAATGAAAACCTAATAAAATAAATGAAATAATTGAATAGTTGTAGTAGTTGTAATCAACATTCATTGGAGATTGAAGATTTGCACGGGGTCCACCGACTCTGCAATTTAGAGAATCGTTTGCACAATGAATTAGAACTTCCAAAATTCGCATAAGAAATTTCCTATTTTCTAATTATGACAAATGCACAAAACACAACTTTCCATAACACATCCTGTGAAGATTCGAATCAACAGTGTTACCCAAAAGTGCGAAGATTCAACAATGGCAGAGTTGGGATGCCTCGTCTCTGGAAGGCGGTTCCACATTAACTGCCTCAGATTTTTCTAGTTCTTCTTCTCACAAAGGAGTGGCCTGTTTTACGTCCAACTCAGGGCCCTCGCCTACAACATTTTCCGGCGGATATGAAGAATTTTCCAGGCATTCAGTCGAGGAAGGGCTGGGAGCATCGGGGTTCAGATCCCTCTTAGAAATTTCATCACGCGGCTCCTGGATATTCAGTTTCTTCCATTCTTTTGTGACCTTTGATGAAATTTACGTCATCACCATTACAAAAAATCAAAGAATTATGTGATGCAGAATTAAAATGAACCATCGATAAACACGGACACCCTCCACCGAAACCCTCAAAGCCTGCTAGCTCGCAGATACAACACGGAGAAATAATGAAGGCGGCAAGCGATGGATGCGTTTAGGGTTTAGGAAGACAGAGCGTGTAAGGTTTGGGAGTGGAAAGAAAAAGGGACACGTGGGCCTCATGCGAGGACCCACGATGCCCATTTAACGTATAATGAAACCACGATGCCCATATGCCCATATAATGAAATTAATTTAAAAAAAAAAATTAAATTTAAATTTTTTTTGTTATGATATTTTTTTTTAATTATTCGTTCATATTTAAAATTAAATTTAGTATTGTTATGAAATTGTTATGATAATTTATCATATTTTTATGATAAGACAGCCTGCGAAGATTCAATGAAATATTAAATTATTCGTTAATGTAATAAGTTATTTTTTATTATTAGTTTTTTTTTTTTTTTTTTACTTATTATTTTAATTAGTTTAGATTCAAACAAAAGAGTAAAGTTTAAATTTGGATTAGTTCTTAATTTTAGAATAAAAATTAAATTTTTATTAAAGTTTAAATATTTAAAAAAAAAAAAAGGCAAAGTTTTCTTTAATTTTTTTTTTTAATTCGTAAAGTTTAATTTAAAAAAAGAAGAAGGGGTGATTAGATTTAAACTTTAATTAAGTTTAAGCCCTAAGTTAAATGATAAAATATTAGTTAAGCTTGAGTAATATAGGGTTAAGTATAAATTTTAGAGGTCCAAGGATTTTGAACCCAAGACCACCCACCGAGCGTAGCGCCTTAAGAAGAGAAATAACACCAATGCACCACACATATCACTTTTACAAATAAATTCACATATGAATAGTTTAATTATCAATAGTAGCAAAGTACTAGCCTGAAGAATAATCTCCGATTATCCAAGCGCCAAGCTCACGAGACCGTACACACAACTCATCGAGCCAAGCGCCAAGTCCCTCCACTCCATTCCACCAGTCAAAGTCAATGCTAAATCTCAATGCAGCAATCGACAACGCCAACACTACGTGCCAAGGAAAAGCTCACGATTCAAGCATCGGAGGATATTTAGTTGTAAGCGAAAAGTTAAAAGGACTTAAACTAGGACAAGCGGGAAGGAGGTGTCATACACACTAGGAGAGTAAGCAAGAGGAATTGGTGAGTATGGCACAAGGCTAGCGTAGCTACAGGGAAAGGGAACCAATAGTTTTTTTTAGAGGGGTGAAGAAATCAAGCTTAGACGCTTAATCCTAATCCTAACCTAGACAATCCCCTAAAGGAGTAATGTCTCTTTACAGACAAGTAAAGAAAACTTACGCCTAACCCTGTTTCTAGTTTGAGTACCACCAATTTGAAACGTCCTTGAACTCACCCTGACAACTTTGGTTGATGTAGGTTAAAGCATACAGGATGGTCAGGACTCGAGGGAGTTGAGGCAGGGGGGCATCGTCACAAGCACCGCCAACACCACCAGCGCCACCACCACCATCGCCCGAACTAGCTCTCATACTACGCTCGTTGGAAGCCATTAATGAGACTTTAAAGGGGAAACAACCAGCAAGGATTGAAGGGGAACCCCCACCATCTGGAACGAGTAATCCATAAGCATCAAGGGATTCAGGGGGAGGACCTCCACCTGAATACATCACGTGAGAATTGCAGAAGATCAAACTTTTGGAGTTTGTCGGGGGTCGCGCCAGTGAACGCGCAGAAACATAGTTGGAAGGAATGACAAGGTGTTTTTCCTTAAGGGACTATGCGTCCAACTCAAAGGCAAAGATCACAATTTTTCAGTTAAGAGACAATGCCTTGAACTGGTGGGGCAACGTGGAAATACAACTGCACCTTACCCCAAACACAGTATCTTGGGAACTTTTCGAGGAGAGGTTCTGAAGGAAATATCTACCAACATACTACGAGGAACAACAGGTGGGGGCATTTCATGCCTTAGTACAGGGAAACAAAACTGTAGAAGAATATGAGATCAGATTTATGGAACTAGTCAAATATGTTTCGTATATGGATAATGAACAATGACAGGAAGAGCACTTCGTCTATGGATTGAACCCTAAGATAAGAGGTATGGTGTGGATGTGGAAACTGTCTTCAGTAGCGGAGGCGGTGGAAAATGCGCGTTATGCGGAAGAACACATGAACTTAATCGGGGGTACAAGACCAACATTTCCGCATCGTCCTGGATTTGTAGGGAAGGCCCTGAGGACATTTCATAGGGGAGGGGGCTCAAGGCCACCGCCATATGGTAACAGAGTCATTCCAAGGACAGTAGCCGTAGGGATTTCAATGGTAGCAAGTGTAGCATCTCGTTCATCGCCAATGGTGCAGACAGGTCCATGAGCATCTCAGGGAACATCGATCAGGGGAAGAGGTTCCAGGGGAAGGAACTCATTTCAGAGATAGTCACATAACAGTACACAGGTTCAATCTTGTGTTACCTGTTGGGGGTGCGGAGGACCCCATTACCAGTGTGACTGCCCAGAGTTATAATCAGGGTTTGTGAATAGAGAAGGAAAGGTACCGATGGGGAGACCAAGTAGAAGCCACCATATTTACGCAGTGGTTAATAATCGCCAGGCCGAACATCAATCCACGGTGGTGGAGTCATCAGGTACGCTAAATCATATCAATGTTAAGATTTTGTTTGATTCTCGTGCGACAGATAGTTTCATTTCACCATCTGCATTAGAAAAGAGTGGGTTGGTAGACTATGAGCACGATGACTTTAAACAAGTCAAGATGGCTTTGGGGGAAAAACAAGCAGTAGGACCTAGTGTCGATAATTGTATAGTAGACTTGGGAGTGTGTACTACCAGGTTGAAGGTATACTTCACTGCTCTCGGGGCATATGACCTAATCATTGGAATGGATTGGTTAGCAGCTCACTGAACTTTGGTAGATTGTTTCGCAAAGAGGGTGCTTTGTGTCGACGATGAAGAAAGGCCAGTAGATATCCATGGTGTACGGAGAAAAGAATCATTACTCTTTATATCAACTATGAAGGTTAAGCGATGCTTGAGACAAGGGTGTTGATTGTATGTAGTGGAAGCAGTGAATGAAAGGAAGGAACCCTCATTGGATCAGTACCCGGTATTGTCAGAATTTAGGGATGTCTTTCCGAACGAGTTACCAGGGTTACCTCCTGAGAGGGAGCTTGATTTTACTATTGATCTAAAACCTAGTGCAGAACCAATCTCCAAGACTCTGTATCAGATGACAGCACTGAAACTTTGTGAATTGCAAATGCAGTTGAAAGAGTTACTGGACTTAGGGATAATAAGGCCCAGTGTCTCACCTTGGGGCGCACTAGTAATTTTTGTAAAGAAAAATGATGGATCCTTACGACTGTGTATAGACTACAGGGACATGAACCGTGCTACAATGAAAAATAGGTACCCAATGTCACGAATAGATGACCTCTTCAATCATATGAAAGGAGCAACGGTATTCTCAAAAATTGATTTGTGATCAAGGTATCATCAGTTAAGGATTAAGGAAGGTGATATGCCAAAAACTGCCTTTCGAACTCGGTTTGGACATTAAAAGTTTGTTGTATTACCTTTTGGATTGACCAATGCACCAACAATATTCATGAGCCTCATGAACGACGTATTCTATAAGTACTTAGACTGTTTTGTACAAGTCTTTCTAGATGACATCCTCATCTATTCCAAGAATGAAAGAGAACATGAGGAACACTTGCGAATAGTGTTGTCCTACCTTAGAGGGAAAAAATTGTATGGGAATTTGTTGAAGTGTTCCTTCTTCCAGAAAGAGATCCACTATTTAGGTCATATCATTTTCGGCGAAGGAATCTCTGTGGACCCAGAAATGGTAAAGGCCATTATGGAGTGGCCAGTGTCGAAAAATGCCCGTGAGGTGAGAAGCTTCATGGGGCTAGCAGGTTATTACCGGAGATTTGTGGAAGGGTTCTCAAAAATAGAGAAACCCATCACCACCTTGCAGTGCAAGGGGGTCATGTATGAATGGATAGAAGAGTGTGATAGTGCATTCAATGAGCTTAAGAGGTTACTAACTAGTGCGCCAATTCTACGAGTGTCGGATATGGAAAAGGACTTCACAGTCTGCATGGATTCCTCGAAGAAAGGGTTGGGGGCCGTGCTAATGTAGGATCGATGAGTGATAGCCTATGCATCAAGGAAGTTGAAGAAGCAAGAAGAGTTATACACGACTCATGATTTAGAGTTGGCAGCTGTAATGCTAGCTCTGAAAATTTGGAGGCACTATCTTGTGGGGTGAAACTTTGAGCTCAAAACAGACCATCAAAGTTTAAAACATCTCTT
>JZKD02S0778796.1:850278-882714 GCA_000966675.3 Picea glauca | reverse complement strand
TTTCTAACTGGAAAACTTTGATGTTAATTTATCGGTACAGGGATACCAAATTGAAATGATGATAGTATGCAATTACATGATGATAATGCATATAAATGTATGAGTTTGTGTTACAAACTAATCTGTAGGTTATGGGCTATGAAATAGCCAAGGGATAATGATGATGAAAGTGGATATCAGGACCACTAACTGAGAAAAATTATGGTATGAATATTGTGTGTGGAATTTATATTGGGTTGGATGCATTGCTATGATATGTGGACCAGTACATGATTTCAGGTGATGACACTGCCCATAACCGAATAAACGATGACAAAACCCCCAGCAACATGGTGCCACTGTATATTCCATTGTAGGGTGTGGACCCTAGTTATGATTAGGAGGGGTGGAGGCATTTCCCACCGTGTATCCTACAAAACCTGAAGTCATGGGAGGATGGTGTTAGTTCACACTCCCCAAGACGTGTGATGATGACTGTCAGATGCCTCCTAGGGAATCTTGGTCGAGATAGTGACACTTCCGCTTATGGGTTCTATTTGGAGTTAGGTCAATATAGTTGACGCTCCAAGATAGTCTAGCAGAGGAAGGATAGGAATGGAGATGGAAGTAGGTTAGGGAGGAAGGATGAGTAGTAATAGTTGAGAAGGTATGGAGATCTGTCTTGTGGTGGAATTTGATGTTTTCCCTTCAAAAAAAAGAAGAAATGTGTATATATGAATATTCATAATTACGTAACTAAACCACAGTCGTCGAAATAAAAATTGTTGAACTGGATAAAAGTAATTAAAGGATTTCTCAAACAGTTGATTGGTTTGTTTTCTTTTATAAAAGACTAGTCTTGTTGACTCGATTGGATGCATACATAAATTACTAAAGGATGATAGTTTTGATTATTAGTACATGCACAAGACTTGTATTTACTAGCTACACATGTATTTCTTGTACATATACACTAGTATTTATGAGTTTTCTTGACTTACTTACTGATAATGTCGGTTAATTGTTATGAATATGTGAACCATGTTTCTTTTCCTTTGACCATAAGATACCTTAACTTCAGGATGAAGTTTCCTGAAGGGTGGGTGTATGTAACAACCCTAGTAGAATATATGTTTAGGGATTATTAAGTAAAAATTTATTAGGTAATTAATTTTTCTAACATATTATTAATTAAACAAATATTGGTATAATGATACTAATTAAATATTTATTAATTAATTAATGGTTATAATTTGATTAATTAATTGATTAGTTAATTACCTGTTACATTCATTGACATGGGTATTAAATTAAGAGGGTTAATAAATTATATTGTTTAAATTAAGGGTTTACGGAAGAGGGGATAAGGAGCACTAATAAACGGATAAGGAACATTAATAAGTGGATAAGGGGCATTAACTAGGTGGATAAGGTAATAAATGTCTAGGTAAAAAAATAAATGGGGAGAAAGGACAGTGAACGGGGGATATGAGCGGAAAAGGGTTTACAAAAGAGGGGATTATCATTCGACTTGGATTTTGGGGGAGGGCTCTCTTGGATTTGGGAATTGGATGGAGAGAGTTTGAGTTGGGGAGTCGGGCAAAGGATCAGTACATGGGGCATCAGTTTGCTGGAGGTTTTGGGCACGAAGGCCAGGATATCCATATGGTATCCTAGAGCTAGGAAGCTATCCTAGTTGGCAGGGTGGAAAGAAGGTTTGGGCAATGTTTGACACAGTTTCAACAACGAACAACCAGATCGACGGGGAAATTAGCATCAGGGAGAGGTAAAATTGTTTTATTATGTTATGAATTTTATTATTCGTTCGTAAATTTATATGCGTATGTGTTGAATTTATAAGAAATTACTGAGTTTTTGAAATCAAGTAGAAGTTATTGTTTTGTTTGTGGAATTAATTGATGTTAAATTGATATGGTTACTACAAGTAGCCTACTTCGTGGGGATTGAGTCTATCCATTTCATGAAGTAATATGTGGCCGTGAGTATCCATTTATGTTGCACAGAGGAAAGAAGATTTATTTCCCTTATGAAATCCAAGCCCCACTACATGAAAGTTGCTTCAACTAAGATCAAATTTAGTGGCAGGGATTGCATCTTTCTTATTCCATTGAAAATTTGACACTCATGGCATCCAAAAAATTCTTTGTATACGTCTCCGAAGACGGTAGGCCAATAGTAACATTCTCTTAGGATTTTATGCATGGTGTTTTTCCAGTAGTGGTGTCCTCCATAGTCGCCTTTGTGAAAATCTTCGATAGCTCATTTCATGTAGTTTTCCATCAAACAACTTACCAATATCCCTCTGGGATATTTCCAGTATAGTGAACCATCTAGGATGCAAAAATTAACTGCTTTGAGCTTCAAAAATATGGCCTTGGTATTGCTTAAACCCGTAGGGGCTTGTAGATTTCTTAGCACATAAATGATGTCTGTATACCACGATGAATCAAAAAAATATTGAGAGACCTATGCAGTTGTTTCTTCTCAAGGATTTTCTAACAGATCAATGATCAAGTTCATTCCCAAAGCTTTGCAGTCTGACTTCACCATCATCTTTGCAAGGCCCTGACCCTTGATCATCTTTGTGGGATTGATTTCGAGGTCATATTCCAGCATGGCCACTATCCACTTACCTCTCCTTCCTTGTGGGTCAGGCTGAGTCAAGATATCCTTGACTGATTTGCTAGGCATGTAATCGATAATGTGGGATTGTAATATGTATGTTCTGAAATCCTTTAGGGCCTTAACTAAGGCGTATGCTTGCTTCTCCATAATTTTGTACCTTAGTGGAGCATCCCTCAACGTTCTACTGAAATAGGCTATAGGATTCTCAAAGTTCTGATCGTCTTTCTGTAACATCACGCCTGCAATCATATGTTTTGAGGCGAATGAAAAAATGATAAAGTCTTTCCTGAAGTCCAGGCTGGCCAACACGGGAGATTTAGTCAATGCGACTTTGATGTATTCAAATTATTTTATGGCCTCCATGTTCCATTTGATCTCGTTTCCTTTTCTGAGCATGCATGTGATATGTTTTATAATATCTACTAGGTTCAGGATAAATCTTTTCAATAAATTTACCTTTCCTAGGAAGGATTGCACCTCCTTTTTACTGCGCGGAGTGCCGATTTTCAGGATTCCTTCAACCTTACTGGGGTCTATTTTTATATGCTCCTTCGAGATGATGTGCCCCAATAAATTCCCTTTTTGCATCCCAAAATGTGACTTTTTTGGGTTCAATGATATGTCAGATCTCGTGCATTTCTAGAAGAGCTTATTCTAATGCCCGAGGTGTTGTTCGTCGGAGTCAGAGTACACTGTGATGTCATCTAGATAGATCACAATAAAATTGTCCTTTTCGTTTGAAAATATTATGTCAATTTTCCTCTGGAAAGTAGCTTCGACGTTCATCAAACCAAAAGGCATCTTAGCATACATGAACGTCCCCCATGGTGTCATAAATGTCATATTTTCTCTATCATCTGGGTGCACTAGGATCTGATTGTAACCCAAAAAACTGTCCAACATGGACATATTTTGGGACCCCAACACCTTTTACAGAATATAGTCCATTTTAGGGAGCAGGTAGTGGTCCTTTAGGGACACTTTGTTCAAGTTTCGAAAATCTACACACAATCATATTTCGCCACTCTTTTTTCTTACAGGCACCAAGTTGGTCACCCATTTCGAAAAACTTAAAGAATTGATAATTTTAGCTTCGAAGAGTTTCTTTACCTCTTTTTCGATTAGTGACATCAGCAAGGAATTTATCCATATCATCTTTTATTTGAAGGTCTTCTGGTATTCTTTGAGAGGACTGACATGCTGGATCACTTTTTTGTCGTAAACCTTCAATTCGTCATAACACCAAGAGAAAACATCTAGGAAATCTTTCATGAGCTTGTTGTAGTCTTGTTTGACCTTTGGACTGATTGTTTTCAACAATTTGATTATTTTCAGGTTCTCCTCAGTCCCGATGTTGCAATATTTGATGTCCTCATGATTTGAAGTGATATTGGGATTTCTAGCCACATCATTTTCATCAAACAACTTTTCCAACAGAACCAACCCCTTTGGGATGATGTTTTTTTTCAGTTGTACTATGTCCCTTCCCGTTATTTGGTTTTGGAAAGGGTCATCATTACTGCGTGCATCTACACTCTCATATTCATAGCAACAACACATGTCATCAATGTTTATGTTAGCGAACTCGTCGCTCATTAGGAGGAACCTCTCCACCTGTTTTTCATTCTCAAACACTTGTCAATGCTTAATATTATCAGGAACTGTCAGCATGTGTTTGAATTCAATCTCGTATTTTCTGTTTGGAAAGATGGCAGTTTTAAAAACTGAGGCTGAGGTGGCCAATGCATCGACGATTTTATTATGCTCCCTTGGGATCACTGATAGTGAATACTCCCATATTTCTTCGAGGAGGTCCAGTGCTAGGTTTATGTATGCTCTTAGCCTGGAATGTTTGGATTGATACATGCTTTTCACCTAGTTTATAACCAGATCAGAGTCTCTGTGCACTATTATCCTCTTTGCGCCTAATTATTTCAACACCTTCATGCCCAAGATCAGTGCCTCATACTTGGCCATGTTGTTTTTACATTCAAACACAAGCTTATGTGAGTACAGTTTTGTTCCCACCTCAAGGGGGAATATCCACACACTATCCCTTTCTCCTTCCTTACTGACATCCCCATCAAAACTCATGTTCCATGTCTCGTTTTGTGCATAGTTATTTGGGTCAACGCACTCTTCTTCTTTTCGCATGGATTCATTATCGACGGTCATGATGGTTGTTGGGTCTTCCTCTTCAAAGCTCAGGTCATTATAGAATATGGAGGAGCTGACCCAAGTGTCAACATAATAGATAGGATATTTATTTGGCTGCTTCTTACTGGTTACCATGTATTTCAACAACACTTCTCTGTACAATTGTCTATCCTCGCCAAATATAGGAATGGTGGCATATGACATGTCCATTTGCAGATTCCCCTTTAATTTCATAGCTCACGACCTAGAAAGAAGCATGCCAAACTTAGGGGGCATGTCTGCCATGACCACATCCATAACCATGTTCTTCAAAGGAATTTGGGCTAGTGATATGACCAAGTCCTTGATGAGACCCAGGTGCTTGAATTTCCTCGAATCAAAAGAGAAAAGGTCCTTATACGACCTGGTGGTGTCCAAACCCAACTCATCCATGATCACCTTTGGAATCAAGTTATGCGATGCACCTGACTACAACATGGTGTTATGCAGGATCATGTCATGAACTTTAATATTGACATAGAATGGGGGAATGTCCTCAGTATCACTTTTCTCCTCAACGCATGAACCAAACAAAATAGCAGCGTGATCGTCTTGGACATTCAAAGTATCAGGGGTCTCTCACATTTTTAGCATTTTAATAATTTTCTCCCGATATTCACCCTTTTTGATAAGTTCGTTAAAGGGGATGGAGATTTTGATCTTGTCCATTTCATGCTTGAAGTTAAAAGGGGAACATACCTTCTCTACCTCTTTTCCACACGCTTCCTAGCTTGTTTCCAATGCTTTCCTCGAGGCCTCCTCCTTTGAATTTTCCCTTTTAGTTACATCCTTGGTCGGGTCGTCTGGATTTGGTTGACTTGTGGAAGGGGTATCCATTGGGGGATTCCTCAAGGGATTTGTCTGTTGAGTCTCTTTGATGGGGTTTGACTACTGAGACTTCGTAGACACCCTTTTGGTCCTGAGGTTGTATTGTTTTTGTAACTTCATAATGACATTGTGATAACCTTTCATGAATTCTTATGTTTCCCAAGAAAAAGCATCATCTTCTTCACAAAAAGGTGCATCATCTGTTTCCATCACAAAATCATTGTTTTTTCTCATGTATTGATCATGTTCACCCTTTGTTAAAAACATGCATGATTTCTTGTCATCACAAAATTGCATTTGATCTTAGAACATCTAATCGAAATCCTCATCCACATAATTTTTTTGGAACAGAGGCCTTGTTTGCTAGTCACCCTGGTCTCTCTACTCCCTCTGTCTAATCTGAGGAACTTGGCCCCTACTGAGGTTCTGATTTCTGGGCTAGGGGTCATGTTATTCTCGAGCAATAGGTCTGTTTCCCATGGACATTATTTTCAACAGTTTTTCCATCATCTTCAACATCAAGTTGAAATTTTCGTTTGAAGAGCGAGATGTTGATGGATGTGAATCCCCTTGGGGTTTCTTATCACCTATGTTGAATCTCTATTTGATCTTCCTTGACACCATCATGTTTACCTCGACTTCGATTGCATCGCTCATCATGGCGTCTAGATTTTTTGATCTCATTTCTTTCTACAACAAGGAAAAATCATTGTTGAAGGATTCAACATATCGCAGATACACAAACCCTGCGGGTGGTTGGACTTCTACAGGAATCAAGTTATAAAATCTCATGAAACGGGTTGAGAATTAGTGCACTGTCTCCTCCGAATCCCTCTTCATATTATTGTACTATGTCAACAACTACAAAGGGTTCTTATTGTCTCCCCATATAGTAATGAAATATGTTTTGAACACGGTGATGTCTCAAACGCTCACTGTTAGGAGGGATTTGAACCATTTCCTCACCTCCCCCGAAAGGATCTGCATGAACAACCTCATTTTTGCATCCTCATAATCTACCTCCTCTAGGTCAACAAAATCATTGAACCAATCCAGATGCCTCTGGGCTAAAATGTTCCCTTAAGCATCGTAGAACTTAATCCTCTAGCTATAATTTTGGGGAAAATCATGTAGTTTGGATGGGAGAATGAGGGGGGTGAATCCGGTGGCCATGGCTCTAGAAGGGTTGGGGATTTGAGGGATATTATTAGGTATCAGAGCTTGGAATCTCTTTTGGTAAAAAAATATAACGTCCAAGTTGGTTTTCGACTTAGACTTGAACATGGTTTTCTCAAATAATGCATCAAACTCAAGGTCGTCAATGCTTTGCACATTGTCTTTGGGTAAGGACAGGCTTCTATCTAGGTAATAGAATGGGTCCAACACTTTGTCCCTAGTCCTGCACAAAAGTTTCTCAGGGTCTCACACAGTCTCTACAGGGTTTGGGTTAGGATTTTATATTGTATAGATCATCTTCTGAGCCAGGATTCCTGAACCACACTACTTGGTTCTACTGGTCTTTTTGACTAGAGTCATCAGGGTAAAGGTTTCAGCCAATAGAGATGTTTGTCCCTATGTTACCTTCAGGGGTCAAAACTGTAACTTTAGTCATTCTCCCAAGGAAAATTTATTCAATTTTGTCCCTCGAAACGACACCATAATGTTAAAACTATGTAAACTTCATTCAACTAAGAAACAAATGACAGAGGTAACCTACAAACCAACTTTGAGATCTGAAACTAGCCTTTCATACATGGAGAGGGCTCTCTCGTGAGACTTTGTCTCAGTACAAGATATGACTTTCATCTATCAGCTAAATTTAAACACCTTTAAAATAGTAAATTCTGTTTATATTGGTGCAACAGAGTAAGACCTTGGGATATGGAGTCAGTTCGGGAAAACAATAGAAACAAATGACTCAGTGACTGAAATTGAGAGGATAAAGGTTTAGCGAGCAAAAATCTTCAGTGCAAAGTCATTGTGTGTGGTGGGAGAAAAACACATGAAGAAACTTAGAGCACCGTTGAGGATTAATTCGGATTTAACTTAGAGGAAAATGGTTTGTCTAAATGGCACAAATCTCAGGTCACTGCGCAATGAATCACAAGTTCGAAAATATGTTCTTATTTAGACAGAAATAAATATGAATAAAGAATCAATGAAGTATGTACGCACAGAAAGGAAACAATACATCCAACTACTACAATTAGAATATATTCATCAAGCTTCAGGACTTTTGCATTAACTTTAGATCAAGTTCAAATGACATTCAATAGTCACTGTCTACACTAGTTTTCCAACCAACCTGGCTTACATTGAAAAGATCAAATATATAGGCGAGGGAGTCGCTTGGGCTACCCTACTTTATAGCTACTATCTCTAGAATTTAGGAAACTGACTGTTCTGTGATAAATGAATCTTTGCATGATGCCTATCCAAAAATAGAAAACAACTACATCTAGTCTCATCATGGCTGATTTTATTATGCCATGGGGACTCGGTTACCAGGAAGGTCTCGTCATGGGGAGAGTGATGTGTCAATTCCTTCCTTCAAAAAGATATCTGAATGACCAAATATTCTGTCAAACTCTCGCCATCTACTATAACGACCTTGATTTATGTCGCCTGATCATTTTCTAAGGTGTGTTTGTGGCGAGTGGCTGCTAGCTGTCATGGTTCTTACCAAAAAAAAAAACGTCTAAAGGCGATGCCTCCTTTAAAACTGTCAAGACCTGTGCTCCATTTGAATATATGAGAATGAACTTAGTTAATCATGTTTCCTCTGTGCACTCGCAAAGGTCATGACTTTTGCATTAAATTTCGATTGAGCTCAAACTACATTCAATAGTCTTTTTCTACACTAGTTTTCCAACTAACTTGGATTACCTTGAAAAGATCAAATATATAGGCGAGGGCGTCGCTTGGGATACCCTGCTTTCTAGATACTATCTCTAGAATTTAGGAAAGTGATTGTTCTGCACTAAATGACTCTTCACATGATGCCTCTCCAAAAATAGAAAACAACTACATCTGGTTGTATCATGACTTTGTGTACTGTGCCATGGGGACTTGGTTACCAGGAAGGTCTCATCATGGGGAGAGTGATGTGTTAATTCCTTCCTTACACAAGATATCTGAACGACCAAATATTCTATCAAAATCCCACCATATACTGTAACAGACTTTATTTATGTAGCGCGCTCATTTGTTGGGGTGCGTTCGTGCAAGTGGTTGCTGGCTATCGTGATCGTTACCAAAAAAAAAAACCTCTAAAGGAGATGCCTCCTTAAAAACTATGAAGACCCGTGCTCTGTTTGACGATATGAGAATGAACTTAGTTAATAATGTTTCCTCCATGTGCTGGTGAGAGCTGCACGAAATTTTTCCTCAACCGCTTCTAATTCTCTGAACTGCTTTTCATTCCTTTCCTCTGATAGCATTTTTTTTTCGCGCAATTGTACGATTGTATCTTGCACCTCTCTGAGTTGTCTCTTGAGACACATCACATTTCCTTTGTGGCCTTGCGATGTTGACACTTCAAGGTTCTTTGCTGCCAATTGTCATCTTAGTTCCCTGTTCTCCTGGTAAAGCTCGACGGTAGCGACTTGTTCTTACTTCAGTTGTTGGGATGGTTCTCAAACATTTGCGCCTTCGATATTTGTCTTTCTCTCTCTGTTCCATATTTCTTGGCTTGTACCTCTAGTCAGTTGCAGTTGAATGGCTCGCATAAGTGATTCTTTGACAGCTGACCTCACGCGCAGTTCACTTGGGAATAGAGTTTCCTCAACTTCCTTGTTCTTATTTGGCCTGCCCCTTCTCCGAGGCATTTGTTGTTTGGGGGATAGGGATTCCAACACTCCTTCTTTCTGCACAATCTCTTCCAATATGGCCTCCATGTGGTGTGATATTACCCTTTCCGTGCGTAGAGGGAAATCTCCCTTTGGATCCTTGGGGAAAACCTGTTATGAGTAAGAACTAATCCCAGTCTCTTTGGGGCTTAGGCCTAGCGCTTCTTCCACTTCACACACCTTTCCTTATGTTTTGGGGGGGATCCATAGTGCAATGTGTATTTTTCCTACACATGAGGAAGTTGACATGGGCCCAAGGCAGAAAAATTGATAAACATGGGCTTGAGAGAAAATCTACAAATAGTGTATAAACCCGATTGGCAAATGGGATGCGTGAAGGAAATCTGGAATTTACAATAGAGTAGGAAGGAAGTGGAAACATGCTAGAGAACATTGAATTCATGGCAACTGGATGTTTTGAAATGAATCAAATATCTTCAATGGCACCCCAACGTGTGTAAATTACAACTGATAAGATATACAAGGCATATGTGATACGAATGCCATGACTTTTCATTCTTCCAGCCCCCATAATGAGCTGATGATGATCACTTTACTTGCCAACGTGACTTCTATTAACAACTTGCCTCGATTCGGGGCTCGTAGAAAATCCCTTTTTGATAGGACCTAACTCTTTGGGAACATACGCGTACAATTCACACATGCTTTGACTCTGACATCTCTTCCCGAATCAAAGGGAAAAATGGCCACTAGCTGACTTCGACCCTTTTGTTGTTAAGTACCTGACTTCACATGCCTTGACACATAGGTCATGACTCAACTAAGACCGATCTTAAATGGAGAATAAAATGGCGGCACTAACAAGTGGTTCCAATGGGGATGCTATCCTCCTAGCGAGGTAGCAAAGAACATAAGATCAGGTTCCTAACCATTGGGCCCTATTCGACTTTCATACAATGACATATGAAAAAAAAAATGAAACCTACACCTATCGATGTAGTTTTTAAAAGACTCAGCATAAACTCAGGGCCTTCACTTTGGGCTTCAATTTTCTATTGATATACTGACTCGACACAAAAACAAAACGGATATTTACAATGGTATGTGACTTAAACGGACTTTATTTCACCAGATAGTGTTTGAGGAACCTGTCATTCATAGTCCCCCAACCAACGCTCTCTCCATTTAGTTCTTCTAGAAAATAAGAATTATTTCCACGATGTGCACCGATTTTGAAAGGACCTGTCCAAAGATTATCAAACTTTACGTTGTTTCCTTTATCTATATTTCTCGCCTCCCAGTTCAAAACCAGATCCCCCAAATGGAAATACTTTTTCTTAGAGTTCTTGTCAAAGGTTTTCTTCATCCTTTCTTGATGTATTTTTGATCGATTGTACACCTATTCCCTTATTTGTTGTGTATGGATCAGATGATTTATCCTCCTCTACGTGTCATCTGGCTCAACCTCTTGTTCTAGGAGCAAATTTTCGACGGGAAACCCCAGTGAGGTGGGGAAAAGTGCATATGTTCCGTATACAATCTGGAATGGTGACGTCGAGATGTAATTCTTGGTGGTAACCCTGTCTGCCGACAATGCATAGATAATATTTTTATGCCAGGCCTTCTTGTTGTCTTGCAAGAGTCTCTTGATGATCTTGGTCAAGCTTTTATTTGATGATTCTACTAATCCATTTCCTTGTGGGTAGTATGTTGTAGAATGCCCAAGGGTTATATTGTAATCATGCCATAAATTATCCATCTTCTTGGACTTGAATTCGGCTGCGTTATCTGTTATGATCTTGACTAGGCATCCAAATCTCGACAGGATGTTTGTCTCCAAAAATTGGATGATTACTGCGTCAATAACTTGCTTCGTGGGGATTGCTTCTATCCATTTTGTGAAGTAATATATGGCCTTGAGTATCTATCTATGTTGCACAAAGGAAGACCGATTTATTTCTGCTATGAAATCCAAGCCCCACTTCATGAAAGGTGCTTCAACAAAGATTGACTTTAGCGGCAAGGGTTGCAACTTTCTTCTTCCATCAAAAATCTAACACTCGTGGTAGCCAAAAACTTCTTTGTATACATCTGCGAAGATGGTAGGCCAATAGTAACATGCTCTTAGGATTTGTACATGGTGGTTTTCCAGTAGTGGTGTCCTCCGCAGTTGCCTTTGTGAAAATCTTCGATAGCTCGTTTCACGTCGTTTTCCAGTAAACAACTCAGCAATATCCCTTCGAGATCTTTCCAGTATAGTGAACCATCTAGGATGCAGAAATTAACCAGTTTGGGCTTCAAAAATATGGCCTTGGTATTTCTTAAACATGGAGGGGCTTGCAGATTTGTCATCACATAAATGATGTCTGTATACCATGGTGAATCAAAAAAATCTTGAGAGGCCTGCGCAGTTGTTTCTTTCTAAGGGTTTTTTGATAGATCAATAATGAAGTTGATTCCCAAAGAGTCGTATTCCAACTACACCATCATATTTTCAAGTCCCTAACCCTTTATCATATTTGTGGAATTGATTTTGAGGTCATATTCCATCCACTATCCACTTACCTTTCATTCCCTCTGAGTCAGGCTTTGTCAAGATATCCTTGACTGAGTTGTTGGGCATGTAAGCGATAACATGGAAGTGTAATATGTACGTTTTGAACTCATTTAGGGCCTTCACTAAGGCATATGATTTCTTCTCCATAATGTCATACCTTAGTGGAGCATCCCTCAATGTTCTTCTGAAATAGGCTATAGGCTTCTCAAAGTTCTGATCGTCTTTCTGTAACATCATGCCTGCAATCATATGTTTCAAGGTGAATGAAAAAAAGATAAAGTCTTTCCTGAAGTCCACGCTGGCCAGCACGGGAGCTTTAGTCAACACGAATTTGATGTCTTCAAATTATTTTCTGGCCTCCAGGTTCCATTTGATCTTGTTTCCTTTTCTGAGCATGCAGGTGATATGTTTTATAATCTCTGCCAGCTTCGGGATGAATCTTCTCAAGAAATTTACCTTTCCCAAGAAGGATTGCACCTCCTTCTTACTGCGTGGAGTGCCGATTTTCAGGATTCCTTCAACACTACTGGGGTCTATTTTTATACCCTCCTTCGAGATGATGTGCCCCAACATCTTCCCTTCTTGCATCCCAAAATGTGGCTTTTTTGGGTTCAATAATATGTCGAATCTCTTGCATTTCTGGAAGACTTTCTTCAAATTCTCGAGGTGTTGTTCTTCAGAGTCAGAGTACACTATGATGTCGTCCAGATAGATCACAATAAAATTGTCCATTTCATCAGCAAATGTTATGTCCATTTACCTCTGGAAATTAGCTCCGACGTTCATCAAACCAAAAGGCATCTTAGCATACATGAACATCCCCCATGATGTTGTAAATGTCGTCTTTTCTCTATCATTCGGGTGTACTAGGATCTTATTGTAACCCGAAAAATTATCCAGCATGGACATCTTTAGGGACCCCACCACCTTTTGCAGAATATAGTCCATTTTAGGGAGCGAGTAGTAGTCCTTGAGGGACACTTTGTTCAAGTTTCAAAAATATACACACAATATTATTTCGCTGCTCTTTTTTCTTATAGGCACCGAGTTGGCCACCCATTTCAAAAACCTTAAAGAAACTATAATTTTATCTTCAAAGTGTTTCTTTACCTCTTTTTCGATTAGCGGCAACAGCAAGGGATTTATCAATATCAAATTTTGTTTGAAGGGCTTCTAGTCTTATTTGAGAGGAATGACATGTTGGATTACTTTGGTGTCATAAACCTTCAAGTCATCATAACTCCAAGCGAAAACATCTGGGAAATCCTTCATGAGCTTGATGTAGTATTGTTTGACCTTTGGACTAAGTGTTTTTGACAATTTGATTATTTTTGCGTTATCCTCAGTCCCGATGTTGCAATAGTCAATGTCCTCGTCATTTGCAGTGATCTTAGGATTTCTAGCCACGCCATTTTTGTCGAACAACTTTTCCAACGCAACCAGCCCCTTTGGAATGATGTTGTTTTTCAGTTGTACTATGTCCCTTCCCACTATTTGGTTCTTGAAAGGGTCGTCATTACTGCATGCATATGCACTCTAATATTCATCACAACAACACTTGTCATCAATGTATATGTTAGTGAACTCGTCTCTCATTAGGAGGAACCTCTCCACCTATTTGTCATTCTGAAACACTTGCCAATGCTTGATATTATCAGGGATAGTCAGCCTGTTTTTGACTTCGATCTCGTATTTTAAGTTTGGAAAGATGGGAATTTTAAAAATTGAGGCCGAGGTGGCCAATGCATCGACGATTTGATTATGCTCCCTCGCGATTGCTGATAGATCATACTCCCAAAATTCTTCAAGGAGGTCCAGCGCTAGGTTTATGTATGCTCTCAGCCTAAGATGTTTGAATTGATATGTGCCTATCACCTGGTTTATAACCATCTTGGAGTCTCAATGCACTGTTATCCTCTTTACACCTAATTATTTCAACACCTTCAAGCCCAAATTCGGTGCCTCATACTCGACCATGTTGTTTGTACATTCGAATGCGATCTTGTGTGAGTACAATTTTGTGCCCACCTCAGGGGGTAATATCCACACGTCAGCCCCTACTCCTTCCTTACTAAAATCCCCATTGAAAATCATGTTCCATGTCTCATTTTCCATGTCTCAGTTTCCGCATGGTTCTTCGAGTCAGTGCCCTCTTCTTCTTGTTGCGCAGCTTCCTCATCGATGGTCATGATGGTTGTCGACTCTTCCTCTTCAAATCTTAGGACATTGTAGAATATGGAGGAGCCGAACTGAGTGTCAAAGGACCAGATATGATGGTTATTTGGTTGCATCTTACTATTTTCCATGTATTTCCGCAACACTTCTCTATACAATCTTGTATCCTTGCCAAATATCGGAATGGTGGCATATGACATGTCCATTTCTAGAGTCCCCTTTAACTTCACAGGCCACGACCTGGAAAGTTGCATGCGAAACTTATGGGGTATGTCTTCCATGACCACATCCATAACCATGTTCTTTGAAGGAATTTGGGCCAGTGATACGACCAAGTCCTTGATGAGACCTAGGCGCTTGAATTTCCTTGAATTTGAAGAGAAAGGGTCCTTATAAGGCCCGATGATCTCCAAAACCAACTCGTCCATGATCACCTTTGACATGAGGTTGTGCAATGTGCCTAAATACAACATGGAATTATGTAGGGTCATGTCATGAAATTTTAGAATGACATAGAATGGGGGAATGTGTTCAGTATCACTTGTCTCCTCAACGCGTGAACCAAACAAAATAGCAGGGTGATCATCTTGGACGTTCAAAATATCGGGGGTCCCTCACATTTTTAGAATTTTAATAATTTTTTCCTGATATTCACTCTTTTTGATAAGTTCATTAAAAGGGATGAAGATTTTGATCTTGGCCATTTCATGCTTGAAGTTAAAGGGGGAACAAACCTTCTCTACCTCTTTTCCACATGCTTCCTGGTTTGTTTCCAGCGCTTTCCTCGGGGCCTCCACCTTTGACTTTGCCCTTTTAGTTACATCCTTGGTTGGGTCGTCTGGTTTTGGTTGACTTGTGGAAGGGGTATCCATTCTGGGATTCCTCGAGGGATTTGTCTGTTGAGGCTTTCTGATGGGGATTGACTGCTGAGACTCCACATGCACCCTTTTTATCCTCAGGTTGTATTTCTTTTGGAACTTCATAATGGCGTTGTGATAACCTTTCATGAATTATTTTGTTTCCCAAGACAATGCATCATCCACTACAAAAAATTATGTAGCATTTGTTTCCCTCACAAAATCGTTGTTTTTGCTCATGTACTGATCATGTTCGCCCTTTGTTAAAAACATGTGTAGGTTCTTGTCATCGAAACAATGCATTTGATCTTCGAACATCTGATCGAAATCCCCATCCACATAATTGTTTTGGAACAGAGGCCTTATCTGCTAGTCGCCCTGGTCTCTTTGCTCCCTCTGTCTGATCTGACGAACTTGGCCCCTTTTGAGGTTCTGATTTTTGGGCTAGGGGTCATGTTGTTCTCGGGTAGTAGGTATGTTTCCCATGGACATTATTTCCATAAATTTTTCCATCGTCTTCAACATCAAGTCGAAATTGTCTTCTGAAGAATGATATGTTGATGGCTATGAATCCCCTTGGGGTTTCTTATCACCTATGTTGAATCTATGTTTGATCTTCCCAATGCCATCATGTTTACCTTGACCTCGATTGCATTTCTCATCATGGTGTCTAGATTTGTTGATCTCCTTTCTCTCTACAACAAGGTGAAATTGTTGTCAAAGGAGTCGGCGTATCGCAGTTGTGCAGCCCCCAAGGGTGGCTAGAATTCTACAGGAATCGAGTTATAAACTCTCATGAAATGGGCTAAGAATGCTTGCATTGTCTCCTCTAACAGCCTCTTCATATTTTTGTATTGTGTCAACAACTGCAAAGCGTTCTTCTTGTCACCCCATCTAGTAATGAAAGAGGTTTTGAATGCGATGATGTCTTGAATGCTTATTGATGAGAGGGATTTGAAGCATTCAATCACCTCCCCCTAAAGGATCTATGTGAACAACCTCATTTTTTTGTATGCATAATATACCTCCTCGAGGTCAACAAAAGCATTGAACTGATCCATATGCCTCTGGGCTTCTGAAATGTTCCCTTCACCATCATAGAGCTTAATCCTCTAGCTATAATTTTGGGGCAAATCATGCAGTTAGGCTGGGATAATGAGGGGGGAGAATCTGGCAGCCATGGATCTAGGAGGGTTGGGGATTTTAGGGATATTATTAGGTATCATAGTTTGGAATCTCTTCTAGTCAAAAACTATATCGTCCAGGATAGTTTTTGACTTAGACCTGAACAAGGTTTTCTAAAATAATTCATCAAACTCAAGGTCATCAATTCTTTGCATGTTGTCTTTGGGTAAGGACGAGATTCTATCTAGGTAATAGAATGGGTTTGGTGCTTGCTCCCTAGTCCTGTCCAAAAGTTTCTCAGGGTCACACAGAATCTCTATAGGGTTTGGGTCAGGATGTTATCTTGTATAGATCATCTTCGAAGCCAGTATTCCTAAACCACATTACTTGGTGCTACTGGTTGTTTTGACTGGATTCGCCAGTGTAAAGGTTTCATCCAATAGAGATTTTTGTCCCTTTGTTATCCTCAGGGGTAAAAACTGTAACTTTAGTCGTTCTCCCATGGGAACTTTATTCAATTCCATCCCTGGCAATGACATTGGAATGTTACAACTTTGTAAACTTCATTCAACTGAGAAACGAATGACATAGGCAACCTACAAACCAACTTTGAGATCCAAAGTTAGCCTTTTGGACCTAGAGATGGCTCTCTCGGGAGACTCTGTCTCAGTACAGGATATGACTTTGAGCTATCAGCTAGATTTAAACACCTTTAAAACAGTAAGTTTTGTTTATATTGGCACAAGAGAGTAAGACCTTGGTCTATGGAGTCAGTTCGAGAAAACGATAGAAAAAAATGAATCGGTAACTGAAATTGAGAGGATGAAGACTTAGAGAGCAACAATATTCAGTCCAAAGTTGTTGTGTTTGGTGGGAGAAAAACACATGAAGCAACTCGAAGCACTGTTGAGGATGAATTCAAAGTTAACTTAGAGGAAAATGGTTTGTCTAAATGGCACAAATCCCAAGTCACTACACAGTGAATCCCAGGTTCAAAAATACATTCCTATTTAGACATAAATAGATATGAATAAAGAATATAGGAAGTATGTACACAAAGAAAGGAAACAACACATCCAACTGCTATAATTAGAATCTTTTCATCAAGCTTCAGGACTTTTTCATTAACTTTCGATCGAGCTCAAACTACATTCAATAGTCACTATCTACACTAGTTTCCCAACCAATGTGGCTTATATTGAAAAGATCAAATATATAGGCGAGGGTGTCGCTTGAGCTACCCTGCTTTCTAGCTACTATCTTTAGAATTTAGGAAACTAACTATACTGCACTAAATGACTCTTCGCATGACGCCTCTCCAAAAATAGAAAACAACTGCATCTAGTCACATCATGATTGCTTGTATTGTGCCATGGGGACTTGGTTACCAGCAAGGTCTCGTCATGGGGAGAGTGATCTGTCAATTCATTCCTTCGAAAAGATATATGAACAACCAAATATTTTGTCAGAATCCCACCATCTACTGTAACAACCTTGATTTATGTCGCACTCTCATTTGTTGGGGTGCATTTGTGGAGAGTGGCTACTGGTTGTCGTGGTTGTTACCAAAAAAAAAAAAACTTCTAAAGGTGATGCCTCCTTCAAAACTGTCAAGATCCGTGCTCCGTTTGAGTATATGAGAATGAACTAAGTTAATCATGTTTCCTCTGTGTGAACTTTTTCATCGGTCTCTTCACATTCTCTGAACTTATTTTCATTCCTTTCCTCTGATAGCCTTTGTGTTTCGCGCAATTGTACAATTGTATCTTGTGTATGTCTCAGCTTCCTCTTGATCCATGTCATGTTTCCTTCATGACCTTGCGTTGTTGACACTTCAAGGGTCTTTGGTGCCAATTGTCATCTTAGTTCCCTATTCTCCTGGTAAAGCTCGGCGATAGTGATTTGTGGTTGCTTCATCTATTGGGATGGTTCTTGAACATTTGTGCCTTTGATATTTTTCTTTCTCTCTCTATTCTAGATTTTGCATCTTGTACCTTCGGTTGGTTCTAGCTGAATGGTGTGCATAAGTGATTCTTTGGAAGTTGACCTCATGCGTGGTTCGCTTGGAGCTAGAGTTTCCCCAGCTTCCTTGTTCTTTTTTGCCTTGCCCCTTCTTCAGGGCATTTTTTGTTCAGGGGATAGGGCTTCTAACTCTCCTTTTTTCTGCTTAGTCTCTTCCAATACGACCTCCATGTAGTGTGATATTACCCTTTTCGTGTGCAGATGGAAATCTCCCTTTGGATCCTTGGGGGAAACCCATTGTGAGAAAGAACAAATACCTGCCACTTTGGGGCTTGGGCCTAGCGCTTATGCCACTTTGCACACCTTTCCTTATGTTTTGGTGGGTATCCATAGTGCAACGCGTATTTTTCCTATGCACAACAGAGTTGACATGGGCCCAGGGTAGAAAACTCGATAAACCTGGGCTTGTAAGAAAAGATACAAATAGTGTATACACTAGATTGGCGAATGGGATGCATGCAGGAAATATGGAATTTATAATAGAGCAGGCGAGAGATGGAAACGTACCAAAGAACACTGAATTCATGGTGACTGGATGTTTCGAAACAAACCGAAGATCTTCCATAGCACCCCAGCGTGTGTAAAGTATAACTGATAAGATCTGTAGGGAAGATGTGATACAAACACTGCGATTTTCATTCTTCCATCCCCCATAATGAGCTGATGATGGTCACTGCACTTGATGACATGACTTCTATTAACAAATTGCCTCAATTTGGGGGTCGTAGAAACTCCCTTTTTCATAGTACTTTACTTTTTGGGAACATACTGATACCATTCAAACATGCTTTGAATCTGACATCCCTTCCCGACTCCAAGGGCCAAATGACCACTTGCTATATTCGACCCTTTTGTTGTTCAGTACCTGACTTCACAAGCCTTGACATATAGGTCATGACTCGACTAAGACTGATCTTAGCTGAAGATTAAAATGGTGGTGCTAACATATGGAACAGGTTCAATCTTCTTTATGATTTCAAAGGCTCCACAATACCTGGTTGCTAGTTTTGAACTCCAGGTAACTTCTCTTGTCCTTCCCTTTTATGAGTTTTTCCCTTATTTGCATAATGTTGGATAATATTTTCATTGATTTCAAGGTGTAGATGTGGTTTAGCACATTTTCATTTATGACAAATGACAAGGAAGGCTTGGTAGTTTAGGAACTACAAGAAGTTGGAATACACAACTATTGATATAGCTAACAAAGTGAAAGTGGCTGACATTGTGAGAAGAATTGTTGAAGACCTTACAGATGAAAGTGAACTATATAGACAAATGGTAGTGGACAAAACTAAAAAAGTAGTTTCTAACTTGGGCGATTCATATATTGATTTTCATCTGGAGGAATTTCTCGTGGATGGAATAGTTTATTCCCTTTAAGAGAAAACCAATGCCTAGTAAGGAAATTTGATGCCCATAACATATCGATAATAAACACTTGATGAAAAATTTCAAAAACAAATATTGAATTGGAAAGAGAAATCAATGGAGATGATTTGATTGTAAGGAAGATCGATGATGAAAAGTGGTGCAGTAGAAGTATGGGAAAGTAATTCTTATCCATCAGATTAGCTAGTGGTGAATAAGATCCTTTGGATTGAAATTAGAAGGATTTTGTAAAAAGTCTTGACAGTCGATGGTGGTATTGGGGATATCTTGACATCCATTTTAGATCAATATTGATGAAAAAAAGTCATCTTGGAGGTTAAAATATATGAGGATATTAAGGAAGAGGTCAATTCCCATTTAGAAGAGATCAATGAAAGAGATTGAATGAGCTATTATATCAATGGTTCTCGTCATCTCGAATATTTTCCATTAGAGGTTCTAATGTGTTGAACATTGGTTAAGTGTCGAGATACATTAATTGATGTAAGAACCCCCACACATGAGATGATACATGGAACGTGAGGTCCCACAACATATGGTCTCCATGTCAAATATTTTAACACATATTAACACAGGAAATAATATAAGCCACCAAATCAATGACCCAAAATAGAAGTTCTAAAGGGGAGGAGACTAGCATGAAGGGTAGATATGATCATTTACATAAAGGCCAGATCAACGGTCCTCAAAAAATACAGGCCCTCAACTAGAAATAAGTTTAATAACGAGGAACCCCCCACCCCCGCCCCCACAATTTTGACATGTGATAGAAAAAAATACACACATCGTCATATTGTTTATTGCGTCCCTCAACTACCTTGATATATGAGCCAAGGGTTTGAACCCCCACAATAAATCCCATGGTCCCATGCAATTGGTCCTAGTCCCATTGGGATAGGTCAAGTAACGAAGGAAAATTAGCCCCAGGGGATTATGCATGGTGTGAACCAATTCAATGTCGAATTTGCTACTCGTCGACTCAGAGAATCACTAGGTCCACTTCCAATGTTAATAAAGTCCACATATAGTCTAGAATTAAACCATATTTATATTTATTTACAATGATGAGAAGATTAAGTGGGACTGTGAAAATGAAGTAACAAAAAGGGGAGCGTTAATATGGTGATTCTGGGCTAATGAAAGAAGGGATAATTTGGATGAAGATTACTTGTTGAATACAAAGATAAAGGGAGAGCATTTTCATGGTGATGTAACAAGGAATATGGAATTAAGGGCATTCTAAAGGACCAAAGTCTTGTTATGTGCATTGAATTTTCAGGGAAATAATTGAAAGGCATGGTTACATAAACTTTACATGAGTATTTTTTGTGAATGGGAGCATTATTAAGACATAAGCATTTCAGTGAGAATACAGAGAAATTTATTAAGAATATATAGTGCAATTATGATAGTTCTGTACATAAGTGACTATGTTCTGGAATTTTTTGAAAGACTATTTTAGATCAATAAGAACAATGTAAATGAAGTACAACAGTTTCTTGTGAAAAAATGAAAAAATAAGGGTGGCAAGGTGGAGCAAGGAAAGATTGAGTTAGACCTAAATCAACATGTTGTTTCCTTTGAACAATAAATCTGTATGTTGGTGCCTACATGCTGAGTTGGTGCTCATAAGAGGATTTGTTTCCTCATTCAATTATAGGTTGGTGCATGAATTATGAGTTGGTTCTCATAGGAGAATTAATTTCCTAATTCATTTACATGTCAGTGCGTGAATTATGATTTGGTTCTCATATGAGGATTGGTGTCCTCACATAAAATTGTTTATACACAAATTGGCATTTATCTACAAAATACTTTCAAGTTTTTCATAGTATGGGTTTCCACTTCTATATCTATGGATGTGTTGATTAATGTATGTGATTATGATGAGTATATTTGTGATATGAATCTCTGCAATCATAAATGATAATATGATTTAAATAAATTTAGAGAAAAAAGGAAATAATGTATGCAGTATTAATTCACCCCCCCTTTCTCAATTCTATTGAACATTCCAAAAATTGGTATCAAAGTGGGTTCCTTCAACAATAGTCTAACCACTAGAAGGAATATCCTAGAAGATCACATGTACAAACATGAGAGACTATCCTTAAATATATCTCCATACTTTGATGGAATAGATTATTCCTTCTGGAGCACCAAAATGAGAGTGTAATTGTAATCAGTAGGGTATGATGTCTGGGAATCATTCAAGAATTGTTATGAAAATCCAACAAATCCACTCTTTGATATATGTGCAAGGAATATTGGAGACAACCATGCAAAATCCATGAATGAAATTCTATAAGGATTATCAAAATCATAATTCACCAAAGTTATGCATTGTAAATCAACAAAGGAAATGTGGGATAAACTACATAACACCTATGAAGGAGATGATAAAGTCAAACAAGAAAAATTACAAACTCATAGGATTCAATTTGAAATCCTGAAGATGGATGAAGAAGAAAGCATTGCATAATACCTTCTATGTGCTGATGGAATTGTAAACATCATCATAGGTTTGGGGGAAATGATTGATGAGAAATTCACGGTGCAAAAAGTACTCAGATCACTTCCTCTGAGATTCAATCCTAAGATATCAACTCTTGAAGATAGAAAAGATTTAGACAAATTAACAATGGATAAATTATATGGAATTCTTACATCCTATGAGATGTGAATAGGACAAGAAGAACTACCTAAAAGAGAAGAAAAATTAAAATCCTCAAAGAATACCGATAGAAGAAAAGAAAGATCAAGTGACAACTCTAATGATGATTCTGATATAGAAGAAGCCAACTTTGTAAGTGTTATCAGACTAAGTTGCCTTGGGTTTTTAGCCCTTAGTTTTGATTTTTCTAAGCCTTTAGATTTTTTAATTTTGATTTGTCTCTTAAATGTGTGATTTACTTAGATGACTTTGACAAATAAAGGTTTAAGTCATGGCTCAAAATTTGATCCTCGCATGAACTTTTGGCCTAGGTTCATTTGCATGAATAATGTTTTGATCCCCTTCATGATTTGACACTAAGTTTGACTTAATCCACGACCATATTGACTTGACATGTCACCCTCCTCACTCATTCCTCCGTAGCCTTGTCATGTTGTGCCTTTGTCTTATGCTTACTAGTCAAATCATTGTTTGAAAAGGAGCATTGCCAACTCACCAGTAGTTTCTGTAGCACACTCCCGGTCCATCATCTTTCACCATGATTTATTGATTATTTCGCAGATGTCATATATTCCTTGCTTTCATCACCATGGTTAGTTAAAAGATTCTTTCGAGTATTCATCTTTATGATCTCTGCTAATAGTTTTCAAATTTTGAAAGCTCAAATTTTTGCACTGCACAAACTACCAGTTCGGACCAGTTGGCAGTGGCGCTACCAGATCAAATTATGAGGTGGATTCAGAGGCTGCGTTTCTCATGATACTTTACTAATATTTTTCTGAAACTCCGAGTTGTCATTGTTCTCCAGGTATTCCATGATTTTCCTGCTCTGCATATCAATTTCAAGGAGAATATATCGCTCAGAGTTTTGGTAGCTATCGTGCCTACATAACTGGAGGAGATATCTTCCTCACGCCTTCCTATCAGTTTTCCTTCCACTCAAACCTGCAGTTACAATCGCTTGGTATCGATATTAAGACATCTAATTTCCATTTCTCATGAGCTCTCAGTTTCCAAGAAATTTTCATCTCCTGTATGTGCATTGTGCTACATAGAAATGTTATTCAAACGACACTGTTTTTTTCCCCTTCCTCTTCTATCTTTTGAATTGGACTATTTTCGACCCAGTTTTCAAAGAAAATTACAGTGTATTCCTTCACCATATGAGTTTTCCTTAGTTTTAGTATCTGTACACAGTCAAGGGAGAGAAATTCACAACCAATGTTTCCTAAACTAGCAATCAGTCTGATTTAGGGAGAAATCCTGGAAAGGGGAAGCCACTCCTCACTATCAGATTCTTTTGAAGTCCAACTCTTTGTTTTCCTGGTCCTCACCACTCCATAGCTCTTAATATTTCATCATAAACTATGGAGACTCCTCAAAAGAAGAGGTCGCACAAGGGAAGTAATGTGGTTAGAATTGAGCCTGCATACATGCATTTAGTCGAGGCAGAGCCCATGGCTAGAGAGTTTTTCCAAAGGGTGGGGTGCCTCACTTTCTACCAAAATATGCAAAGAGGTCATCCTGAGGTGGAAAGGTAGTTTTCCTTACATTTTGATGGCCTGAATACCAAGGTAGGGGACCTATAGTTTGAGGTGTATGAGACCTCTATTTCAGCAGCTACATGGATCTCTATCACTGGGGAGAATTGGTTTAAATCCATGGCCTTGGATGTAGCCTTTGCTAAAGAATTCCTTAAACCTAAATATCAAACTGACAATTTGTCCAAAGGGGTACCAAGAAATCATCTGGTTTGAGAATTTGATAGAAGAATTAATCCTTATGCAACAAGAAGATGAAGCCATAAAAAACCATGTTGACACTGTCCACATCACCAATCCACATATCAACCAAACCCCAAAAAGATTGATTAAACAACTCAGGGAAGCTAGAAAAGAGGTGGCTCATCTAAAATATGAAGCCCTATTTGAAAGAATTAATATGAAAGAACTCATGGATGGCTACAACCACACTCTTGACTTAGCAATATTCACAACAAGAAGAGACCAACCTCTTCATATGGAACTCAAGAACCTCTATAGGAAAAACAGAGACTTTCATTCTCAGAACAGAAAGCTCAAAGAAGAGTTGCAACAATTCCAAGATGAGATGGCTCAAAGAAACTTGAATGTGTTGGTTGAAGCTGTTATTGAAAAGGAGAAGCCATTAGCCAAGGAAAGAATAGATCTAGTGAAGAATATTGTTATTGTTAAAGGGAAGCATGCTATTGTGCCAGAGGGAAGTCCTCCTACAAGAAGGAGTGTCAGGTTGATGAAGTGATTGGTGAAAAGTAATCTCCTTTTTAGTAATGACACCTTTTTGAAAGGATAAGTAATTAAGGGAATACTAATTTTTCCACCTATATAGGCTTCTAACGCATACTGCTCAAATTTTTTGGTGTTCTGCAAAGAATTAATCTCTTCAATAGTAGTAGTGTAGACATTTTGTAGCTCTATGGTGCTACATAATTGTCTAATTTTCATATCCTATCAGTCTGTTGCCTCTAACGCTTCCTAATCACCTAATACTAATGTAGTGATGGCCCTACTAAATACCCAGGGGTGCTACCAAATGTATCAGCATTGGAATGTGGTGTTGAAAATTCAATCAAGGTGCTACCAAATTGTGGGTAGACACATAGGAAGGCACTACTGAAATTTTAGACAGAGGTCAAATTCAACACAGAAGCACACAGGCGTGGCACTACTAAAATTTTGGACAAAGGCCGAATTTTGACAAAGGCGCATAGGCATGGCACTACCCATTCAACATGCCTAGTTTGGAGGTCGCACTATGGAAATACTGGAATTTGGTGAAGACGCTACAAAGGTTCGCTACACAGAGTGCTACTGAATGAAGCTACCAATAAGTACCAGGAATCAAGGAGCTCGAAATATCATTCTTGTGGATGGTTGTTGATGTGGAGAAAGGAAAAGATAGCCGCTGAGAGCATGATGACAGTTACAAGCATATGAAAGACACTTGGCATGTAGGGATATGCGTATCAAGAAGATCAAGTTAGTTCAAAGTTGGTTGGATCAGTGGACAACATTTTCTCTTTTTATAGCACAGTTGTTAGTTTAAGTTGTTTGATGAAATAACTACTTGGATATTTTCATGGGAAGAAGGACATATCGCACCTCCAGTTGTTGCCTCCCCATTTGTTATAAATATATAGTCTAAATTCTTTAGTAGGTTCAAATGGTTGAGGTAGGCTCCCTTATGCTATAATATTTTGATGAAGTTTCTCTGAACTGGTTATGTACCTAATTTGAGACATATTGATTAATAGAAGTCAACTTTCTTACTCCAGCTTATTTGCCTCTGATTATGAAGTATTCATGCTTGAAATATTCACATGAATTATTCTAGTGATATTATGATGGATGCTTGATTATAATATTATTATGATGTTTCTTTAGTGTCCTTAAACTTTGAATTCAAGAAGATCTTGTGTTTTGAGTTTTTATTCCTTAACTTTCTTATAGACCTGATGTCTGTAGTAAACCTCTATATTTTTCTCATCAAAGTCTTCCCTCTGTTGAACTTTACTCCCACTTACTGACTAAAGTTATCCAAGACCTCAATTTCATGTGCATGCTAGCCCAGATTTTTGAGTTAGTACACTATTATCTTGAGTCTTGTCCATTTGACCTCTTTAAAACTCATTTACATTTACACATAACCTGATGGGTACTGGGATTACCTTCTATGAAATATGAGAGTGATTCCTAGTGCTAACATTCTTGGTTCATGGCTCAAGAAAAGTACTTTTTGAGAAAATACCCATTGACAGGGCCACCAAAAACTTCTTCATCCTTGAAATTTTTCAACTTATAAGTGTTATTCGAGAAAACCTTAGAAATTTTGAGGGGACCAATCCATAAGGATTCAAATTTATCATTCTTGCCTTTGTATTTCTTTGGTACATACCACTCCATAGATCTTAAGCATTCATCCTAAACTATGAGGACTCCTCAGAAGAAGAGGTCGCACAAGGGAGGTAATGTGGTTAGAACTAAGCCTGCAGACATGCATTTATTGGAGGCAGAGCCCATGGATAGAGAATTTTTCCAAAGGGTGGGTTTCCTCACATTCTACCAAAATATGCAAAGAGGTCATCCTGACGTGGAAAGGCAGTTTTCCTTACATTTTGATGGCCTGAAGACCAAGGTAGGGGACCTAGAGTTTGAGGTCTCTGAGACCTATATTTTAGAAGCTACAGGGATCCCTATCATTGCGTATAATTGGTTTAAATCCATTTCCTTTGATACAGCCTTTGCCAAAGACTTCCTTAAACTTGAATATCAAACTGACAATCTGTCCAAAGGGGTACCAAGAAATCATCTGGTTGAAGAATTTGATAAAATATTGAGGATCATTCAAAGGTACTTCACATGTGAAGGGAGGTTCAATACACTATTCCATTACCATATAAGGCTTTTGTTTCATTTTAATGGAAAAGTTGAAATGAACATTCCCTTCTATTTGCTAAGGAGCATAGGAAAGATGGCAGACAAGGTTCAATCCAAATCAAAGGCTATGGATACTAGCATTTTTCATTCTGGATTGATTAGAATGTTGGTTTCTTAAGATCTGAGAAAGAGGAATATCTCATGGGAACACTTCATTACTATTGCTCACGTGAAATTGGACATAGCAGCGAATCCTCAGTCACATATAGCAATATGTTTTCCATCCACCAGTGATGCTCCAACAGGTGCTAGCAAGAAAAGAAAGAGTAAAGCTCATGTTCAAGATCAGGAAGCCATTAATTTGGTTGCAAGAACTGAGGAGGAGGCTTACCATTCTCCAGAGAGAGACCTTTCACCCCCTCCTGCACCAGAACAAGAAGAAGTCCCTTCCTCTACTAAAGCCATAGCCAAGAAAGGAAGGAAGCTACACTTCTCTTCATACCCTTCAACAGTTAGCACTAAGAGCCGAAATCATTTCACAAGGTCATCAACTCTCAAGGAGGATTTTGAAGAACAGGGCCTACCAAAGATTTCTTTTCAAAATAAGAAGAAGGATAAAGGTGAATTCATTAAGAAGTTTGTGGCTTCCATTTTGAAGAAGAAGAAAGACAAGGGAAAAGGCATTGAGAATCCTGTTGAGATAGAAGAAGTAATACTTATGCAATGGGAAGATGAAGCCATAAAAAATCATGTTGAGACTGTCCACATCACAATTCCACCTAACAACCAAACCTTCAAAATATTGATTAAACAACTCAGAGAATCTAGAAAGTAGGTGGCTCATCTGAAATTTGAAGCCCTATCTCAAAGAATTAAGATGAAAGAACTCATGGATGGCTACAACCACACTCTTGACTTAGCAAGATTCATAACAATAAGAGACCTACCTCTTCATTGGAAACTCAAGAACCTCTATAGGAAAAACAAAGACTTTCAGTCTGAGAACAGAAAGCTCAAAGCAATGTTGGCCCTTGACCAAGTTTTGAGGGTTCTTCGTCATGTTTGACGATTTTGGGACTTCGACATCCTATCAAATGTGGATCGCAAGACGAAGTAGAGATCAAGGGATCTTGGCCCCTTTTTGGGTCCTTTTTGGGATTTGGGAATATGTAACGGGTATGGGAATGTCGACCCTATTAGCACTCTGTAAATTTTCCCAGAGGTTGACAAAGAAGGAATCCACAAAGGTAACTTTATCCAACCGCTTTTAAAGCTGGGATCTAGCCCTTCCAGCTTCAAAGAGGGATCTCTCTATATGATTTAGCTTTGTTTTTAATTTAGATATTAGGCTAGGTAAAGGAACAAGTTTGTTTTGTTGTAAAAGGGTTTATAAGTTGGTTGAGACAGTCGACACATCCAATGGGCTATGGGGTCTATGTTTAAACAACTATGAGATAGAACCAGAAATGCCAAAGAAGACTTTCACACGGCGAGATAATGTACTCAACTGGATCTTTTAGTAATTTAAATGATGGACAGAAGAAAAGATAAGATAAATAACTTCAACTAACAAGCAGTTAAGAATTTCTTAATCGAAGATATTAGAAGATAAACATTTAAATCTTTAGAATCGGAAACAGGGTATCAAAGATAAATCCTGTAACATTACGTTACTCTTCAAGATTAGTTCCAGAAAACAAAATGATTACAGAGAAAGAAAAACATTCAACTTGGAAAATTAACATCACCAGTGAACACACGCAAGAATCCTGTAAAAGTGCCTCCTCTTTATTAATGGCAGATCTTCTTCAAACATATTACAGTTTGGTAGCGATAGGTTGTGCGAATCAACAACCCTCAATACTTCGAGAGTTGAAGTATTTATAATTCAAATTACAAACGTTCCTGTCATAACTGATCAGGACGTGCTCATTCTATTTTTAGTCTAACTGCTTAACTAATAAAAAATTGTTTGATGACTCAATACAACTGCATGCGGAACTTCTGGGGTAGGCCATTGGCGAGGTGCCTTCACAACCTCTTCTGACTGGACAGGTGAGTGGATTGTGACAACTCATCTGCTAATCTAATAGATCACAAAGTTCTTCCCATCTGAGATGACTTGGCACTGTGACTTTAAGTAATCTCTGGTACACTTCATCCATGTCTGTATATTTAGAAAATGTAGGCTTAATGAGGAATATATATTTAATCTCGTGTTGGATACTAATATCCAACTGCAGGGCCTCCATGAATGCTTTACCTATGATGCTCCCTTGTACCCCTGCAAACTTGGAACTGTCCTTAGACACTTCAGTCAATCTTTTCTTGTAATCAAGGAGTGTCATTAATTTGTCATTAATGACTTTCAGACCAGGTAGGCCTTTCTTTTGGAGAGAATCAATCTTATTGAAGAACTTCTGTACTCCCTGATCCATGACTTGAACCTTTTACTCAAGATGAAGCATTAGACTTCTCTTGGTTAAAACCATTTTTACTTCGATTATAGTCTCTATTCTATCCTCGATCTTTAGTTATTCTAGTTCCTCTCTGGTCTTGGAATTCAGGAACCCGATGATCTCATTTGCTTGTGTTGGCATGTCTCCCAGTTCCACTCTGATTTTCTCAACAGCGTGTTTGCTCCTCTGGAGCAACTCATTTTGTTCAAACATGATTTGAATCATTGGCCATATTTCATTTATGGACTTGGTGATGTCTGTCCATAAGATCTCTTTGACCTTAGCCAAAGTCTTCCCTGCCATTGTTTGCTTTTGGAGCTGCTGTAACTCCTTCCTGAGATGCTCCGTTACCTGCTTTTCTTTGGATAGGCTTTTCTGAAAGGAAGTTTTAATCTCTTGGAGGTTCTCCACTTATTTCTTAAGCCTTCTTATTTCTGTCTCTTGAAAGTTCATTTTATCCATGGACATGGCATGGTCTGTTGTTCCTTTTGGTAGTGATACTGGTGTGGCAGAGGGGATTGTCGTCACTGTTGTTGTGCTCAATTTGGAAATTGGAATAGCACTCAATGGAATATTTTCCATTGGCTTCGCCTGCTCTTTCTCCTCTAGGAGTCTCTCCATCTCAACCTCCATCTCCTTTAGCTGAGCATTCTGCTCCATGAGTAGCTTTAGAATCTCATCCTTCTCACCTTCCTATTCTGCTATCTCCTTCACCTGTGAATCCTCTGTGGGCGGGAGTTTTAGCTGTTTTCTTAAGGATGCGATGTCAACATTTTTCTTTTTTATCATCTCTTCTACAACCTTGACATTCACAGGGTCATAACCGATCTTGAGGACCAGCTCCTCCAACGTCTTGATTCTGTTGTCTTTCACAAAAGATGATATTTTCTCCAGCTTGAGTTGTGTCTGAGCATTGTTCAAAGACACCTGAAAATTTGCTGCAGAAGCTGAAGCATTGGCTAATGTGTGAAAAACCATCTCCCCTGTTTGTTTGTGTAGATCCATCTGATCTGCTGGATGCACATCCTTCGCCTGGAATTTGAACATGGCCCTTTTGTAATCTGAGATCACCTTGGGATCCGGTACCTGTGCTTGGAGGTAGGCCATGTGCATCCTACCCTTTTCTATGTCAAATTCTGAAAGAAGCCTATGCTGAGTTGTGGACGAATGCTTCCGAAACTGGGCATAATTACTGCTAGTGAGGGTCTGGTTCTTCTTCTTGATTAATTCATATTTTTCGAAAATGCCTAACTTGGGCATAGTTTTACTTGGCTAAGTATCCAGGGGAGAATCTGTGGATTTTTTCGGTATTGCTCTTGTGATTTCTTTATGCTGGATCGAACCGAAAGGTAGAATGACTGGCTTGACCCCTGTAGTAGCTACTGTGGTAGGTGGGACCTCTTGTTCTACTATCGCACCAGGCGTTGAACTTGTCTTTGGCCTCTTGGTGTGCATTTGGAACTCTTCTGATGACACCTCTATTACAGGAGGAGACGATTCCTGTCGGGGCCTCTTCTCCTTGAGGACCTAAGGTGTGGTAGTGGTTCGCACACTCGTTGAGGGCACCTATTGTTCCTCTTCAACTGGTTGCTCCATATCAACTAAGGTGTCAGGCACCCATACTGTCTGATTAGAAAACGTTTCTATCTTGGGCTTAGACTCAAGTAAATACAGGATATTCTTATTTCTCACCCGCATTTATGAAATGATCCCGCAGGGATCATAGTCCCATGGGAAACTTACAAAAAATTTCATCTCCCTCAACATTTTGCCAGCTTCCTCCCCGGCGCCTCGACTATTGTAGATGAAAGAACCTATCTTCCCCTTGATCCTCAATTGTTGTTTCTTCTTCAGGGAAACAAGATGAATGTCATCTGAATTCATTATCTACCTAATATATTCTAATGCAAAAATCCTTACCGACACATATTGAGGTAGTTTGTAAGGCGCCAATTCGCACCCGAAAACTATGATTTTAGTGTGGTTCTGATATAAGTACCAATCTCCTGTCTTCGCATTGTCCGAGAGATGCAGAATTCTCTGGACTTCATCATTTATTTGTGGCTCAGGCCTGCCACTCAACATGCTAACCACCGGGTGGTAAAAATGATCAATGAAAACTTTGAAGTCAGATTCAACAGAGTTACACTTCAGAAGAGAAGTCCATGATGTGAATGGTTGGGGCCTTTCGTCTCCGTCCATCTTCTGCATGGAGAAACTGAATTTGTCGGCTTGAAAGTAAACGAACATGTACCCCAGTATGGAAGAATATCTGAACATTGAGGAAAAATTCGGGGAAATGATGAATCTGGGGAAAAGATACAGGGGCAGGTTGGACTCCTAGAGTCCAATTTCGTCGCTCTGGTCCAGGAACACCTCCCAGATCCACGACAGAAGATCCAAAAAGTCGAAGTCGGAAATGGTGTCTGTGATTAGTCTATCTTTATCCACCAACGGGATTTTGTCCAGGTCAACAGGAGGAGGAAGAAAAGGATTCTCTTCTCCTTCCGTTGGTCTTGGCTTTGGTGCCATCTCTGCAATAGTACCTTCAATAAACAATGTGTTAGTGGGGTCGACTGGTTGTGGATGAAGGTGGCGGAAAAGTGATGGAGGCATAAGAGTAAAAAATTCCTGGTGCGATGGACGAATAGTGAATGACGAGGGAGAACGGTAATTTTATTCAAAACTGGGTCGGTTGGACGCGGGAAAACGGTCAGCATGACAACAGGTATGTTATCCAGTTATTAATGGACTACGGGCCACTTGGGGGTGACATGGCAGGTGACAGTGGCCAAATCATACGGACGGGTGACGTGGAGGCTAGTGATTGGAGGTAAAAGTTGCCAAAAGGGGTTGTTCATGAGTGAGGGACTTAGGTACTGAAAACAGTGACGGACAATAGTTATGGGACGTGACATGAACCCGGGAGCAAGTGGAACAAGTGGGCTCAGTGGAGGATGACATCCATGAGTGATGGGCTGTCAGATAGCATGTGGGGGATAGGACTTCTGGACCAATAGGACAATGCCACATGTAACAGGGACCCGCCGAAAGGAATATTCATTCTGGACCCCCCCCCCTTTGGTTAAAAACAAAACACTAGGGGGGGTCCGAAATTCATTGTGAGCCCTAGATCTGCGTGCTTGTTTCCTGGCCATAGATCTGAGCGCGCTCTTTAATACCCATTCCGGACCCCCTCCCTCCATTTAAGGCAGAATGGACGGGGGGGTCTGGAATCCAATATGGACCGTAGATTTAAATGCTCCTGAGTCGTCTAGATGAGCGCCCATGTTATTACTAATTCC
>JZKD02S0778796.1:810377-850235 GCA_000966675.3 Picea glauca | reverse complement strand
CGAGGGGGTATGGAATGCGCTGTGAGCCGTAGATCTCAGCGCCAAGATCCAGACCGTTGATAAGTGCAAGAAAAATAGGCTGGGAGGCGGAGAAAATGTACTTGGGGAAAACCTAGGATATAAAGCATTTTTTGGGTTTTCCCGATTTTTCACATATACACCACTAAGGGGACTTCATCTAAATTATTCTAAGGCAATGGAGACATGGTGTATCTTTTCATCAATTTGGTTTCATGGGTGGTGAAGCAAATCGAGCAACTAACCTACATGCTAACCTATCTTCCTAGGACTATTAACCCAGATTAAATTGTTGGGTTAAGAAATTATTCTACCTAAGGGCTAACTGACCAGGATTAGACAGTCTGGTCAGATTTATTCACTAATTTAACCTAGGGGCTATCTAACCAGAATTAGACAGTCTGGTGAAATTTATTCACTAACCTAGCAGCATTAAATTTAAAAAGAACTTGGTCATGCTTGAAAGGTATGGCCAAGTTACTATTATTTCATGAGGCTTTTCTTTTTCAATTCTTTTATGCCCTCTTTTACTTTTCTTTTCTTTTTCTTTCTTTTTCTTTCTTTTTTATTTTTCTTTTACAAATTATTTGAAGAATGAAACATCATTTGTCAACAAAATCACTAGATACAGATAATATTCAAGTCATCAATTGATTCCCATAATTTATGGGGTGATAACAACGGCTCCACCTGGGGATGGTACTTTCCCTGTTAAGTGCCAAGAATCCTAGTTCCTGTCATTCTGAACGAATATGTCTAGTAACCTTTATTGGTTTTATTCTCAAAAATGGAAAAACAATGATCAACATCTTAGGGCCTTCTCTTCGGTCTTCAACCAACTGACTAATGTTCCACGCTCAGAAAAATGCTAGTAATAAACAAAAATTGAAATGGTATGTACAGTGGAGAGTGGAAAAATCAAATCTTCTACTGAGGAGGAACATAATGTTTCAACATCCTGCCATTCATTGGTGCTCCTGGCAGATCTGACCCATCATCATTGTTTAGAAAAAAGGCATTGTTTCCTCTGAAATCTTGGATCGTGTATGGCCCTGTCCACAGATTGTCAAATTTCCCATGCTTTCTCTTTTCCTCGTTCCTGACATCCCATCTCAACACCAGATCTCCGAGCTCAAAATCATTCTCCTTGGTTCATTTTTCAAAGATCTTCTTGATGTTCTCTTGGACGACCTATGTTTTGTTGAAGACATCTTCTCTAGTCTGCTGCAAATGAATCATCTGATTTATTCTTCTCTGGGAGTCATTTGGCTCAGCTTGTATCTCATGAAGTAACTTCATGACAAGGACCCCCATATAAGTTGGGAACATAGCCTCGGTACCATAGACTAGCTGGTATGGTGACATACCAATTGACCTTTTGGTGGTGAGTCTATCTGCCCATAAAGCAAATACCAACTTATCATGCCATGACTTTTTGTTTTCCTGCAATGTTTTCTTGATGATATTTACCAAAGTTTTCTTTGAGGACTCCGCCAACCCATTCCCCTGAGGTTAGTAGGTTGTGGAGTGCCCCAAGCCAATGTGGTGACGGTTGCATAAATCTATGAGTTTCTTCGACCGAAAGGCAGTTGCATTGTCAGTGATAATCTTTCTAGGACAACCAAAACGAGATAAAATATTGTTTTCAAGGAATTTTATAATTACTGAGTCAGTAGCTTGCCTGCTAGGTATCACTTCGATCCACTTGGTGAAATAATCGGTGGTCGTGAGAATCCACCTCTGTTGGCTTGAAGAAGGATGGTGAATTTCTTCAATGAAATCGAGTCCCCATTGCTGGAAAGGAGCCTCAACTGAAATTGGTTTAAGGGGTAGAGGGAGGAGTTTCCTTTTACCCTCAAATAATTGAAAATGGTGACATGCTGTTACTTTCTGATGTACATCTGCAAACAGGGTGGGCCAGTAAAAACCAACTCTGAGTATTTTGTTGGTTGTGACCTTCCAGTTTAAATGGCCACCACATTCCCCTGCATGAAACTCTTGCAACACTTTGTCAGCTTCATCTTTCAGTAAACAATTTAAAAGAATACCTGCAGGGTCTTTCCAATACAAATTTCCTTCTAGAATACAAAATTTCAAAGCCTTCAACTTTAAAAATCTAGCTTTAGTCTTAGTTAAACCAGGGGGAGCTTGTAAATTTTGTAAGACAAATATAAGGTATGCATACCATGGAGAGTTGAGAAATACCTCTCTAACGTTTGGAATCGCCATCTCACCCTGTTCATCTGCCACATCTAGAAAATTAATGTCAAGAGATTGGAAGTTAGATTCAACCATCAGTTTAGCAAGGCCTTGGCCTTTGATCAGTTTTGTGGGCTTAATCTCTATGTCGTATTCTAGAATATCTGCAATCCATTTTCCCCTTCTCCCATCAGGGTTGTCTTGTGTCAATATATCTTTTACTACCGCATTGGGAACATAAGCTATGGTGTGGGAATGAAGAATATAGACCCTGAAGTCCTTTATAGCCTTTACCAAAGCAAAAGCTTGCTTCTCCATGATATTGTAGTTCAGGGCAGCATCTCTTAATGCTTTGATGAATAAACCTATGGGTTGTTCATACCCTTCGCTGTTCTTCTGCAGCAATACCGCTGCTATAGTATGTTCAGAGGTGAAAGAAAAAAGATAAAAATCTTTAGTGAAATCAGGACTGATCAGAACTGGGGCCTCTGTGAGTGCTCGTTTGACTTGTTCGAAGGATTGTCTGGACTCAGAGCCCCATTTAATTCTTACATCTTTTTTAAGCATGTTTGTTATGTTTCTGAGGAGTTCGACCAGATTGGGAATGAATCTTCGTAGGAAGTTAATCTGTCCGATAAAAGACTATAGTTCCTTGAGGTTTCTTGGGTGTTCTACCTTTAGTATGGCCTCTATTCTGCTGGGGTCAATTCTGATTCCATATTTAGAGATGATATGTCCCAGCAGTTTTCCCTCTTCTAACCCAAAAAGACACTTCTTGGGATTTAAAGAAATCCTGAACCTCCTACATTTCTCAAAAACTCATCTAAGGTGTCGTAGGTGTTCATCATCCATTTTGGAAAACACAGTCACATCGTCTAAATAAACGACAATAAACTTACCTTCTTCTTCCACGAAGGAGATATCCATTGCCCTCTGAAACATGGCTTCGGCGTTCATCAGACCGAAAGGCATATTCACATACATGAAAGTGCCCCATGGTGTGGTAAAAGCGGTTTTATCTTGATCATCCTGGTGAACGAGGACCTAGTTGTAACCCGAAAAACCATCCAATAGAGATATCCGACTGGACCTGACCACCCTTTGCAGGAGGTGGTCCATTTTCGGTAACGGGTAATTATCTTTCAGGGACACTTTGTTCAGATTTCGGAAATCAATACAGAGACTGATTTCCCTGGTTTTCTTCCATGTAGGGACTAAATTAGAGACCCACTTAGAGAAACGTAGTGGGACTATGATCTTGGCATCATACATTTTCTTGATTTCCTTTTCTATTAGAGGGAGCAACTTGGGATTTATCCTCCTAAGTTTCTGCCTAAATGGTATTTGGTCTTCTTTTATGGGAATCATGTGTTGTATGATGCTGGTATCATAGGCTTTCAAATCTTCATAGCCCTAGGCAAAAACATCATCATATTCTTTGAACAATTCAATGTATTTGAGCTTTTGTTCTGGGGGTAAGGATTTGGATAGTTTGACCATCCTAGGTTTCTCTTCGGTCCCTATATTACATTCTTCTACCTCTTGTTCGTGTGCCTCAATTTTGGGTTTCTTGGCTACATCATCACTGTCAAACAAATCTTCTAAAGGAACAAGACCTCTAGGAAAAATAATTCTTTTCAACTGTAAAACGTCAACATCTGACTCATCATCCCCTGATTCTTCTAATTCTATGATATTTACACTATCACCTTCAAAATCCAAACTATTTACATTTTCGTCTTCATTATCTAAATCTATATTAGTACATTCAAAATCGGTTTTACATTGTAGAAAGTCATCAATCTGATCATCGTTTCCAAACACTTGCCAGTACCTGATATTGTCTGGGACTGTAGGTTTGCATTTCACTTCAACAGTATATGGGCGAGTCGCGAAGAAGGGGATCTTACAGGTGGCTGCTGACGTAGCTAATCCATCAGCCAGGATATTCTGCCCTCTCGGCATTACCTGCAAGTCAACTTTGGTAAAACACCTCAAGGCATCAAGAACAACATTTCTGTAGGCTCTAAGGCATGGATGTTTGGCAGAGTACTCACCTTTGATTTGCCTGATTATTAATTCATAATCACCCCTTACCATTATCTTCTTAGCACCAACTTTTTTCAACAGTTTCAAGCCTAGCATTAAAGATTCATACTCGGAAACATTATTAGTGCACTGGAAATTTAACTTGTAGGAATGATTTTCTGAGTACCTGTTTCTGTGATTATGCAACCAGACTCCATCTCCTGCTCCTTCTTTACTCACAGCTCCATCAAAATCCATACTCCAGAAATCAGCGGGTAACTCTTCAGTTATCACGTTCTTCATTTTTGCTACCTCACCGATTTCTGGACCTTCATATTGATCAGATAGGTCTTCCATCAGTTGAGTGTCTTTCTCTTCCGTATCCCCGTCAGTGTACAAGATGAATGAATATAGATCAGAATGTGCAGAGTAAAGGGGGTAATTGTGAGGTTTCTCTTGGCTACTGACCATGTACTTCATCAGTGTTTCTCTATATAACCTCCTTTGTTGCCCAAAAACTGGGATAGTGGCGTAAGACATATCCAGCTGTAGGGTTCCTTTCAACTTAGCTCCCCAAGACCTGGAGAGCAACATTTTGTACTTAGGCGGGATGTCTGCAACCACTACATCCATTACCATGCTTTTTGAAGGGATCTGAACTAGGGTTATGCATAGGTATTTGATAAAACCAATACATTTGACTTTGTTGGAGTCAAATGAATGTAAATCCTTGTATGGTCTGGTGACCTCCAGTCCTAGTTTTTCCATTACTGCTTTAGGCATCAGATTATGTGAGGCACCTGAGTCCAACATAGCGTTATGTAATATCAAGTCGTGTATGTTTAAACTGATGTAAAAGGGAGCTACATCACCGGTATTGTCTCGACCGTCTACTTCAGGTCCGAAGAGAAGTTCGGGATGATCGTCAGTAAGGTTCACAGTGTCTGAATGAGTCATTGATCCAATAGTCAAGGCCTTGGTTCCTATGTTAGGTTCAATGGCCAGTGATTTTATTACCTGTGAACGATACCCGTCTCTGGTCATCAACTCTGTAAGTGGGATGGGAATTTTTATTTTGGCCAATTCACCCTCCAGGCTAAAGGGTGTGAGAGTTCTACCTTGGTTTATCATTTCTGGCTTGTCCATCATATTCTTTGGCTCGGAAGTTCTCGGTGGGCTAACAGGTGACACCTCAGTCTGCGATGGTCTTTTTTAAATGGTGATGTGTTTCTTTATGGGAGCGTCTACTTTACTCTTCTTAGGGACTTTCTCAGCAACAGTTTTCTCAGCAGCAGTTTTCTCTGAAGTCTTCCCGGCAGGTGGCTCAGAGGTCTCCTTGGTTTCAACTACCTTCTTAGTTTCAGTGACCTTCTTGGAGGGATTCGCTTATGTCTTCGAACTTCCTTCTATCTTCTTGCTATGCAAGTTGTACTGCCAGTGTACCTCCAGAATAGCATTCTCAAAGGCCTGTTGTTCAACATCTTTGGCTTTTTCACTTACCTTTCTTTGATTTAGCAGAAAGAGTTCCTACTCTTCCTGAGTAAGGAAAATGGCCTCATTGTCGTGAATGCCCATGAGTTTGATGTGTGTGTCTTCTAACTCTTCAATCATTTCACCCCCTTCATCAGCATAGTTTTCTTGTAGAGGAGGTATGATCGGCTAATCGGGACCTCTCTGATCCCTGTGATCTCTTTGATCTCTTTGATCTCTCTGTCTTATTTGAGGAGGGTTTTTTCTAAAATTGGGGTTTCGAATCTGAGGAGCAAGTGTGTTGTCTCTCGGAGGATTTATGTTTGAAATACTCATTATTTCCATCAAAAATTCCAATGCTCTGACCACAGAATCCAATTTGGAATCGGTGGTTGACGTGGAAGGTTCTTCTTTGATCATGACTCTCCTCTCTGACCTATGACGGGCCCTTTTTGCCAACAGATTGGCCTCCACACTAATAGCACTTTTATGAATGTCTTCTAGGGTGGCATCATTTCTTTCTCTTAACTGGTAAGACATGTCAGCATCAAATCCATCAGGAAATTTAATCAATGCCAAACCCTGTGGAGGTTTAATTTCAGCCGGGATGGTATTATACAAATTATTAAAATGGGTGCAGTAGTCTTGTACCGACTAACCTTGATTTCTTCTTATGGTCTGGTATTCTGAGAGTATCTGGAGAGGGTTTTTCTTTACCTCCCATATGGCACGAAAACTTCTATGGAACGCAACAAGGTCAGGGATTGAGGCGGCAGGTAAAGATTTAAACCATTTATTTATGTCTCCTATCAGGCTTTGGGCGAACAATCTCATTTGGACGTCAAATTCGTTGACTTCTTGCAAATCGAAGTAGTCATTCATTTTGTCCACATGTTGTTGGGCGTTTAGAGCTCTGGTTGCTTTGAACTATGGAAGTCGTGTTTGGTAATCTTGGGGCATGGCATGTAGTGGTGCAGCCAACACCAAAGGAGCATATTGAGCTGCCATGATGGGTGGAGGAGGTGGAACGACGACCTAGATGTTCGGAGAGGTAGCGATTGAAAACGAGGAAGAGGATGGACTGGACAGTATTGAGGTAGTGATTTGTAGTTTAATCGTTGGAGACAAAACTTCGGGGGTTCGGGGTTGCAACACAGTTGGGTCAAAAACAAGTCCAGTCACAAAAGTTTTAGACCATGTTCTAACCAGGCTTCAGGGTGGAAAGGTGTCAAGATCCAGGTTTTGAGAGATATCTGGTTTTCCGGAAAAAGGAGGAAACTTATGCAGGGAGGTATGACTCACTGAATCGACTGCTAAGGTTTTTCTATTGAGAAACTGCTCGGGGTTATCTAACACTATCGCGTGTTCCGGGTTTGGATGAGATCGAGTATGAACTTTCTTGGAAGCCAAAACTATCTTTGGGTTTTTATAATATATATTTTTTAATTTTGCGAGTCTGAAAATAATATGCACAAAGTCTAATCAACCTCTAACCTTACTTTCTTCTCAAAGTTTATCGTTCTTTTAGGGGAAAGAAAACGCAAAATTATCAGTTTTTAGTTTTTCCCTAGTATGGTCGCCATTATGTTAGCACTCTGTAAATTTTCCCAGAGGTTGACAAAGAAGGAATCCACAAAGGTAACTTTATCCAGCCACTTTTAAAGCTGGGATCTAGCCCTTCTAGCTTCAGAGAGGGATCTCTCTATATGATTTAGCTTTGTTTTTAATTTAGATATTAGGCTAGGTAAAGGAACAAGTTTGTTTTGTTGTAAAAGGGTTTATAAGTTGGTTGAGACAGTCGACACATCCAATGGGCTATGGGGTCTGTGTTTAAACAACTATGAGATAAAAACAAAAACTCCAAAGAAGACTTTCACAGGGTGAGATAATGTACTCAACTGGATCTTTTAGTAATTTAAATGATGGACAGAAGAAAAGATCAGAGAAATAACTTCAACTAACAAGCAGTTAAGAATTTCTTAATCGAAGATATTAGAAGATAAACATTTAAATCTTTAGAATCAGAAACAGGGTATCAAAGATAAATCCTATAACATTATGTTACTCTTCAAGATTAGTTCCAGAAAACAAAATGATTAAAGAGAAAGAAAAACATTCAACTTGGAAAATTAACATCACCAGTGAACGCACGCAAGAATCCTGTAAAAGTGCCTCCTCTTTATTAATGGCAGATCTTCTTCAAAAATATTACAATTTGGTAGCGATAGGGTGTGCGAATAAACGACCCTAAATACTTCGAGAGTTGAAGTATTTATAATTAAAACTACAAATGTTCCTTTCATAACTGATCACGATGTGCTCATTCTATTTTTAGTCTAACTACTTAACTAATCAAAAACTATTTGATGACTCAATACAACTGCATGCCGAACTTCTGGGGTAGGTCGTTGGTGAGGTGCCTTCTCAACCTCTTCTGACTGGACAGGTGAGTGGATTGTGACAGCTCATCTGCTAATCTAATAGATCACAAAGTTCTTCCCATCTGAGATGACTTGGCACTGTGACTTTAAGTAATCTCTGGTACACTTCATCCATGTCTGTATATTTAGAAAATGTAGGCTTAATGAGGAATATATATTTAATCTCATGTTGGATACTAATATCCAACTGGAGGGCCTCCATGAATGCTTTACCTGTGATGCTCCCTTGTACCCCTGCAAACTTGGAACTGTCCTTAGACACTTCAGTCAATCTTTTCTTGTAATCAGGGAGTGTCATTAATTTGTCATTAATGACTTTCAGACCAGGTAGGCCTTTCTTTAAGAGAGCATCAATCTTATTGAAGAACTTCTGTACTCCCTGATCCATGACTTGAACATTTTCCTCAAGATGAAGCATTAGACTTCTCTTGGTTAAAACCATTTTTACTTTGATTATAGTCTCTGTTCTATCCTCGATCTTTAGTTCTTCTAGTTCCTCTCTGGTCTTGGAATTCGGGAACCTGATGATCTCATTTGCTTGTGCTGGCATGTCTCCCAGTTCCAGTCTGATTTTCTCAACAACCTGTTTGCAACTCTGGAGAAACTCATTTTGTTCAAACATGATTTGAATCATTGGCCAGATTTCATTTATGGACTTGGTGATGTCTGTCCATACGATCTCTTTGACCTCAGCCAAAGTCTTCCTTGCCATTGTTTTCTTTTGGAGCTGTTGTAACTCCTTCCTAAGATGCTCTGTTACCTTCTTTTCTTTGGATAGGCTTGTCTGAAAGGAAGTTTTAAGCTCTTGGAGGTTCTCCACTTCTTTATCAAGCCTTCTTATTTCTGTCTCTTGCAGGTTCATTTTCTCCATGGACTTGGCAAGGTTTGTTGTTCCTTCTGGTAGTGATACTGGTGTGGCAGAGGGGATTGTCGTCAGTGTTGTTGTGCTCAATTCGACAATTGGAATAGCACTCAATGGAATGCTTTCCATTGGCTTCACCTACTCTTTCTCCTTTAGGAGTCTCTCCATATTAGCCTCCATCTCCTTTAGCTGAGCATTCTACTCCATGAGTAACTTTAGCATCTCATCCTTCTCACCTTCCTTTTCTGCTATCTCCTTCACCTGTGAATCCTATGTGGGCGGGAGTTTTAGCTGTTTTCTTAAGGATGCGATGTCATAATTTTTCTTTTTTATCATCTCTTCTGTAGCCTTGACATTTGCAGGGTCATAACCGATCTTGAGGACCAACTCCTCCAACGTCTTGATTCTTTTGTCTTTCGCGAAAGATGATATTTTCTCCAGCTTGAGTTGTGTCTGCGCATTGTTCAAAGACACCTGAAACTTTGCTGCAGAAGCTGAAGCATGGGTCAATGTGTGAAAAACCATCTCCCATGTTTGTTTGTGTAGATCCATCTGATCTGTTGGATGCACGTCCTTTGCCTGGAATTCGAACGTGGCCCTTTTGTAATCTGAGATCACCTTGGGATCTAGTACCTGTGCTTGGAGGTAGGCCATGTGCATCCTACCCTTTTCTGTGTCAAATGCTAAAAGAAGCCTATGTTGAGTTGTGGACGACTGCTTCCAAAAATGGGCATAAGTACTGCTAGTGAGGGTCTGGTTCTTCTTCTTGATTAATTCATATTTTTCGAAAATGCCCAACTTGGGCCCAGTTTTACTTGGCTGAGTATCCAGGGGAGAATCTGTGGATTTTTTCGGTATTGCTGTTGTGATTTATTTATGCTGGCTCGAACCGAAAGGTAGAATAACTAGCTTGACCCCTGTAGTAGCTACTGTGGTAGGTGGGACCTCTTGTTCTACTGTCGCACCAGGTGTTGAACTTGTCTTCGGCCTCTTGGTGTGCATTTGGAAATCTTCTGATGACACCTCTGTTACAGGAGGAGATGATTCCTGTCGGGGCCTCTTCTCCTTGGGGACCTGAGGTGTGGTAGTGGGTGGCACACTCGTTGAGGGCACATGTTGTTCCTCTTCAACTGGTTGGTCCATCTCAACTAAGGTGTCAGGCACCCATACTGTCTCATTAGAAAAATTTTCTATCTCAGGTTTAGACTCATGTACATACAGGATATTCTTATTTCTCACCCACATTTCTGAAATGATCCCGCAGGGATCATAGTGCCATGGGAAACTTACAAAGAATTTCATCTCCCTCAACATTCTGTCAGCTTCCTCCCTGACGCCTCGACTATTGTAGATGAAAGAACCTATCTGCCCCTTGATCCTCAATTGTTGTTTCTTCTTCAGGGAAACAAAATGAATGTCATCTGAATTCATTATCTGCCTAATATATTCTAATGCAAAAATCCTTACCGACACATATTGAGGTAGTTTGTAAGGCACCAATTCGCACCCAAAAACTCTAATTTCGGTGTGGTTTTGATATAAGTACCAATCTCTTGTCTTTGCGTTGTCCCAGAGATGCAGAATTCTCTGAACTTCATCATTTATTTTTGGCTCAGGCCTGCCACTCAACATGCTAACCACCGGGTGGTAAAACTGATCAATGAAAACTGATCAATGCAGAGTTATGCTTTAGAAGAGAAGTCCATGATGTGATTGGTTAGGGCCTTCTGTCTGCGTCCATCTTCTGCACGGAGAAACTGAATTTGTCGGCTTGAAAGTAAATGAACATGTACACCAGTATGGAAGAATATCTGAACATTGAGGGAAAATTCAGGGAAATGATGAATCTGGGGAAAAAGATAGAGGGGCAGGTTGGACTCCCAGAGTCCAATTTCATTGCTCTGGTCCAGGAACACCTCCCGGAGCCACGACAGAAGATCCGAAAATTCGAAGTCGCAAATGGTGTCTGTGATCAGTCTATATTTATCCACCAACGGGGTTTTGTCCAGGTCAACAGGAGGAGGAAGAAAAGGATTCTCTTCTCCTTCCGCTGGTCTTGTCTTTGGCGCCATCTCTGCAATAGTACCTGAAATAAACAATGTGTTAGTGGGGTCGAATGTGGATGAAGGTGGCGGAAAAGCGATGGAGGCGTAAGAGTAAAAAATTTCTGGTGCGATGGATGAATAGTGAATGACGAGGGAGAACGGTAATTTTATTCAAAACTGGGTCGGTTGGATGTGGGGAAATGGTTATCATGACAACGGGTATGTTATGTAGTTATTAATGGACAACGGGCCACTTGGGGGTGACATGGCAGGTGACGATGGCCAAAGCATACGGACGGGTGACGTGGAGGCTGGTGATTGGAGGTAAAAGTCACCAAAAGGGGTTGTTCATGAGTGAGGGACTTAGGTACTAACAACAAGGACTGACAGTAGTTATGGGACATGACACGACCCCGGGAGCAAGTGGAACAAGTGGGCTCAGTGGAGGATGAAGTCCATGAGTGACGGGCTGTCAAATAGCATGTGGGGGATAGGACTTCTGGACCAATAGGACAATGCCACATGTAACAGGGGCCCATCGAAAGGAATATTCATTCCAGACCCCCCCCCCTTTGGTTAAAAGCAGAACACTAGGGGGGGTCCGAAATTCATTGTGAGCCCTAGATCTGCGTGCTTTTTTCTTGGCTGCAGATCTGAGCACGCTCTTTAATACCCATTCCAGAACCCCCCCCTCCATTAAAGGCAAAACGGATGGGGGGGTACGGAATCCAATATGGACCATCGATTTAAACGCTCCTCCCTGAGCCATCCAGATGAGCGCCCATGTTTTTACCAATTCCGGAAACCCCCCCCGGTTAAAGGCATAATGGTCGGGGGGTTCCAGAATGCGCTGTGAGCCGTAGATCTCAGCGCCAAGATCCAGACTGTTGATAAGTGCAAGAAACATAGGCTGGGAGGCGGAGAAAATGTACTTGGGGAAAACCTAGGTTATAAAGCATTTTTTGGGTTTTCCCGATTTTAAACATCTACACCACCAAGAGGACTTCATATAAATTATTCTAAGGCAATGGAGACATGGTGTAGCTTTTCATCAATCTAGTTTCATGGGTGGTGAAGCAAATCGAGAAACTAACCTACATGCTAACCTATCTTCCTAGGACTATTAACCCAGATTAAACTGTTGGGTTAAGAAATTATTCTACCTAAGGGCTAACTGACCAGGATTAGACAATCTAGTTAGATGTATTCACTAATTTAACCTAGGGGCTATCTGACCATGATTAGACAGTCTGGTCAGATTTATTCACTAACCTAGCAACATTAAATTTAAAAAGAACTTGGTCATGTTTGAAAGGTATGGCCAAGTTACTATTATTTCATGGGGCTTTTCTTTTTCAATTCTTTTATGCCCTCTTTTACTTTACTTTTCTTTTTCTTTCTTTTTCTTTCTTTTTTCTTTTTCTTTTACAAATTATTTGAAGAATGAAACATCATTTGTCAAAAAAATCACTAGATACAGATAATATTCAAGTCATCAATTGATTCCCATAATTTATGGGGTGATAACAGACCCATGGGTTTACCCATGCTTAGGCATATTTTGTAATATATAAATAGATTTCTAGGCACGGTAAGGGAATAAGAAGAGGCATCTATGTGATGTTGTGATAAGTACAAGTGTGATTTGTAAATGCTTTATGCATAGTGTGAGAGACTTGCAGAGCGAAGTGCAAGTGGTTGTAACAGAATGTGAAGGGATTTGTGTTGTAATGCAAGGAAGAAGGATCTAGCGAGTTGCATAGATCTTTTGTCTTATGCGGAGTAGGGTTTCATGGCTCTGTGCATGTATCTGATTGAAGAAGCTAATAAAGAAGAAGATCTGGTGGACGTATCCCTAGGGTGGGGGTGAACCACGTATATGTTGTCTTTCTCTGCTTTGTGCGATGTGTTGGTGTATTTATGTGTTATTTTCTAAGTGATTGATATAGATAGATAGATAGATAGATTTGTTTACGCTTTGTTCTTATGATGAATATGGATGCAAGATCTAATATAGGTGAATGTTCTTAGTGCTTGAATCTGCTAGATTTGATCCATTTATTTATGCTAAGTGCTTAAATACATTATATCAGGGTGAATGTTGCGATGCTTTGTTTTCTCTATGGAGTAGATATTGGTTAAATAATGATGAACTAATGATGCTAAGTTATCTATCAAGTATTATAATCACATACCTGTGTCCTAGCTAAGGTTGTAAACACCAGAGTCCTGCAATCACCCCTGCCTCTACCTCGGGTGAGACTTCATTTGCTTCACAGGTGTTGCCGAAAGGGCCAGTAGTTAGGATTTTGTTGGTGCGTTGTTGTAGCGTTGAACCCTGGGTCTGCTCCTGTGCCAACAAGTGGTTCCATTGCTGGGACCTGAAGCTGTGATTGCTGGGAATGGAGGAAGGAGAATCTTTGTGCAAAGATCTGACCTGAAATTGTGAAATCTCTGTGCGTAAATATGTTGATCTAGTGCACATTACTCTACTTAGTTTGACAAGCTTTGTGCTAAGGAAAATAAGTTTGATCTGAAGAAACAAGGTAAGATCTGAAATCTGTGTTCTATTAGAAAGGTAAAAATGAGAATTTTTTATTAAAAGAGGTAAGATCTAAAAGCTTTGTGCTTTGATAAAGGTAAGAATATTGAAAAGTTCTAGATATGAAAGGTTTGTTCTCTATAGAAGTAATATAAGTGGAAATTTTTGTTTCAACAGTATGGATCTAGGTATGTTTGATAGATTATGTCCTAACTTGAAAATTAGGGCATTAATAGATGAAAGAAGATTTGATATGAGTATATCTAATAAGAATAGTGAAAGATATGTTATACCTATGCATAGAAAGAATATTTGGACTAACAAATGGATGCAGGATCCTAGAAATAATTTTTTATAGGTTATCTACCATGATCCTAGTGCGTAGTACAAAAAGGGTTGGGGATCAATTAAAAGAAAGAGAGGATTAACCCTCTGTTAAAGTTGTAGAACATTAGGACATCTTGCTAAGGAATGCCCTGTGAGAAGACCTAGTCGTCTTTGTTATAAATCTATGGTTCGTGAAGTATTGGATTTCCCTAGAATGATTGCTAAAGTTGAAATAATGAATCTGAAACAAGAAAACCCTAAGTCAGATCCAGAAACTAAGATTATGGTAGAATCCTAGAAAGAATCGGAGAAAGTATTGTTACAGATGAGAGAAACCCTGAATGACCACCGACATGTCATATTATCAGATATCTTCAAAGAAAAAGAATTCCTTGAAGCAAGAATAGGAGACTTTGACATTAATTGTGTTCTAAATGAGGAAACACAGGTGAATATCACGATAGAATGAACTTGGGAAGCTATAGGGAGGCCTGCTATGATTCCTTCATCAGGAGGAATAAGACTATTTAAAGGAAATCTGATAAACCTATGTGGAAATCTCACTCGTATACCTATGATTTCTAACGAAACTTTGACAGAGGAATATTTTGAGATTATTAAATTTATTGACAACAGTGCTCCATTTACCATGCTACTAGGAAAACCTTGGATTGAAAGAGATCAAGCCAGAAGGAAATAAGAAGAAGAATTTTTAGAACAACAGAAGTAATAGTTAAAAGAATTCATGACTAGAAGGATCACACACTTGATTGAAGAACATAAGAATAGATCAAATCTATTTAACACCAGAGACCCAGATGTCAAAGTTACAAGAACACTAGAAAACCAACAAAATATTGAGGTACCTATTCTAGATAAAGAAGAAGGATCATCCTCAAATCCTAGGAAATAATCTCAACAATGCAAAGTAAATATGCCAAAAGAAGATAAGAATCATAATGGTAAAAGGAATACCAAGATGAATCTCACTGGAAAGAAGTCTATAAAACTAAGTAAGAAGAGAGCTAAGATCGAAAATTTGCAGGAAGATACAGAAGGAACCTCGCAGAAGGAAAATTTGCAAAAGTGGAGCTTCACCGAGATAATAGAACATCATCACATGGCACTTCGCCATGGCAAAGCAATATAGCCATTGGGGAGATTAACGAGCACAAGAGGAAATAGAAGAATCTGCCCAGGCTTTGACACAAGTACAAGGAGTACTCATAGAGAAATGCAGTGCTACAGTACAAGAAAAGCTTTCTCTCCAAGCAAAGTTTAATGAAGAAAAATCACAACTACAAAAAGAAAAGGAACAGTTTCTCTTGGAGAAACTAGAAGTAAAAGAAGCAGTCAATAGAGAACTTCACTTTGTGATAGTCTTAGAAATCAAGGTAGAAGACTGAGTTACACAGCAGGTGAACTAGCTCGCAGAAGCCATCCATCAACTACAACAACGCATAGAATATTTGGAGCTACGCACTGTACCTCAGACCCCACAAGATGTAAGAGACCAAAGAGAAGAAACCGCTTGGAGAACAATTGAAAGGATAAAGTCTCTTACCCTAGAATGTAAGAAACTCACTGATCGCAGTGCCCAGACCTATGAAAAAATCATGGAGAACCCATAACTGAAGCCACTGGATTCACAGCTCCAAGAGGCAAAGTATCAAGCCGAAAATATATAGGCGCAGTTGAATCCCCTATCATCTTTGGAAATAATGAAGTGATCCCAAGAGCAGCGGACCGCCCAATAGTAGATCCACACTATCCAAAGCATAGTTATGAAGGTAACTCAGAAAATCCAACCTGTACAAGAAAAGGTGTACCAATTGTTTATAGAGGTAGAAGGACAAGGAGCAGAGCTAGAGCAAGTTGTCACTACATCTGAACAATGTCTAAAGGGACCTATCAATGATGCAGTCATCCAAGAGTTTGTTGAACAAGAGTTCATAGAACAATAAAAAGTTGAAGTAGCTCGAGCCAAGCTTGAGACGTTTGAAGCATAACTAGTCATACCCGAGTGACTTGGGAGGAGTTACATGTGAGTGTTGGGGGCCTGTTGGCCCTTGACCAAGTTTTGAGGGTTCTTGGTAATGTTTGACCATTTTGGGAATTCGATAGCCTATCAAAGGAAGAGTGCAAGACAAAGCATAGATCGCGGGATCTTGGCCCCTTTTTGGGTCCTTTTTTGGATTTGAGAATATGTAACAGGTATGGGAATGTCGTCCCATGGGATTACCCATGCTTAGTCCTATTTTGTAATATATAAATACATGTCTATGCGAGGTAAGGTAAGAATAAGAGGCATTTATGTGATGTTGTGCTAAGTGCAAGTGTGTTTTGTAAATGCTTTGTGCATAGTGTGAGAGACTTGCAGAGCTAAGTGCAAGTGGTTGTAACAGACTGTGAATGGATTTGTGTTGTAATGCAAAGAAGAAGGATCTAGTGAGATGCACAAATCTTCTGTCTTATGCAGAGTAGGGTTTTGTGGCTCTATGCACGAATCTGATTGAAGAAGATAATAAAGTAGAAGAGATGGTGGACGTAGCCCCAGGGTGGGGGTGAACCACGTATATGTTGTCTTTCTCTGCTTTGTGTGATGTGTTGGTGTATTTATGTGTTATTTGCTAAGTGCTTGATATAGATAGATAGATAGATTTGTTTACACTTTGTGCTTATGATGAATCTGAATGCTAGATCTGATATAGCTGAATGTTCTTAGTGCTTGAATCTATTAGATCTTATCCATTTATTTATGCTAAGTGCTTAAATACATTAGATCAGGGTGAACGCTGCGGTGCTCTGTTTTCTCTACATATTAGATATTGGTTAAATAATGATGAACTAAAAATGCTAAGTTCTCTATCAAGTATTATAATCATAGATCTATGTCCCAGCTAAGTTTGTAGACACCTGAGTCCTGCAACCACCCCTGCCTCTACCTCGGGTGAGACTTTATCTACTTCACAGGTGTTTCTGAAAGGGTCGATAGTTAGGGTTTTGTTGGTGTGATTTTGTAATGTTGAACTCTGGGTCTGCCCTCATGCCAACAAGTAGAGTTGCAACAATTCAAATATGATATGGCTCAAAGAAACTTGAATGTGTTGGTTGAAGCTGTTATTGAAAAGGAGAAGCCAGTAGCCAAGGAAAGCACAAATCTAGTGAAGAAGACTGTTACTGCTAAAGGGAAGAATGTTTTTGTGCCAAAGGGAATTCCTCCTTCTACAGGAAGGAGTGCCAGGTTGATGAAGTGATTGGTGAAAAGTAAGCTCCATTTTTGGGAATGGCCCCTTTTTGCAAGGATATGTAATTAAGGGAATACTATTGTTTCCATCGATATAGGATTCTAATGCATACTACTCAAAGTTTTTGGTGTTCTGCAAATAATTAATCTCTTCAATAGTAGTAGCACAAACATTCCATAGTGCTATGGTGCTACAGAATTGTCTAATTTTCATGTCCTATCAGTCTGTTACCTCTAATGTTGCCTAATCACCTAAGATTGTTGTAGCGATGGCACTGCTAATGACCCGTGGGTGCTACCAAATATATAGGAATTAGAATGTGGTGTTGCGAATTCAGTCGAGGTGCTACCAAATTGTATGCAGACACACAGGAAGGCGCTAATGAAATTTTAGACAGAGGTCAAATTCATCACAAAAGCACACAGACGTGGCACTACTTAAATTTTGGATAGAGTCTGAATTTTGACAGAGGCACATAGGCATGGCACTACCCATTTGAGATGCCTAGTTTGGATGTTGCGCTACAAAATTACAGGAATTTGGTTAAGACACTACAAAGTATCTCTACCCAAAGCACTACCGAATCAAGGAGCTCAAAATATCATTCTTGTGGATGGATGCTGATGTGGAGAAAGACAAACATAGAAGTTGGAAGCATGATGATAGTTACAATCATTTGAAAGACACTTGGCATGCAGGGAGATGGATATCAAGCAGATCAAGTTAGTTCAAAGTTGGTTGGATCAATGGCTAACATTTTCCCTTTTTATTGAACATTTGTTAGTTTAAGTTGTTAGATGGAATAACTACTTGTAGATTTTCATGGGAAGATGGCCAAGTCACACCTCCAACTATTGCCTCCCTTTTTGTTATAAATAGATAGTCTAAATGATTTAGTAGGTTTGAATGGTTGAGCTAGGCTCCCTTATGCTGTAATATTTTGATGAAGTTTCTGTGAACTGGTTATGTACCTAATTTGAGACATCTTGATTAATAGAAGTCATCTTTCTTACTCCAGCTTATTTTCCTTTGATCTTGAAGTATTCATGCTTGAAATATTCACATGAATTATTATAGTTATATTATGATGGATGTTTGATTATAATATTATTATGATGTTTCTTTAGTGTCCTTAAACTTTGAATTTAAGAAGATCTTATGTTTTTAGTTTTTCTTCCTTAGGTTTCTTACAGACCTGATGTCTATAGTAAACCTATACATTTTTCTCATCATATTCTTCCCTCTATTCACCTTTACTCCCACTTACTGATTGAATTTATCCAAGACCTCAATTGCCTGTGCATGCTAGCCCATATTTCTGAGTTAGAACATTATTATCTTGAGTCTTGCCCATTTGACCTCTTTAAAACTCATTTACATTTACACATAACCTGATGGGTACTGGTCTTACCTTCTATGCAATCTGAGGGTGATTCCTAGTGCTAATAGTAAAAAGGCTCCAAAGAGGAACTTAAAAATATAAAGGTAATCTTTCTTTCAAATGTTTTAATTTTGGTGAAGTAGGACACTTTGCTTCCAAATTCCCTCAGAATAAAAACAAGGACAACAAAAATAAATTTGATTTTAACCCCAATGAAGAAACAAAGGGTAAAATTCAAAGGAACAAATACTTTCACAAAAAAGAAAAAAAATGCATATTCCAAAGAGAATGACTACTCATCTTCTGAAAGTGATGAAGATATTGAAGAGGATGTTTTCTTCATGGCCCAAGAAATATATTCCAATGAGTATGAGTACAATGACAACATCCCAGAAATTGGAGAAAATGAAGATGTAGATGTTGATCTTGAAGGAGAATTACTATGTTTCCTAGATGAAATAAAAAGGCGCGGAAGAAATAATAGATAATTAGAATTGTCACATAATTATGATCTGGTTTCTCACTAGATGAATAGAATAAAGTTGAAGAGGAAATAATGATTCAACTGCAAAACAAAGAAGAAGATTGTGATAAAATTGAAAAATAATGTTTTTCCCTAATGAAGGAAATCGATGTAATTATAGATGAGTTGAAAAACAGAAAAAAAATTGAAAAAAGTTCCATGATGTTAGAAAATAAGATAAATAATAAAATATCACCATTCGACAAAACTAGACTTGGTTACAAAACCAAACCCACATTACAGAGAACCAAGGAAGAATACAAGAATTGTGTTATGTCCCTCAAAAATCCCATTGAGTGTAATGAGAACACCAATGAAGCAATCCCTGATTAGTAGAATCCAATTTTCCTTCACAGGAAGAATGAATTCAGAAAGGTTATGACACCATCAAGACCTACTATGAACATGTATGAATATCTCTTTCTTGGTAATTTTTTTTCATGAAAATATTTTGGACATAAGGAAATAGAATGCAGAGCATATCCAAGAAATGACCAAACAAGAAATGGAGGCATGTACAATGCTCCAATAAATAACTATATGTGAACAACAAAGTCAAAAATCATGTTGACAATGGAAACATGAATTCATTTTCTCCATTGTTTAACTATGATATTTAATGTTATAAATTCCATAATTTTGGCCATAAATCTTAGGATTGAAAAAATTGAATGCATGCCCCTATTAAAAAACATATTGTTGTTAGTACTTCCACCAAATTCTGCAAGAAAAAGCAAGAGAAGAGTTCTGAGGAAGAATGTAGTTTAGGAATGCATTCTCAAGACAAAGAAAGCTATTGGTACATAGAGAGTGGATGCTTAAGGCATGTGACTGGTGATAAAAAACAAATTCTTTGACATAAAGGGGGAGAAGGGAGAAATTTCTTCATTTGGAGATAATAAATCTTCCAAGAGAATTGGGAAAGATAAAGTCATCCTTGGAAGTCAGAAGGAAAAAAGAGGTAACATTCTTCTCATTGAAGGTTTAAAGCATGACCTTCTAAGTGTCAGCTAGCTGTGTGACGAGGGACACACACTCCTGTTTAACTCCCAAGAATGGAGAATAAGAAAAGAGGACACTAGAATATTGGTAGCAACAACAATTAGAACTCCAAACAATGTATACATTCTAAATAAAATTGGAAGATAAGTATATTGTGTGGGACAAACAGATGAAAGTTGGTTATGGCATAAGACAATAGGACATTTAAGATTTGAAAACTCAGTCAAGGTCAATAAAAACCAGGAATTAAGAGGCATGCCAAAAATCATTAGGCACTCAAACCCAATTTTTAAACATTGTCAACATCGGAAACAAACAAGAGTGATATTTAAAACCAATGAATATTCAACATCAAGACCATTGGAAGTCATCCAATCTTATCTCTGTGGGCCAACCAAATCACAAATTCTGCAAGGTAATGGTCACTTCATACTGATCAATGATGATTACACAAGAATGAATTGGGTAAACTTTCTCAAGAATAAATCATAAGCCTTTGGGAAGTTTAAAGCATTAGTTGAAAATGAAACAAATTTGAAGATAAAATGTCGAACGTTAGATAATGGAGGAGAATTCACCTCAGATGATTTTAATGAATTCTGTGAAGATCATGGAATAAGAAGACACTTCTCAACTGCAAGAACTCCTCAAAAAAATTGAGTGGCTGAAAGGAAAAGAAGGATTGTACAAGAAATGGCCAGAACTATGCTAAATCAAGATAAATTGTCAGATATATTTTGGAGGGATGTAGTCTACACAATTGTTTGTATTTTGAATAGAGAACAACTCCAAGCTAATAGTGACAAAACTCCATATGAATTTTGGAAAGGAAGGCCAAAATATGTCAAACACCTTAAGGTTTTTGGAAGAAAATTCTACATAAGAAGAGATGATGACAACCTTTGAAAGTTTTAATCGAGATGTGATGAAGGTATTTTCCTTGGGTACTCCTCTAAAAGAAAATATTATGTTAGCACCATGATCTTCATAGCTAAGTTTAGCGTTCTGTCAGTAGTTTGAAAAGTCATGCTTGTTAACACCAATATTGTTTTTATTCCTGACATCATCTAACATCTCGAAGGGTCGGTTTCAAATGGAATCTTTATCATTTATTATTTAGATTTCCATTTGCAACAGGGCGCTGCAAAATTCACTGCGCGTTGCAAAATTTGTTGCGCACCATGCGAAGGATGTTTTTGTGCAAAGGATTGTCTCGTGGAGAGGATGTTTTCATGTAGACGATTTTGTCACAAAGCAGATGTTGTCGTGCAGAGGATGTTGTCGCATAGAGGACAGAGAGGATTATGTCACGTAGAGGATGCAGAGGATGTTGTCGTGCAAAGGATTTTGTCTCGCAAAGGATGTTGCCACGCAGAGCATGTTGTCGTGTAGAGGATATTGTCACGTAGAGGATGTTGTCACGCAGAGGATGTTTTCATTCAAGGGATGTTGTCACACAGAGGATGTTGTCACGTAGAGGATGTTTTCCTGCAAAGGATGTTGTCACGCTGCATAAATGACTGATTTAGTGTCAACTTTGAGATCACTTTATGACCAACTAGAGAAGAATTTTGAAAATCCCCGAGAGGTTTTTGTCAAGTACAAGCCAAATAATTAAAAAAAAATCTCATATTTGCAAAAGTTGTCATGGATTGGGAGATTCAAAGGAATCTTTGAGCCCTATTTTTCTGTTTTCATGATTTCCTGTTTGAGACATGTTTTTGCAACACGTATTCCAGCCACATGGAGATGCTTTTCAAGAAACCGAGAGAGGTTTTTCTTTATAATGAGATTATATACAAAAACAATTATCATAGTGTACACAAGTGTTATAGTTTGAGAATTACAAGTGGTGTTTTGAAGCCTATTTTTCATAATTTCACCTCCTAAAAAATAGGAAATCAGTTAAAGCTTGTCATTTACTGTTTGTAATGGTTTCTATTTTGGGAAAGGGATTGGATTTAGATATGGTGAAATGTAAAGGAACTATAGTGCTATATATTTTTTGGTACGAGATTAGAGAGGGATTGGACCCTTGGGGGATCAAGACTTGTTTATTTCTTTGAAGTTAATGTGGAAGTTGCCTCTTTCTGAAATTGATATTCATCACAGTCTTTATGTTCAATATGTGTTTCTTGTATATCATTTCCATGATTATGTTTTACTTCTCGCATTTTCTGAGAGTAAGTGGTAGGAATTCGTCTATGTCTAATGCTCCTTTCACACTGATGATGCTTGTTATGTGTTAATGGTTACTTTTACAGAATTCATCTTCATTTTCTTCTCTGTTTAGTAATTAATCTTCGTGTCTTTTTTTATAAAGTTGCACTAGAGATTCATCCACTTATTGATGCATGTAGTGTAGTGGGATTTCTTCTCCTTTCCATATCTCAGCTCATATCGTTTATTTGTTGAGCATAGCGCCTATTTTTCCTCGAATATGCAGAAATAAAGAAACCAGTTGTTGGCTATAAAAACATTGAAATTCAGGCCTTGACTCCATTTCCCAATGGTACATCTTTCTTGTTGTTCCTAGCATCCCTTTTAAAAACAAAAACAAACCTATCCTATTGCAGAATCTGACCCCTGTGCATTTATTGATGAATCCTTTGAGTTATTTCCAATGAGTAGACATATGAGAGAGCCCTCTCTGGTTGTATAGGTCAAAATAAAATCTAAAGTTGGTTTAATTTGTTACCTCGGGTTTTTCTATCATACAACCCAAAGAAATTCCCGAGTGTTAAAATTTTTAGCACCGTTGTCGGGGATTGAAGGGGGAATTTTCCCTGGGATAAAACGACAAAGATCATATTTGACTTATGATGGTGAAAAGAGGTCAAACACAAGGTGGTTGTACCATTCACTTGGCGACTCTAATCAAGATTCAAATGCGATTCAAAGACTCCACTGGAGAATGAGACCTGTTGACAAAGATATGGAAGAGCAATATGGAAAAATCAGGTACTCGAGCTTAAATTTAGTTCAAGAAGTACTTTTTTGTTTTATCAATATCTTATTTTCCTTTCCTTAGTTTTTCAAAAGAATATTGTTTCACTTACTGCATTCAAATGAGGCCCAAATATCTACCCTTATATATCTTTTATTGCAAACTGTAGGTATACCTCCTTCTTGTATAATTGATATTCACCAAGATCCTTCCTCTAAGCCACATGATGTTCATGATCATTCTTGAGAGCTTAATGAAACCAAATCTGAGCTTGTGCCTTCTTTTCTTAATCATGCACCCTCCAAGATTCAAGAAAGATACGGTCCTCTTAAATTTCCTTCCACCCTTCATGACTTTCCTCTGAAACATTATAAGTACCTTGCTAGGTTCAATGGAGAGCTTGATGGACATTAAGATGAAAAACATATTCAAGTCTTGAGTATTTTATAGACCTTTTTGAGATTTAACATGATGATGTGTCTATAAGGGCCTTTTCTCAGTCCTTATAAGGAGATTCCAAAGCATGGTTCAGATATTTGTAGCCTTGGTCGATTATCTCATGGGATGAATTGAGGGACACTTTCCGTAGATTTTGGAGCAAGAGAAAGTCATGGGATATTCTCCTTTCAAAGTTTTATGCCATGAGAAGAATGAAAGATGAAACCATGTCACATTTCAGTAGGAGGTTTTATAGTCTTTATTATAAACTGCCTAAAGAAGTCCAACCTCCTGAAGTTGCTTCCATTCTCCATTATGTAACAACCTTTCAATCAGACTTATCTTTTCTTTTAATGGAGAGGAAGTCTATGTATTTGCAGCAGATGTTCAAGAATGCTCAGGAAGTTGCAGACAATATTCAAGCATGTAAGGAGCTGCAAAATCAGATTTTGGATGAGAAATTGAAAGCTGAGGAACCATAGACTGTGCATATAATGAAGGAGGATGATCATGTCATAAGTTTTCTTGAAGGATTTCATGAGGATGTGTTGGAAAAGAATGATGATCATCTTGAAGAACACACTACTCTCTCGAATTGATTTGATACTGATTTAAATTTGGATCCATGTTATAATGAGGAAGAAACTGACTGTTTTATGTATGCACTTGTAGAAAACCATGAATGTGAATTTGCATATTAGCTTGGAGAAGAACAAATCGTTGCCTCAATTTTCATGTTTGATAACATTACAAAGATTTGTGGTGAACCCAGTTTTGATTAGAACAATGATGAATATGAGGTTGACTCTTCCAAACAAGCAATTGCACTTTCTGGATCTAAAAATGATTGTTTTCAGCAATCCAAAGAAATTGACAAATGTGCATATGACAACAGTGAAGAAAATGAAGAAAGTTTTGAATCAAATGAAATAACTTTTTCATTGTGTTTTGGTTCTTTCAAATTGTCGAAGAAAAATATTTACAATGTTTCAAATCAGAAATCCTCCAGGCATGATGTTGAATATGAAGAAAACAATGGACTTGCCAATGAAAATTGTCTTCCATTATGTTTTTCTTCCTTTGAATTGTTGAAAGTAAATCATGAGTAACAAAGAAAGGAGTGAAGTCTAACTGCATTCACATTGACACTGTCTTACATGAGCAAATTGTTATCAGTGAAGAGGACCAACAACCTTCTCATACTTTGAATGACCTTGTTGTTGATTACATGGAAGGTTATTTTAGTTCAGATTTGCAGTCTGTGATCAACTACCTTCTTGGAAATAAATACGATGGTCAATCAACGCCAGTGTTAGATAGGGATTTCTTTCCACTAGGGGTTTCATTTCAGCAAGTACTGTCTTCTGATTCAAAAGATTGTTATTTCCAATAGTCTCAACATATTTTTCATCCTTTTTGTGGTAATCAACAAGTTGAATTACATGAAAACAAGGATGCAGTGGAAGGGGTGAAGCATGATTGTTTTATGTATGTTTTTGAGGATCCATTTGCAGTTTTTTTGGAGGTGGTAAACAGTCCCAATGTTTTTAATTTTTTGAGATTTGAATTTATAGATACATTTTTGAATGAATCATTAGTAAACAAGTTTTGGAGAAAGCATGTGCAAAGAAAACAAATAGTGGATACAGTGATTGGATGGTTGCATTGGCATTTTGATTTCACTTGATTGGCAGTTTTTTCAGCAATTAGGGTAGGTAGGTGCAAATAAGCTCAACATGGCGAGCATTTCTTTCATCATTTTTCAATTTGTATTTTCAGTTTGGGTTTGGTTCAGTTGCTGAAGTGGTTGGTGGAGAAACAGATTATAGGTTGGAGATCACAGTATATGGTTTGGGCATAGCCTAATGGATAAGGCACCTGGTCTATTATTCTTTACTACCTCGTAGGGAGGATAACATCCCCATTGGAGCCAACTGTTAGAACCATGATTTTCATAGCTAAGGTTAGAGGTATGTCAACAGTTTTCAAATTCATGCCTGTTAACACCAATATTATTTTTATTCCTATCATCATCTAACATCTCCAAGGGTAGGTTTCAAAAGAAAGCTTTATCATTTATTATTTCCATTTCCATTTGCAATTGTGTGCTACAAAATTTGTTGTGCACCATAGGGAGGATGATGTCGCGTGGAGGATGTTGTCGCATAGAGGATGCCATCATGCATAGGATGTTGTTGCACAGAGGATGTTGTCGCATATAGGATGTTATCGCACAGAGGACACAAATGATGTTGTTGTGCAGAGGATGCAACATATGTTGTCACATAGTGGATGTTGTCGTGCGGAGGATGTTGTCGCGCATAGGATGTTTTCGTGTAGAGGACATAGAGTATGATGTCATGTAGAGGATGTAGAGGATGATGTTGTGTATAGGACATAGAGAATGTTGTCGTGGAAAGGATGCAGAGGATGTTTTCGTGCAGAGGATGTTGTCACGCAGAGGATGTTGTCACGCAGAGGATGTTGTCACGCAGAAGATGGTGTCACGTTGCGTAAATTACTGGTTTAGTGGTAAACTTTGAGATCACTTTGTGACAAAATGGAGAATAAATTTTAAAATAACCAAGAGTTTTTTGTCAAGGAAAAGACAAATAATAAAAACATCTCTCATATTTTCAAAATGTGTCACGGATTGGGATATTTGAAGGAATATTTGAGCCCTATTTTTTAGTTTTCGTGATTTTATGTTTGATACATGTTTTTACGACACGTATTCCAGCCAATGGGAGATGCTTTTCAATAAAATGAGAGAGGGTTTTCTTTAGAACGAGCATACATACAAAAACCATTCTCATATTTTACATAGTTGTTACATTTTGATAATTACAAGTGGTATTTTGAAGATTATTTTTCATAATTTTGCATCCTAAAATGCAGGAAATCAATTAAAACATGTCATTTGTTGTTTGTAATGGTTTCTATTTTGGGAAATGGGTTGGAGTTCGAAATGGTGAGTTGTAAAGGACCTATAGTGCTATAAATTTCATGGTACGAGAGTAGAGAGGGGTTAGACCCTTGGGGTATCAAGACTTGTTTATTTCTTTGAAGTTAATGTAGAAGTTGTCTATTTATGAAATTTGAGATTCATCACAGTCTTTATGTTCAATATGTGTTTCTTTTATATCATTTCCATGATTATGTTTTTCTTCTAGAATTTTCTGAGAGTAAGTGGTAGGAATTCGGGTTTGATGCTCCTTTCACACTAATGATTATTTTTATGTGTTAATGTTTCCTTTTACAGAATTCATCTTCATTTGATTCTCTGTTTAGTAATTAATCTGTGTCATTTCTTCTAAAGTTGCATTGGAGATTCATCTACTAATTGATTCATGTAGTGTTGTGGGATTTCTTCTCCTTTCCATCTCTCATCTCATATCATTTATTTGTTGAGCATAAAGCCTATTTTTCCTCGAATCTGCAGAAAGAAACCAACGAGTTGTTGACTATAAAAACATTGAAATTGAGGCCTTGACTCCATTGCCCAATGGTACCTTTTCCTGGTTTGTCCTACCAGCCCTTTCAAAAACAAAAACAAACCTATCCTATTGAATAATATGACGTATGTGCATTTATTGATAAATTATTTGATTTATTACCATTCATTAGACATATGAGAGAGCCCTCTCTTGTTGTATAGGTTAGAATACAATCTAAAGTTGGTTGAAACTGTTACCTCGAGGTTTTATTTGATACAGCCCAAAGAAATTCCTGAGTGCTAACAAATTACAGATGTTTAAATATGAGATTAGAAAAAAATGTTTTCAAATCCTAAGATTATCAAACTGTCCAAGACACTCAGTCCAGAAATCAAGGAAAGGTATATTAGCCTAATGAAGGATTTTCCAAATGTTTTTTCCCTGGAGCTATGAGGATTTGAAGGTTTATGACACTAAGATGATTCAACATGTAATTCCAATAAAATATGATCAAAAACCTTTCAAACATAAATTGAGAAGGATTAATCCTTTGTTCCTGCCATTAATTGAGAAAGAGATAAGAAAGATGTTTGATGCTAAAATTATAGTGTCTTTAAGATTCTCTAAATGGTTGGATAATTTAGTTCATGTCAGAAATAAAAGTGGTGAAAGAAGGTTATGTGTATACTTTCAAAATATGAACACGGTTTCCCTCAAAGATAATTATTCTCTTCCCAAGATGGATTACATTCTTGAGAAAGTGGTTGGATCACATAAAATGTCAATGCTTGATGGATTTTCTGGATACAACCAAATCATGGTGCATCTTGATGATCAAGAGATGACAACCTTCACAACACCATGGGGTACATTCATGTATGCCAAGATGCATTTTGGTCTCATGAATGTAGGGGAAAATTTCCAAAGGGATATGGATGTGGCTTCTGTTGATCATAAAGATAAGTTCATTTTCATTTATTTAGATGATATTATTGTGTTTTCATATTCTGATGATGAACATATAAAACATTTAAAAATGTTTTTTTCAGAAATGTAGGAAGTTTTCCATTTCATTAAATCCAAAAAAATCCAACTTTGGAATGCAAGAGGGTAAACTAATTGGTCATATCATCTCGAAATAAGGAATAAAGACAGAACCCAACAGAGTTGCTAAAATTATGAAGATTGACACACCCATGAGAAAAAAGGAGGTACAGTCTTTTATTGGAAGAATAAACTTTATGAGGAGGTTTATCCCTAATATGGTTGAAATCATAAAGTAAATTACCTACATGCTCAGAAAAAGGAAGTGAGATAAAGTGGACTCCAGAAGCCATGAGATCCTTTGAGGACATAAAAGTAGCATTGACCAAGGCACCAATATTGGTTAGTCCATATTATGAAAAGGATTTCATCTTGTTCTCTTTTGCATCATAACAATATTGCTAGTGTCTTGTTACAAAAAGATGAACAAAATTTTGAAAGGCTCGTAGCTTATTACAACAGAACTATGAGAGATTGTACCTTGAAGTATGACATCATGGAGAACAAAGAATATTAACTAGTAAAATCCCTAAAATAATTTAGAATTTATATCTTACATTCTCATGTTGTTGTTTATGTGCCCGACAATTCTGTGAAAGACATCTTAACTTAGTTTGATATTGAAGGAAGAAGATAAAAATGGATAGTTGTCATATTAGAGTATGACCTGGAGATAAATCCTACAAAGATTTTCAAAGGTCGGGGGATTTATAAACTTATGAAACAATCAATTATGAAGTCTTGGGGACAAATTTTATTTCTTACCTATCATAAAATTCAAAGGAAGAAGCAGTCCCATAGGTATCCCATAAATTTCTTGAATCTCCATGGTATCTTGGTATTATCTATGTGTTAATAAATTTACAAGCTCCTCCTGAACTAAGAAAAACAAAAGCTAGATTTCTGAAGTTAAAAGAAGAAAAATTTTGTCTTCTAGATGATTATATGAATTGGAAAGATCCATGTGGAATTTTTGTAAGTTGTTTATTGGAAGGATAAGTAAAACAAACTATTAAATAATTTCATAAAGGTGGCTGTTGATGACACCATTATTGGAAAACCACTATGCATAAGATATTGAGAGCAATATTTGATTGGCCCGTGATTTTTTTTTTATGTGTATAAGGAGGTGTCAAGTTGTCATGAGTGTCATATTTTTTTATGGAAAAAGGAAATGGAAACCCTTTCCATTAAAACCTATTTTTGTTGAAGCATTGTTTAGGAAATGGGGCCTTAATTTTATAGGATATATGCATCCACCATATTCAACTCAACGTAGATGGATATTGAAAGCTACATAATACTTCATCAAATGGATTGAAGCAGTTCCAACAAGGAAAGCTATTGATGATGTTATTATTCAATTTTTAGAAAGCAACATTCTATCTAGGTTTGGTTGTCAAGACAAAATCATAAATGATAATGCAACATCGTTCAAGTCCAAGAGAATGGAAAAGTTTTGCAGTGATTACAATAGAACTCTCGGTCATTCCACATCTTATTACCCACGTGATAATGGATTAGTTGAGTCATCCAACAAGTTCCTGACAAGAATTATCAAAAATATTTTACAGGAAAAAAATAAGGCTTGGCACAAGAAACTTATTTATGCACTATGGGATGATAGGATCACCACTAAGAGGTCTATTACTAAATAACCTTTTTATATTTTATATGGCACATATGTAATTTTCCCTACTTCATTAGGGGTTCTAGTGATGAAGTTGCTACAAGAAAAGGAGGTTGAGCCATGTGATTCTCAAAGAAGGATAAATCAACTCATTCATGTACAACAAATGAGAGAGAAAGTGTTCAACAACTCACAACTCCATGAGGAAAAATGAAAAGGGTCTTTGACAGACATACAAACATTGGTGATTTCAAGGTAGATGATCTCATGCTGAAGTGGGATGAAAGAAATGAAGATAAGGGGAAGCATGGAAAGTTTGACCACCTATAGTTGGGACCATTTAGAAATGTTGTTTATCATGGGGGAAATGCTTATCTGCTTCAATATATCAATGGAAATCTCATTGGTGGAGGACCTCTGAATGACATGTTTCTCAAACACTACTTTTCTTAAAATTATTTTGGTCTTTTCATCTCATTGTAAATAACGATTTTTATTTTTCAGATAGAGAAGTTGAAGTTTTTCATTTCAACAGAAATTGAAGCTTCAAGTGAAGGCCCTAAAGTTATGTTGAGTTTATCTAGTAATATCGAGCTTGAAAAAAATTTGTCGGTAATTTTATTTTTTCATTTTTAGAGTCTTTTTTACACAGAGAGGATAGAATCCCCATTGGAGCCAAATGTTAGCATCAGTATTTTCAAGGTAAAGTTATAGGGATGTTAGCAGTTTACAAAGTCATGCTTTGGTCTTGAGAAGATCAATGAATTCCAACTTTAGTCATTGAGTGTCTATGTTCCTTTAAAATAATTGTCTCTCATAAAATGTTGTCAAGGTCATTGGGTCATTTTCAAGTAAAATCTAATTGGCATATGAAAAAGAGTCAAGTCATAGGTCTAGGTGAGGTGGTTTTCTGATGATGTCATGGAGCATAATGACATATGGTGTATTGGAGGGTCATCAAAGATCGTTATGGCAATTTTATTACCTATGAAGTGTTTTTTGTACTTAGATTGTAGGAAATTACACACGTTGTGTAATCATGTTGCGCAAGTACCTAGTTGCTACCCAAAGTGTCTTGTCATCCCAAACTGACTTATCTCTTTCAAAATATCATTTTCTCAACTTACTTTTGTCTTTATCACCTATTTTTCATTGCACAACATCCTCGTCCAACGATCAGACCTCTTCTCCACATAAAGATCGAATTTCTCCACTCGCTTCAAAATACCTATTGTACACTATGCAAATACATGCTAGTGCACTATGCATGCTCTGCTCACGCTACATATCCCATGCTCATGCTATGCATCCCCTATTTTCATTGCGCAAGTGCTAAAAGGTAAAGCTTATTTTCTACCAAATACCATGCACCTGCATACCTGAGATCAAGAATTAGTTGTTCCCTATGATGAACCGTTTGACAATGAAGTAAACATTAGCCTTGTTTCTCATTGTGAAAAGACTACTGACATATTTCATCCCTTGAAGTTTACTCATCTTTATGAGTCCCTTTTTTTATTCTTGCATCCACAACATGGTTGCTCAAGGAAGGAATAAATATCACAAAGGAGGTAGTGTGTTGAGGTGTGAGCCACAAACTTTAAAGATGGTGAATTATGATCCATCATTTAGGGTTTCATTTGAACAGGTTGGTTCCATAAGGTTTTGTGAGAAGATCCAGGGTTACAATGCACATGTAACAAAGGAATTGGCCCTCAACCTCAATGGAGTTTAGTGAAGAATTGTTGATTTCACCTTCCAAATGTAAGAAGAGATAGTGGTTGGTCCAATTGATATTTGAATTCAAAGAGAAAAGTGGTTTAAAGGTATTCCCCTTGATCTAGTTTTCTACACTGATTTTCTCAAACCCAAGTACAAGAAAGAGAAATTTGGTTCCACCATCCCTAGAGAATGCATAATTGAGCATTATGAGAAGTTGTTAAGGGTGGTTCAAAGGTATTTCACTTATGAGGGAATATTTGACATGGTATATCAATATCACATAAGGATTCTAATGCATTTTACTAAAGAGAACCCTTTAAACCTACCTTTTTACCTATAAAAAAGCCTAGGAAAAATGCAGACAAAGTATAAGCTAGGGATGATCAGCTCGAGAGCCGTTTGTTTCACTTATCCTTGGTCAAATTGTTAGTGGTATAATAACTTGGGAAGGTGAACAGATAATGGGATCCCTTCTTGGCCTCAACAAACATCCTTCTAGATCCTAAAGGAGACACGCCCTCACCTACAGAAAAAATGGTTTCTAAACAGTCAACTGGAAAAGAGATAAGGTCTACAGAAAAGGACAAAGGGAAGGGAAAGGAGATTAATGACTCACTACCAAGCCAACCAGCTAAGAAAAAGGGTAGGAGGCTACAATTTGGAATTTGGTGATGAAGTGGAGGAAATACCCAGAGTGAGTAGCCCAATCACAAGATCAACTGCGAGAAGACCACCTATATCTTCCTTGCATACACAACCTGTAACACCACTTTATGTTACCATACTTCACAGAAATATAACAATAACTCTTTGATTATAAAACAACATGCATTTAAGGAATGAAACACATTTAAGCTCAGAGTATGTCTAAAAATTACTGCTATCATAATTTTAAACATGGAATTAGCATTAATTCATATGCATAACAGAATACATGATAATTATAATACACAGAGATACAAAAGCATAATTAAAGCATCACATGGTACTTATCTTTGAAACAGTGGTAGTTCCACCAACCAAGTGTAGGCCTTCCATGAAACTCCCATCCTTAGACCACAGTGCTCATTATCTCAACAGTGGGTCACCCCCGATTTGGGACTAAGCTCCATCCCAAGTTAAGGAATCCTAAGCTAGGCTGAGGTTAGAGGGAAAACACACAGTCACAAGGAAGAAACTCTCTCCTAGGAACCACTCATCCTCACTACCCACAGACTCTCCTTCCTCACATGCCTGTTCTACCCCGGGAGTATACACCTTCCCTGTCACCTAGATAGTCTTTCGGCTTCTAACCTCCCTTGCCTTGAGTTTCAGCAATAAACTGAATCAGAAGTCTCCAAGCTCTGTGGTAGCTACAGGGTTCCTTCTAGGAGTTCTCTCCTTCCTCTGCGCACTCTCTCACCTCGAGAGAATCGATCACAGGACAACAACCTATTCTTCTAACCTCAATCACCTCTCTCATCTGGAGAGAGTGTTGTACAACTAGACAACAAGCCACACACAGTCCAACAGTGCGTGGCCACAACAACCAACGGGGAAAATAGTCACGTCTTTCCAATAGGTTCAACAATGAAGGATGGTCTCATGGTTATGGTTTGGGACAAGAATCCACGCATGTTATCCACAAATTTGGTCATTGTGATGATGTCATGATGATGTTATGATAATGGAAAATCAAACTCTTTACTAAGAACACTTTCCTGAAAGAAGTTACATTTGTCTGTTTCCAGAAGTCATGTTTTTAAGGATGTTCGCAGGCTACCTATATATCTGCCTGCGAGAATGCCTGATTCTCGCAGACTGCTTTAAGTTGGGGTGCGAACTTCTCGTACTGTACTCATTGTTAGGGTGCGAACATGTTCTTAAAGGGGAAAAAGATAAGAATCTCGAACCTTCTAGAAGGGAATCTTCTAGAAGGGTGAATTGGCTTTCGAATGGTTATTCAGGTGCTGGCATTCCAGATATCTTGGGATCATTCCCTATCCAAGTAACTAATCTATCTTCTCTTATATATTGAGGGGATTTCTCATGGAAAGGGTTAAGAAAACAAGCAACAAGCTAGCTAGATATTGATTATAGAATTAGTGCAAGACTGTATGGAGAATTGATGCTACAACAGCAAGAGACAACAACAAGGTCATCACAAGTGGTTGATTTTCTTCATGCATGAGAAAGTGTGTGTGTCAGAGCTGGGAGCCATCGAAAGGAGACCTATGACATCAAGGCTTAGGTTGTAAGTTTCACTTTCAATTAATTCAATACAACAATATGTCCCTTTCCCATAAATATAATGTCACTTTATTACATAATTCCTTGATCATATGTATAGACTAGTCATTGAATATATTAATCTGCCTTTACTTCGATTGGTTCATTTTGTTGTGATCTGGACGGGACAAGAGAATTGGAGCAAAGCTTGGAACAAAAGACATCTGAGGAAAGCGTTCATAAGGTATGTCCATAACCCTTATCTCTTAGTTCATTCAATAGGCTAGATCTAGGGAAAGTGTATTATTCTGTCCTGTTTTGTTCTAGATCCAGGTGGATCTAGGGAGATCGGTTTGTGTCCGCACTCATGGATTTATCCTATAACAAAATTGGCGACTCCACTGGGGAACTATTCCCTTTTTATTTATGTTTTTTGAATTTTCTATGGCCATTTGCTCTGTTTTCATTTTTCTTTTGATTTGTTAGTCTCTGAGTCCTCAGGATACCCTGAGAGACCTTCTAGGTCTATAAGACAGTCGGAATTTTGCTCGTTTTTTCAAAATTTTCATTAGTTTCAGGGATTCTCGCACTGTGTCCATTGACAACCTGCGAGAACCTCGAAAGTTTTCACTTTTCATATATATTTCAGTGCAAATAGTTCATACTTTGCATCAAAGTGGCCTGTGAGAACACTAGCTTCTCGCACTGTGTTCCACACTAGCCTGCGAACATATTTTTTGAAATTTTTGATTTCAAGTTTTGACTCTGTCAATTGCTTATATATGTTGATTTACACCTCTTTGGATTATTGAATCAGTGACTTACATATCTTTTTCTTTAGTTGGCTTGTTGGAACTGATCTAGGGTTTCTAGGTTTTTTCTTGCCTTTATAACTTGACTTTCATTTCTTGGCCCTTTTTGGCATTTTCACTCTCTCTGATTTCTGGAGTTGAGTGTGTTGAGTCGGCTAAGAACCAGTGATTGGTTGAGAGTTGAGCATTTGGTGTTTCTCGTTTGCTTGTGGGTTCGAAAGGACATTTTTTCATTTGCATTGAGGAACTCCTTGGTTTGCTTTTTTTTTTACTTTCGTTGAAAGTTTTGGATTGGGTTGTTTGTTTAGGTCTGTATGATTTGGTTTTATTTTCTCATTAATCAGAGTTCTTCTTGGAAAGTGAACCATAAGTTTTCTTTCAAGATTTTGTTTTTACTTTTTCAAAAAACATTGAAAATCAAGCTTTAGAGTTTGTTTGAAAAAGACATATGGAAATCGTTCATTGATATATGATTGTTTACATTGGCATCGGAAAGGAAATTGAATATTGTATTTACATTGTCGTCTTGAGATTGATTCGGAAATTGTTCTCTCTCTCCCATAACTAGGATTCATCGAATGAAAAGAATTATATTTCATCATATCCTTGCATTATTTTGGGTCAGAGTCACACATCATGAGTTTCATTTCCGTTACCTTTGAGTAAACAACATCCTGTAAAAACATTACGTAAGATTAAAATTGATCTAGTAACTCTTTTCTAGGGCTCTTTTACACCAACATTTAGCTAGGCTAGTGCTTTGGAGTAGGAAGAGAGACACACTCTCCAAAATCTCAAAAACAAACAATAACATATTGAGTTAGGGAGTGTTAAATTCCATTGGTAGCGTATTGTCCTGGGAAGCCCTTCTAACACAAGGGTCAAGCATTAGGTCACATTGGTGTTGGCAGAGTTACTAACCCTTCTTTGTTGACATCGATGTAGAGATTGCACGTATTATGAGGGTCACTCCAAGGTATACCCACAATTATGAGTGGAAGCCTTTGAGTTGATTTCGGGCTAGATACCCTGCCTTTGCGTGTGGATCGGACTGACAACTGTTTCCCCAGGTTGTACTGTTGTTTGTGGTGACCTTAGTGGCTTATCTCTCTAGGTTCTTACCCAAGGTGACTGTGGAGGGGAAAGTCTTCACGGTACCTGGAATCGACGTTGATCAAACTCACTCGGGCTCCTTGGAGGGTATACCCACGATTATGTGTGGGAGCTTGCACCAGGGTGTAAGTCTGTTAAGCAGGTCGTCAACGTAACTTTTTCACCCTAGCCCCGCCCCTTCTCGTCTCATTGTTGCGACGTTGGATTTCATTACCAACTAGTGGCTTTGATATTCGAAGGTATTGTTTGCTTAGTGATTGCTTCTAGATTTTATTTACTAGTGTGTGCTATTTGTTTCTCGAAGTTGACCATAGGATTTTCGTTGTGGGATTTTTTACCTGTTTACAATTGCTCCCCCACGACGTTCACGTAGGATGCAAGGTTTGTCCCCGGAACACCCAGAAGCTTCACAACCTCTGCATACAACAACACCTGAGGGTACCCCTGAGGACTCTCCCCGTCCAGGTGAAATCCCCCTGGTTACTCTACCACACGTGGACATAAGTGACGTCCCAGAAGTTTTTACACCACCTTCACAAGTAGAACCCACTGATCCTCTTGCTGAATTTCGAATTACCAATACTATATAAGACTATCGCATTCGTCGTGGTGAAAGACCTGTTGGACGATTAAATCCTTCTGAAGAAACCATTGTTACATCCTCTGAATCGACTGCTGGGCCTTCTCACGGTGTAGTTGGCCAAGATCCTTTTTGGTCAGGTGATTTCCGACGAGTCCTGTTTGGTACTGAGTCACCTCCTGTTTACAAAATCAACCCTCCTGTGTCTCCTGAGACAGAGACTACACCCGAGACTACCACTTATCGTTTTGTTCTTCCTCTCGAGATGGCCCACCTCGCGAATACTATGAGTGTCCAAACTAATATTCCTGCAACTACTCTTGCCCTTATCAACACCCAGCGAATACCTGAGGTCAACCCGAATTTACCCCCTGGTTACCATGCGTTGAATCCTTTGTTGAATGTTTCCCATCCAAAGCCTCCACAAACCCCAACTGGTTCTCCAGGTGGTCCTCAGTTTCCTGGGCATCCTATTCCCGGTTTCATCCCAACACTCCCTCAGTTTCCTACTGGAAATCCTAATACTAGTAGCATTATCTCGACTGTGGCACCGAAATTGCACAATCCTGTTGGTGGACAGGGTAGTACATTTCCTTTTCCTTTTCCCGGATATAACACAGTTACTACACAACCCACGGTTGGTACACAACTTCCGGGTGGAACTGTCCCTTTGATCGGGGGACCCACCTCACCTTTAGGACAAAACATACCTCCTACGTTGGCCCAGTATTGGAATCAACTTATGCAAAAATTTCCTCAAAATGCTGGGGGGAAGCAAGTTGTCCCTACTACAGGCCAACTATATCTAGGTGTGACTAATCCTATTTGGGGTACAGGTTAGACTACGCAACCTCAGGTCCCTACTCAAACTCAAGGTCAAAATCCTTGGGGTTACTATCCTATTCAGCCACCACAGAACCAACCAGGGTCTTCCCTCTAGGGGAAGACTGCATACGGTCCCACTGGTCTACCGACAGGGCTTCCACCCCAAAGTCACCAGTATCCACAAGTGAATCGGCAGTTGCCTTTTCTTTCTACTTTGGATCTACCAGATTTGTCTAGGATTCTTAACGATCCTATTTGTCACTCTCCCCAATGGCCTGCTATTCTTGCAAAGCTTCCATCGGACATTCCAAAATTCGATGGTAAGGTGGGAGAAGACCCAAATAATCATGTCATGAATTTCCATTTGTGGTGCTCGTCCAACTCATTGATGGACGACTCCATTCGACTACGTCTTTTTCAACGAACTCTTACAGGTGCTGCTGCAAAGTGGTACATTGAATTACCACGAGGTTTCTTTTCGGATTTCAACACCCTTGCAATGGCCTTTCTAACACATTACCAGTTACCGATCCGTTACGATACTGGAACTGAGATTTTAACCTCCTTCAAACAAAGCTCGAGCACTCATATATCCGATCATATTCATGAGTGGTGATGGAGGAGACGTCTCATTAAACTTGAGCTTCCTGATCAGTTACTGGAATAATGGTTTACCAAGTCTTTTGTAAACAAAATTGGTAAAGACATTGCTATGGGTGGTGTTGTCACAGAAGAGCAGGCTATTAGTCGTGCTCAGTATCTTGATCTCGTTTATTTGCAAACAGGAAAATTGTATGATTTACTACCTGATTTACCTTGTCCTGGTACTTCCAATACTTCTACTACTCTGGATGCCTCGCATGCAGATGATGGTGTGATTGGTTCCACTCATAGCCATTCACATTCTGTTTCAACTACAACCCCGAAATCCAATTCTTCTAATGTTCAAAGTGCTTTGTCTCCTGCTCCTCCCACCGGTAAAACCTCTGAAGTGAACGTTGTTCAATCTACGCCAACCGGTAAGAATAAGTCTAAAACAGGGAGAGGCAAGAATAAGGAGGGTAAAAACAATAATCCAAATGAGCAAACCAAATCCCCTCCTGTTGATGACCGGGATAAGCACAAACCATGCTACCCTTGCCTTATCTGTGGTGACGATCACTACACGAAGGATTGTCCGAGACATGTTGAGGTTAACAAGTTCCTTCAAGGAACACCCGAACCCTCTACTTCGACAGTCTTGTCTCAACCCTTCCCGTATCAACAACAGGCCTCGTTGGTCATCCACGACCAACCCTCTACTTCTACATCATCTTATATTTTTATGTGCACCGGTGATTCCAAAAAAGACAATGTTGCACTCACCACTAGAGCTAAAGACTATACTCCTTCTAAGGAGAAGGTCGATGACTTACCTCCCGATCTGGTACAACCTTCTCCACCAAATCCACCTACGAACGGTCCTCTTCATCTCGAACGACCGAGTCTTGATACAGTTTTACGACCTTCGAAAGGTGTCGTTAAGAAGTCGGCATTCAATCCTCATGCTCGGGCAGCCCAGAACTATAGCATTGTCGAATATCTGACCCAAGCCCCCTCAGCGATGTCTGCCCTGGAAGTCCTTCAGTCTTGTCCTACACAACGAAGGGCGTTGTTGAAAGCTATAGGTGGTATTGATCCAATAGATACAAATCTGATAGTCTTTAACTTGGAAGATCATATTCCAAGGTTACCCCCATAGCTTGCGTTTCAAATCCAAGTTGTGGTCTCTGACAAGAGTATTTTTTGAACTGTTATTGATGAGGGTGCCTCGATGTGCGTAATGTCTTTTTCTTGTTGGAAAGCCATTGGCTCTCCCCCGTTAAACGAATCACAAAACACTTTGTGAGCCTTCAATGGCTCTGGTTTTAAGCCATACGGTGTTCTTCTGTCGTTGCCTATTACTCTCGAAGGTAAAACCGTCCAGGTGGAAGTGGAAGTTTTCGATACTCCCCTAGATTATAATCTTCTACTTGTTCAAAGCTAGGTCGATTCTATGCGTGCTGTCGTGTCAACCCTTTTTTGTGTCGTACGATTTCCTCACCAAGGAAAAGTGGTTATGATCGATCAACTTTCCTTCTTTAATGCCGATACTCGCACGGGCAACGTGCCATTCATAGCAAACACCCCACCGGGTTATGAGAATGTTGGTGTTGGTCTTTTAAAAGACTCGTCGTTAATGGGTACTTTCCCCATACCACCACCACCCAATATTCCAAGCCCGTCAGTTGTTTCCATTAATATGATCTCTAATGTATCTCATGAACTTCCTGTGTCTGCTGACCCTTGGATAGTCCCTAATCCTGGAGCTCATGTTCATTTCAGCGACGTTATGCCGTTAGGTCCGGTTGAGTCCACTTATCAAACCATTTAATCAGCATCCCTTACTACTTATTCTTTTGACGAGTTGTCTCCTGATCCTTTCCATGTCATCTTTCCCACTGATGAGATGATCATGTCCATCATGGAGGACACCCATTGGGATGATGGGCATCATCGTTCCATATTGTTTCTGGAACAACAAACTCTTGAGAATTATCAGCAGATTTCGACTCCGTCGACCATTGTTGTTATATCCACGGTTTCCCAATCTACACGATATGTGTTTGTGGAAGGGAACCTCAGTAAAATTTCACCCACGATGCCCATAGATATTTTAGTGAAACCTGGGATAGTCGAGAACGTTCATATTGGAGCTTCATGTTCTGCTGAAGAAATTGTCACTTATACTTCCTTGTTTAAAGAATTTTGTGACATCTTTGCGTGGAGTTATGAAGAGATGTCGGGTATTGACCCTGCTATAGTCATTCATGAGATTAAGACATACCCCGGAGCTAAACCAGTCCGGCAACGCCTCCATCTTGTCCATCCACGTAAAGCGGCAACCATTAAACTCAAAGTTGAAAAACTTCTTAAAGCCGGTTTCATTTACCCCGTGGCATTGACAAAATGGGTTTCCAACCCCGTACCGATTGAT
>JZKD02S0778796.1:774256-804924 GCA_000966675.3 Picea glauca | reverse complement strand
GATGAGCTTATATCAACAAGCATATGTGATCCTCTTCAAGCTTGCGTAAAAATAAAGAGGTACTTGCCAGGAATGGTGGGGGAAAATTTGGGAAAGGGATATGTTTCATCTTTGTGTTAATTGGCAGTAAGTGTCGCTCTTGAACATGACACCCCCTATTCATCATCTGAAGCCGGTTTGGGAAATCCATTTGTCTCTCATTCGATTCAATAACAAGGTCTTTCCATGTGTTGTCTTTGAGTCAATGCTGCCAAATCATTGGTCGTGTCATCCATATGTTCAAGAGCAGTCCAAACCTATATTGAGTCGGCCATCTGCAGTTGTACTTTCACTCTGTGTCAGCCTTCCCTGTGTCCAAAGTCCAATTGTCACATGCTCTCTTTCACTTTCAAACTCTGTTACACATTTCATGTCACTGATGTGGGATACATCAAGGCCCTCCTGTGATGAGTCTTGTTCTATCGACTTCAGCACATTATCCGGAATCAAGACTTAGAAATTATTTGGTACCTTGAAGCTTACATGCCTCAATGGCAAGTTTCTCGCTTTCGACAATGGGTTTATATCATTGACCCCTAATCGAGAGATTCTGTCGAGTGTTCGACATCAACTCATTTATTCACAGTCGATGGATTGTACTATAGTACCTTGGGCATCATTGGCATCAATGGTGATTTCTCTCGCACTTGTTAACGGTATACATCAATGACCGATAATCAAATGGTTTCTACCATGTTCGACTTTGACACATGTAATCACATGGTTAGATTCGTACTTTTGGGCGATGAGATTGAAGACCCCGGATATTATCCATGTGATCCAGGTTGCGATGGAGTATGTATAATTTGCGACACATAGATCCACTGTGTATGTTTCGTGGCCATGTCGTCTTGATTTAAAATTTTTTGCACAGATCCACAGTGTATTCAGGTGGCTGTGCTATATAATGACGACATGGATCCACCGTGTATGATTGGTGGCTATGACCTTGGTTTACAATGTCCTCAGTCTATGATCTGAGTAAGGGAATGCCTACCTCGGAATTGATATATATGATATTTTGTTGATGCTTGGATGTTTGCAGGTTTCTGATTAGATGTGCTTCTGGTTCTTGACACACACATCCAGCTTACAAAGTCTATCGACTGTCACTGGTTCCGCTCTCAGACTTTGGGAGGCATGCTGTTATCCACAAATTTGGTCATTGTGATGATGTCATGATGATGTTATGATAATGGAAAATCAAACTCTTTACTAAGAACACTTTCCTGAAAGAAGTTACATTTGTCTGTTTCCAGAAGTCATGTTTTTAAGGATGTTTGCAGGCTACCTATATATCTGCCTGCGAGAATGCCTGATTCTTGCAGACTTCTTTAAGTTGGGGTGTGAACTTCTCACACTGTACTGATTGTTAGGGTGCGAACATGTTCTTAAAGGGGAAAATGATAAGAATCTTGAACCTTCTAGAAGGGAATCTTCTAGAAGGGTGAGTTGGCTTTCGAATGATTATTCAGGTGTTGGCATTCCAGATATATTGGGATCATTCCCTATCCAAGTAACTAATATATCTTCTCCTATATATTGAGGGGATTTCTCATGGAAAGGGTTAAACAAACAAGCAACAAGCTAGCTAGAGATTGATTATAGAATTAGTGCAAGACTGTATGGAGAACTGATGCTACAGTAGCAAGAGACAACAACAAGGTCATCACAAGTGGTTGATTTTCTTCATGCATGAGCAAGTGTGTGTGTCAGAGCTGGGATCCATCGAAAGGATACCTATGACATCAAGGCTCAGGTTGTAAGTTTCACTTTCAATTAATTCAATACAACAATATGTCCCTTTCCCATAAAGATGATGTCACTTTATTACATAATTCCTTGATCATATGTATAGATTAGTCATTGAATATATTAATCTGCCTTTACTTTGATTGGTTCGTTTTGTTGTGATCTGGATGGGACGAGAGAATTGGAGCAAATCTTGGAACAACATAGATTTGAGGAAAGCGTTCATAAGGTATGTCCATAACCCTTATCTCTTAGTTCATTCAATAGGCTAGATCTAGGGAAAGTGTATTATTCTGTCCTGTTTTGTTCTAGATCCAGGTGGATCTAGGGAGATCGATTTGTGTCCGCACTCAAGGATTTATCCTATAACAATGCATAGGCTCGGTGCTCAGATAGAGGATCCTTCAGCTTTTCAGAAATTAACACATCCTTTTCCTTTTTAGAGGCATACGTGGTACTCTTGCAGAGGTCACACGATTCATGCTCAGGATAGTCCAGGGTTGAATGGAGGAGTAACCCTCTCATGACTCATCTTAGCCCTTTTATTTGCATGCGCCTGGGTTGAAACTTGTCACCCATGCAACTGCATGCATTCCTTCAGCACACGTTCCTTTCATTTGGAAGTCACATGTCATTCCAAAAGACCTTAGGATAAAAACATATATTTTCACATGTCTCTTTGGAATAATATTTTAATATTATTCCCCAAGGACTTAAGCCAGCTAGGCTTAACACTTATCCCCCTTTCCCACCTTCCAACCCCTAATCACTTTCCCTTTCTGTGGATGCTTATTCCCCCATCAGTCATTCATCGTGTCGGACTGCACGCGGTGGTGTTTATATTTTATTAATGTGTTTCATACATATAAGTACAAAATCAGGCCCTTGGCCTACAACCCTTAGGCTCTTTGGCGTAACAATCACAAAATACCACTATCTTATATATACTTGTCTCACAAGCCTATAAAACATATTTACAATTCATTTCACAAGTATGATTTACAACAGGGCTCAAGCTTGGGGACATTACAATCCCCCTCCCTTATTTTTGCACTGTCCTCAGTGCAACTTTCACACTGCATCTGCAAGCTTTCCAAAATTTTCAAAAATATGTGGGTACTCTTCCCGTATAACATATTCATGCTCCCATGTCGCATGCTCAGGACCGTACCAGGTCCACTGGACCTTTACAAGCCCTATAGCTCGATTTTGGAGCTGTTTGTTTTTCTTGTCCAATATGGGCATAGGATGAACTTCCAGGACACCTTCTAGTTCCACCTGAACCACATTCCAGTCAATAACATGATTAGCATCATGTATATATTTTTTAAGCAGTGAAACATGAAACACATTATGTACAGTCATAGATGCAAGTAATGCAAGCATGTATGCAACTGCCCAATCCTTTCCAGGATTTCAAATGGCCCACAAAATCTTGTTGCCAACTTGGCGCAACTTCCCAGCTTCAGGGAAATCCTGTTAGTTTTTTACTTTTAGGAAAATATGATCACCCACTTTGTATTCTCTATGGGTTCTGTTCTTATCAACATAACTCTTCTGCTTGTCCTGGGCAATTTTCAAATTCTGTTTAATTCTTATCATTTGGTCTTCCATCTCTTTGAGCAGCTCAAGCCCAACTACTTCTCTGTCAGCTGGATTATCCCAACTCACTGGAGTGTTTCTCTTTCTTCCATAAAGTTATTCAAATGGGCTCATCTTCAACGAAGCATGATACCCATTATTGTAGGCGAAATCTACCAAATGAAGGTAGTATTCCCATCTTGATGGTTTGTCCATCACGTACATTCTCAGCATGTCTTCTATTACTTTGTTCACCCTCTCTGTCTATCAATCAGACTCAGGATGATACGTTGTACTAAAGTTCAGATTCGTTATGAATCCCTTAAACAATCCTTTCCAAAAATTTGAGGTGAATTTCGGGTCCCTATCAGACACAATCGTCTTAAGAATTTCGTGCAAGCGTGCCACTTCTTTTAAGAAGATATCAACAACATTTGTTTCCTTTTGAGTGGTTTCAGTGGAATAAAATGGGTATCTTTTGTAATCTTGTCCACCACCACCATGATTGAATCATGTTGCTAGCTTGTTCTGGGCAATCTCATAATAAAATTCATTGTCACCACTTCCCATTTCCACTCAAGAATAGTTAAAGGTTGTAGCAACCCTGCTGGGTGCCTAAGCTCAGCCTTAACTTTTTGGCACTCCATACATCTGGCGATGTATTCAACGATCTCTCTCTTCATACCCAGTAAAAAATAATGGCTTTTGACTGTTGCTACAGTCTTCTGATATCTAGGATGTCCATCATAAGACATGTTATGCATTTCTTTTAGAATTGCCAACTTCAGCTCTCGGACATTGGGTACATACACTCTGTTTTTATATAGAATTAAGCCATCATTTTCCAAGGTGTAACTTCCCTGGGTTTGTGGTCTCTCGTGTTGTTGTATCTTTTCTACCAGACCTCTACACTGCAAATCAGCATTTGCATCTTCCAAAATTATGTCCTTAATCTTATTCCTGTACATGCTAATGGTTGTAGCATGTAATTCCTGCACTTTTCTGCTGAGTGCATCAACCACCTTATTTTCTTTCCCTTTGATATGCTTTATATCAAAGTCATATTCACAAAGAAACTCAAGGCATCTGGTTTGCCTGGCATTTAAATTTGGTTGATCAAATAAATACTTCTAACCATTGTGGTCTGTTCTCAATTTGAATCTCCTTCCCATGAGGTAATGTCTCCATTTCCTCAATGCATGGATGATTGCTGCCAGGTCTAAATCGTGAGTGGCATAATTCCTTTCATGCTCTTTTATCTTTCGGGATTCATAACAGATTACAAATCCCTCTTGGATGAGAAATCCTCCTAGTCCTTCCTTACACGCATCTGTGCACACCACGAAATCCATATTTGGATATGCAATCCTTAGTATTGGAGCACTGGTTAACAACTTCTTCAATCACTGGAAACTGTTCTCACACTCTTCAGTCCACTGAAAATTCTTCTACTTCCTTTGCAAGGAAGTAATAGGGTGAGCTAACTTTGATAACCCTACTATAAACCTTCTGTAATAGCCTGCTAGACCCATAAAAGATCTAACTTCCGCCATGTTCCTTGGTGCTAACCATTCTCGAATGGCCTCAACCTCTTCAGGATCCATAGCGATCCCCTGTTCTGAAATAATATGTCCCAAGTAATGGATCTGCCTTTGATAAAATGAGCATTTACTCACCTTGGCATACAACTGATGTTCTCTCAACACTTGTAGAACCATTCTCAAGTGTTGTTCATGCTCTTCCTCCGACTTGGAATACACCAAGATGTCATCCAGGAAGGCTATGACAAACTTGTCTAAATAGTTCCTGAATACACCATTCATCAAGCACATAAAAACAACAGGTGCGTTTGTCAATCCAAATGGCACCACTATGAATTCATAATGACCATACCTTGTTCTAAAGGAAGTCTTGTTGATGTCCTCATCCATTATTCTTACCTGGTGGTATCCCGATCTGAGATCTATCTTCGAAAATATTCTTGCACCCTTCAACTGGTCGAAAAGATCATCAATCCTTGGCAGAGGATACTTGTTCTTGACAGTTACCTTATTCAACTGCTGGAAATCAATGCACAGCCTCAACATCCCATATTTCGTCTTCACGAATAGGACCGGGGCTTCCCAAGGTGACACGCTTGGGTGAATGTAACCCTTCTTCAAAATATCTTCAAGCTTCAATTGCAACTCTTTTAGTTGTGCTGTACTCATTCTATAAGGAGCCTTCAAAATTGGAGCTTCTCCTGGTATCAAATTTATAGAAAAATCGATGTCCCTCTTTAGAGGTAGTCCAGGTGCCTTTTGAAATACATCCTTGAACTCTTTCAGTACCTCATGGTCTCCAATATTTGAGACTTCATCTCTAGATGCTTTTTCCACGCGAGCTGCAAATAATTGACAACCCTTCCTGTAGCACTTGTTCAGCTGCATGGCTGATATTTCTATGATAGCCACAGCTTTGGGAATTCCTTGGACTGTTTTCTGATTTCTCTTGTTATGACAGTCTAGGAGGGCATGGTGTTGGTCCAACCAGTCCATCCCAATTAAGTATTCATAAGATCTTAAAGGCAGAATATTCAATTTAGCCTTAGTGCTTAATCCTTTCATGTCCACTGAACAGGACTTAACCAATTGAGTGACCTTCCTCTTGGTTCCTGTGGCTAAATACACTAGCCAAGACTTTTCATGCTTGATTCTTGATAAACAAAAACTTTCCACCACCCTAGGATCTACATAACTATGGCTAGCCCTAAATCAATTAAAATAATTAGTGGTCGGTTGTTAATCATACCTTCCACTTCAATCATGTGTGATTGAAATTCTTCTTTCTTGTTGTCCAGGGATGCATGGATCCTTGGCATTCTATTTCCCATATCCTCCACTGTCTCAGCTTGATGAACATTTTGGACGATTCTCTCTTTATCTTTTCTTTGGGGGCAGTCTCTGTACCTATGGTTCCCTTTACAACCCCAACACTCCATAGGTGGCGGTCTAGGAATTTTCTCACTCCCTTTAGCTTTTTGGGATCTCTAAAAGATGACTGTCCCTGAGGACTATTTCTGAAAAAGGGAGGCTTGTTTCCCTTCTGCCTCTGTTCCTTCTTACACCTCTTCTGTTCATCCCAAGCCTTCCAAAGGATAGGCCTTTCTCTTTGTTGTTCATACAAGCATTTTGCCCTTCTTATTGTTTCTTCCATAGTATTAGGATCATCATACTGAATCTTATCACCGATGGAAGGTGGAAGTCCACTCAGATACCTATGAATCTTGACAGTCTCATCTTTGATGAATGGAACATACTTTAGCAGTTCCAAGAAACTTCGTTCGTACTCATCAATGGTGATGCTGCCTAGCTTGAGTTCAAAGAACTCCTTCATCTTTCTGTCATAATATCTTTTGGTCAGGTATTTCTTCTTGAAATACCTCTTAAACTCCTTCCAAGTGATATCTTTCTCTCTGATGTGTTGCGCTTGCACAAATTGATCCAACCACATGGATGCTTTTCCTTTTAGCTGATACATCGCAATTCTTCCTTCTGCATGAGCGGAGTAGTTATGCAGTTGGAAATATTTCTTCATGCCAAGAAACCATGTCTCGACATCTTCCTCCTTCTTATGTTCTCCATCAAATGCTGGAGGCTTGATCTTGTTCACCTCCCCTTTCAGTTCACCCTTTCCATATTTTCGGTGTTTTCTGGTAGGGGACGGGCTTGAACTACTATGTGTTTCTTTGCTAGAATGCTTCGAGGAGAGATGGTAATGTCTACTACCACTCCTCGATATTATTCTCCTCTTAAGGGTTCTAACACTTCTTGATCTGCTTGTGTCACTCTCTTTTTCCACTTTCTTTTCTATTCTTTCTAGGCTATTCAACATTTTTAAGTTGAATTCACCCTGTCGATCCCTGATTTTCATGAGCTTTCGGCTATCAGCTCGACGAGCCTGGGCATCCTTCTGCAAGTTTTCAATGAGTTTCATCATACATCCTTCTTTATCTATCTCTTTTCCGTGCCCATTAGATTCTGTTCCTTCGACTCCCAAGTTGACATCCTTTCCTTCTCCTTCGTCCTTTGAAATGGAGGCACTCCGGACCTCTTCCATTTCCTTACCCGATGTCTATTCTTGGCTTTCCTGACACTCATTGAACTCTGCACACACAATGTGCAATCAATCTGAAGTTTGTCAGGCCTTTAAACCTTCAAGAAAACTTACAACATTCATAAGCCAACGTGAATAAGAAAATTGTTTTGACTTCACAAAATTTTTTGAGCTTTGTTCGGCTCTACGAATTTTGGGACTTTGGGACTTCGAGTTTTTGGTACCTAGGAGTTAACTATGGAGTGACTCCTAATTTCTTGTCGCTACAATCCCCAAAATCTGAAATTTTGGTTTCCTTGCTCTCTGGGCCCACAAGACAGCTGTCTCCCTTAAAACCTATTACGGTTCTTCAGTCTCTGATGTCTTTGGGACTTTGGGACTTCGGTACCCAGGAGTTCACTATGCAGTGACTCCTAACTCCTTGTCACTACAATCCTCGAAATCTGAAATTCCGATTTACTTTATTCCTCTGTGCCCACACAGCACAGATGTCTCCACATCTACAGTGGTGAGTGGCACCCTTAGGTGATTCCACGTCACCTATGATGACTTCATCGGGTCCCATCGCTGTCGCATGTCTCCTCGACTTACTGACACATGGTACACCCATGTGTCCACGTCTGTTTAAAAGGAAAAATCTATGTCGCAGATATTTTCGTCATTCGCGGTTTCAGGCATCGGGATTCCATGCGCCACACATATCAAACTTCCATCTACTGAAATCCTGAAATTACGGTTTACTCCTCCACTGAATCAGACGGTCAACTCCCTTCCTACGATCTACAGTGTAGATCATTTTGGGATTTCAGGTTCCGGGTTTCGGTGGTGTTCACCTTCCTCACTTTCCATCTCCTGACTTTGTGAAATCCAAAAGGTTTTATCAACTAACTCAAGCGTGACTCCACCAGATCTAACGATCGAGCCTTCCTCCCAGATCTACAGCGTAGATCTTCTTGGGTTTTTGGGTTTTTAGGAGTTCGCGTATCACGATTCCCATGCTCCTATGCAACTCCAAAGGGTTTTTAAATCCTGCACACACTTTCTAGATATGATGGTTAGGAGGGCTCTCCTTCCCTCCCAAACATATCCTAAGGCTCCAACACTTTTGGTGTGGAGTCCTCTCTCCCTGTGGCCATAGACCACACCGGTTGCAGTTTCACAACACCGCTATACCTCCTGATCTTATAGGCACGATCAAGTAACTCCTTGACACTTTGGACCATACCAGGGTCTGAAATTGGTCCTCCAGACACAATTTCCCCTCTCACCCTCGGTCTAAAGACCACTCAACTGGCCCATCTAGGCTTAGTGTTGAAACCTTAGCTCTGATACCAAATTGTAACACCACTTTCTTTTACCATACTTCATAGAAATATAACAATAACTCTTTGATTATAAAACAACATGCATTTAAGCAATGAAACACATTTAAGCTGAGAGTAAGTCTAAAAATTACTGCTATCATAATTTTAAACATGGCATTAGCATTAATTCATATGCACAGTAGAATACATGATAATTATAATACACAGAGATACAAAAGCATAATTAGAGCATCAACTAGTACTTATCTTTGAAACAATGGTAGTTCCACCAACCAAGTGTAGGCCTTCCACAAACCTCCCAGCCTTATACCACACTGCTCATCAACTCAGTAGTGGGTCACCCCCAAGCTGGGACTAAGCTCCATCCCAAGTTAAGGAATCCTAGGCTAGGCTGAGGTTACAGGGAAAACACATAATCACAAGGAAGGAATTCTCTCCCAGGAACCACTCATGCTCACTTCCCACATACTCTCCTTGCCCACATGCTTGTTCCACCCCAGGAGTATACACCTTCTCTGTCACCTAGACAGTCCATCGGCTGCTAATCTCCCTTGCCTTGAGTTTCAACAATAAACCAGACCGGAAGTCTCCAAGCTCTGTGGCAGCTACAGGGTTCCTTCTAGGAGTTCTCTCCTTCCTCTGCGCACTCTCTCACCTGGAGAGAATCGCTCATAGGCCAACAACCTATTCTTCCAACCTCAATCACCTCTCTCACCTGGAGAGAGTGTTGTACAACTGGCCAACAAGCCACACATAGTCCAACATTGCATGGACACAACAACCAACGGGGAAAATAGACATGGCTTTCCAACAGGTTCAATAATGGCAGATGGTCTCCAAGTTATGGTTTGGGACAAGACTCCATTTATAGGCTCGATGCTCAGACATAGGATTCTTTGGATTTTCAGAAATTAACACAGGCTTTTCCTGTTCAGAGGCGTACGGGGTATTCTTGTAGAGGTCACATGGTTCACGCTCAGGACATTTCAGGGTCGAATGGAGGAGGAACCGCTCTCACGGCTCATCTTAGCCCTTTTATTTTCATGCGCCTAGGTTGACACTTGTCACCCATGCAACTTCATGCATTCCTTTAGCACACATTCCTTTCATTTTGAAGTCACATGTCATTCCAAAAGAACTTAGGATAAACACATATATTTTCACATGTCTCTTTGGAATAATATTTTAATATTATTCCCTAAGGAATTAAGCCCCCTAGGATTAACACTTAGCCCCTTTTCCCACCTTCCAGCCCCTAATCCCTTGCCCTTTCTATGGATTCTTAGTCCCCCATCATTCATTCATCGTGTCAGACTGCACATGGCGGTTTTTATATTTTATTAATGTGTTGCATACATATAAGTACAAAATCAGGCCCTTGGCCTACAACCCTTAGGCTCTTTGGCCTAACAATCACATAAGACCACCAGCTTATATATACTTGGATCACTAGCCTATAAAACATATTTACGATTCATTTCACAAGTATGATTTACAACAGGGCTCGGCCTTGGGGACATTACACAACTTGTTGAACATTCAGCTTAGGAAATACATGAATATTAGGTGCAACAAGAGGATAAAGACCAAGCTATGAAATAATTGCAAGAGAATATTAAAGAATCCAAGCATGTCATAGCACGGTCTTTTCAGGACAATAGGGAGATGAAGAGGAAATTGGTTGAAAATACACCTCACACACAAAAATCAAAAGATGCATTAGGTCCAAGGAGGTAGTCAGTTCCAAAGGTTCTAGAAGTTTTAAAGGTAAAAGAGGTCAAACAAAGTCCTAAAGTGGTAGATCTAAATAAAAATACATATCCAATGACAAGATCCTCAACTAAAAGGATAAGTCTAGATCTTAAACTTGGAGAGGTAATACCTGAAAGGGGCCAACCTGTTGAAAAGACTCATGCTTCACCTGGAGAAGGAGACCTGATCATTCTTCTTAGGGAGAGTAAAAGGGTATCATATATAAGATTTCATAGACACTTTAAGGAGTGTGGGCCAGCCATTATAAATGCTTGTGAAGCACTCACAAATTCTCAATCAAAACTGAGAACGAATACTTTTCTATTTAGACGAGTGGGCAATTTGAAAAGGAAAAATATGTCATTAAGAAAGGAGAACATGTCTCTGAAGCTAAGAATGGAATATGATGATGAAGCTATAGGGAAGTTATATTTACTTGCATAGTTGGATGAGATTTAGGTTCATTCATGAACCATTTATTTTTTTGAGGAACCCTTGAAAATACATCGGTTTTGAGTTTTGTTGAAAACTACATTGTACAGAGTTTTGCGCTACACAAATTATGCAAGCATATTTAAAGATGATAGACATTGGAAAATGATTGGTGATTAGCCCAGCAGTCATGAATATCCCGCACAGATGTTGCAACCACCATTAGGATGAGTCTTGAAGAAAAAACTAGCTAAGTTATGAAAATATTGTTACACAAATGTTGAAGGTCACAATGACATAGTGAATTACACTAGTTCACTAGGCAAAGATAAATTGGAGATTTTTCAGCAGTCAGTGTTAAATATAATGTAACCTGAACAGTCTGACTATACACTGCCACCTTTTTTGGACAACTGTACTTTCGTTTCTTTATTTGCTTGAGCCTATTTAGCTCAACCCTTTTCCCTTTTCTCATTGTATTCTTTTCTCACATACTCAATATATTGAATACTATTTTCTACTCTGCTCTTTCTCTATATTCTTTGCTTCTAAATTTATCATGGTACCAGAGCTTCAGATGTAAGCCTCTTCACACAGTCTAGAGAGTATCCCAATCCTAATTAGCAAAGAATTTAAATTGTCAACGACAGCTCAGGACACAAGATTCTTCACAAAGTTTGGAGAACAATGCACAGTCTGCCATCCGCTCAAAAGATCATTGCAGAAAGAAATCACGAGGAGGCAGAGCACAATACGCTCAAAATATTGATGAAACAGAGATGCAAAAGGAAAAGAATCATGGAATTCATAAAAGATTGAGGAAACAGAGTTAGAGAAGGCAAAGAATCATGAAATCCATAAAACCTTGAGGAAACAGAGATGCTGAAGAGAAAAACTTCATAAGTTCTTTAAAGAATTCATGAAATTCCTTCTTACAGAGAGAATTCTAGAAAGAGTGCCAAAGGAAAAGCCAAAGCAGAAAAGGAGAAATCAATCGAGCTCAGAAAGGATGAGGAGCGCGCAGAAAAGGAAAAAGTTTTTCAGTCATCAGATCTAGCGCAGAGGACCGATAGTCATCGAATCCGAGAGAAAATGCACGAGGCTTAGTCCTCTGGAGCGCATAGGAAAAAATATGACTTGCAAAGTCACGGAATCCTGAAATTTTTTGGACCGTCCATCAAGGAGGACATGTGGTGAGATATCGACATTTCATTGACTTGTAGGGAGTAAAGGTTAGAGAACACTGTGGTGAGAATTCACAAATAGTGAAATCACGACTCGATCTGAGACGTTGGATCGAGAAATATCGTGAGCCATCGATTTGATGCAATTGGGAAATTGGAAATCAAGAGGATAGAGGTGCGCCATCCTTCAGGGTCGCAAAGTGTGAAACCCTGACTCGATCACATCTGTCGATCAAAGAGAGGACTAGACCGTTGATTTCGTGCCATCGACATTTCAGAAATTGGGAGAACAGAGGTGCAAGTCATTCAAATTCATGAAACATGAAAACCCGACATCATATGAATCATTAATTGGAAGGGATGTGTGGCAAGCGTTCAACACTTCGTTGACTTGCAACTTGAAGGAGTCAACCAATAGAGTTTCAAGAACCTGCGATACGCGAAATAATTGCAGTCGTTGATCGAGCAAAGATCTGGACCGTCAATCCAGCGCTAGCGTGATTTTGGATACTGGGAAATCAGAGGTGAGAGTTCAGTTAACTTGCGATACATGAAAATACGACGTGATCTAATTCGTCAGATCAAGAGGAGCATGAACCGTTGATTTGGGAGGCTCCAAAATTTCGGCATTTTAGAGTTCGGGGTTTGGAGATCATCGTGACGAGAAATCAAAGGTTGCAAAATACTGATCTGCAAAATCCCTAAAGGATCTGAACCATCAGATCATAGGAGGATCTGAACTATCAGATCATAGGAGGATTTGGACCGTCGATCCGCAATAGAGGATAGATTGAAGTTTCGTATTTCGAGATTCCAAGGAGGAAAGTTTGGAGTTGCATCGCAACTTCACTAACCATGAAATCCAAAAATGTGGAATGTGGTCATAATGTCGTGGTCATGTGGAGGAAGGATACAAGAGGAGTTGAGGGATCGTTAGGCTCCTTTCAGAGTTCGGGAGTTGCAAAGTCAGGAGTGGCTAAAACACCTATACTCTCGAGGTCACGAAATGTGATGCACTCTTTGTGAGATAATCCAGTGGTCACGGGTAGTGGTCACGTGAGGAAGGATCTCATGCTTAGTCCTTATTCATGTGGGGCTAAGTTCTCATTTGGATCGATTTCGCCATTACAGTTTCTACAGTTGCAAAATAATAGAGCTTAGAGCCCTGAATCCGTAGATCTTTCACTCAGATAGTTAGATCTAGCCAGATCAAAGTCAAATAAGTAGTCTACACTGCATATTTCAGTTTGAAGTCACTTCAATAAATTCGAAGAGCCAATTTTCGCACAGGAAACAGGTAAACACAAATTTTTCTATCAATTATTTTTCGATTGTGTTAATTTTTTTTCTTAAAATATGGCCACGTGTAGCAATTTAGGACCAACTCATGGACCGATTCTTCTTGGAAAGAATTATGAGTTTTGGTGTCCTCGAATGAGATCCTTCTTGCAAGCAAAAGAGTGTTGGGATACAGTGGATCTTGGATATGTGGAATCAGATCCAGTAGACCTTGTTGCCATGACCAACCAACAGAGAACTACTCAGGCAACACAGAGGAACAGAGAGAGTAAAGCCAAATTATGGATTCAAAATTCAGTGGATGACTCAATTTTCTCAAAAATCACAGGCATTGTTACTTCAAAACAGGCATGGGACATCCTTAAATTAGCCTACCAAAAAAATGACAGGGTCAAAACAGTCAAACTGCAGAGCTTGTTGATGCAATTCGAGACTTTAAAAATGACAAAGTCTGAAAATGTTGATTAGTTTATTACGAGAGTCATGGGAATCATGAACCAAATTAGATTGATTGGTGAATCCATCCTTGATCAACAAATTGTTGAGAAAGTCCTCAGAATTTTAACCAAGAAATTCGAAATGGTTGTTACAGTAATCCTTGAATCCAAGGATTTGTCACATTTTCAACAGATGAACTAATTGGTTCCTTGTTGACACACGAGACTAGACTACATCTCACAGATGAATCAATCGCCAATGCCTTCAAAACTCAATTCTCTTTCAACAGAGGGAGAGGCAGAGGTAGAGGCATAGGTCACCAAGGAAGAGGGAGCAGTCCAAGTAACCCGCACTCAAGTGGAGGACACAGATAACAAAACCCGAATCAAAATTTCCAAGGTCACAGACAACAGAATCATAATCAAAGTTTCCAACCTCAAAGAGGCAGAGGGAGAAGATCAAATGAACAATCAAGCATACAATGCTATTACTAAAACAATTTTGGACACTATGCATTTGAATGTCGTAAGAAGCTAGCAGATCATCTCTCAGGAAGAGCACATGTCTCAAATCATACAGGAGAAACCCTAGAAGGTATGTTTCTCTCATGCCACAAGACTGAAGAACAACCTAAATATCTCTGGTTGTTGGATAGTGGAAGCAAAAATCACATGAAAGGTAACAAATATTTACTTGCATGCATTGATTCTTCAATTTCCTCTGATATTACACTTGGAAATGATTCTTTAGTCAAAGTTCAAGGAAAATGAACTATACCTATTCTTACTAAACAAAATGTAAAGAAAGACATAAACAATGTCTACCATGTTCCAGATCTGAAAGATAATTTGTTAAGTGTAGGAAAATGCATTGAACATGGCTATAAGTTACTTTTTGAGGGAGCATCATGCAGGATATATGATAAAACCCCCAGCAGAAATTTGATTTCTGAAATCCACATGACTCAGAATATGATGTTTCCCGTGACCCTTAGAACTGCAAATCTGATCCAAACATATGCACAAAGTGCATCCACCCCCAATGAAACTATGGTTTGGCATACAATATTTGGACATATACCCTTTCAGATTCAAAGTCTTCTACATAAGCACTCCATGGTCAAAGGTCTCCCTATCTTCAAAGAGCAAAATCCCCCATGTGAGTCTTGCATGCTTGGAAAACATAAAAGAACTAGTTTTACATGGTCCTCCACTCAAGTCAAACAACATCTTGAACTTGTTCACACTGACCTATGTGGACCAATGAAAACAAAGTCAATAGGTGTTAACTATTATTTTCTAATGTTATTGATGACTTTAGCAGGAAAATCTGGATCTATTTTCTCAGACACAAGTCTGAAACTTTTGCAAAATTCAAAGAATTCAAAGTAGAAGCTGAAAAATAGAGTGGAAAATATATAAAATCTCTCAGGTCATATGGAGGAGGAGAATAAAACTGTAACACCCTGTTTCCCCCAGTTTGTAAAAATAACGGGACTAGCTAAGAACTATGGCAAACTCATAAATGTGAATATGTGTTGTAAATGGACCTCTAGGAAAAGGTCAATGAATGTGAATAACATTATAAATTTTATTGCATGACTGCTGAGAGGGGATGTGTAGAAAAAGAGACCACGATGGCAGTGGAAGGCACCTAGAAAGGTGGCATTAACATCCGTCGTGAATTAACACCATATTTGGACTCCACTGGCCCGGAGAACCAAAAGCGGCTCGCTGACCCTGAATTAAATGTCTCACATGCTGGTAGGCGGATGGCTTAATGAGGGATGGGGAGATGAACCACCCATCCATAGAGCCGTTAGGCCTGACCAACACAAGGGTAATCGTGCCACATGCAGCCTTGCAAGAGGATAAGGCGTAAGGTAGAAGAGATTGGGGGGCAGACGCGAGGTGAGAACTCTGGCGATATGTAGAGTGAGTGATAGTAGAGATGAAGGATTGCAACCTTCGCTCCTAGTCACTGGAAAATGGAGACGCAGTCTCACAACATCGTGGTCTCAGCTCGGGGGTGGCTAGTGGTAAATCCGCTGGGAGTCGCTAAGCCTATGGTTGGGTGGAAACGAGCACCCCTCTCAGCAGTTGCACTCACTTCTGGTGTTATTTCTGATAAATGTTTTACATATTTCATCCTAAAATTCATATGCTGACATATATGCTCATAAACTATGAAATTGTGAATGATTACAGTATAAGAATGTTTGTGCATTGTTTTGATAAGAAATGGTAGATGTATTCTTATAACAGAAAAACCACACATGGCTTATGTTGATAAATGAATTTAATTATGCATAAGTCGAACAAAGTCAGACTTCCAGTCCGTTCTTGGGAATTTCTTTCCCCTTATCTATCTCCAGGAATGCCCTAGAATAGATCTCTTCACAGAGACTCCCTCCTTGGAAAGGTTTACCAAGAACCTGGAAAAAGGACTTGAATGTGCAAGTCTTAACATCCCTGTACGAGGAGGAATGACCCTCTTAAAATATTGAATTAGTAGTGTAGGGATAAGTATCGGTCGATGGAAGAGATCTCGTCGAAAGATCCATGGTCATTCATGACCTTTAGATTGACGAAAGAAACAAGGGAGTTACATACCTCGCTCCCTTTTCCTCTATCTTTGTGAATAGCGAGGAAATCGTGATCGTAGATCCCCAAGGTCCATGAGAACATCTGGACCATTGATTTTTCCACGTCCAAGAATTAGTGGGAGAGTGCGCGTCATGGGACATATATGAGCCATTATATCTTAGCTAGAAAAACCCGACAGTCGTTAGATTTTTTAAGAGATGCATGAGGGTTAAGACCTTGTTAACAAGGACGAAAGTCCCGATAGAAGAGTCGGTATCAGGGATTCATAATTTGAGATTCGGGGAGTCCTGATGACAAGGGATCAGGACACTCCATGGTGAAAGTCAAGATATAGATCTAGATCATCCATCCGTGGAGAACACATGGCGAAGATCGAGAGTCCATTGGTATTTCGGATACTGGGTATCTGAGTTGACAAAGGATTTGCGTCACTGGGAGTCACAAGTCGCGAAATCGTGAAAGAACGAGGACCATTCATCTGAGGGAGGACACGTGGATGATAATTTTTCGACCCCTCTCCAGCTTTGCTAGCAATGCACGAATAGGATCCCTTCGGAGGATCCCAGGGTCTGTAATGACCGTTTGATTTAAGAAAGAGACGCAGGCATTAATGCCATGACCCCTTCTTTTTCCCTTGCAAGAGATGAACGAATCGGGAACATAGACTCCATCGTCCATGGAAGTGCCTAGACCGTCCATCTATAGAGAACATGTGGCCGCTGGTAAGCGCTTCGGCATTTCGTCACCCAAAAAATAGAAGGGCAAAGAACCCTCATCTTCGCGAGTCACGAAATCCCGATACCCGAAATCCCATGGACCGTTCGATCCACGCTCCTAAGGGCCGTCGATCTATTACACAACTTTCCATATCGGAATTCAGGGATTTGAATGACGAAGAGTCTTGGAATTGTTGCATTTCGAACCCCCGAGTACCGAAACCCCAAAAGGATCCATACCTTTCGATCAGGGGAGGCTTATGGACGTCGATCTCCCTTTGGAGGGAAACTTTGGAGACCTCGAAAGTTTCAGGGATTTGAATGGGGAAAGGTAGAAGTCGTGTATCGCGATTCCCCGAATCGCGAAAAGACGATAAGCTCTTGGCTGCCTTCAGTGCGTGGACACCATATAGGGTCAGGTAGACAAGACCCCAAGAGAGAAACTTGCCCCTCGCTAGCCCTGTCGGGGTTAGTCGTTTCGCTGTTTCAAGATTCGGGGTTTGCAGAGTCAAGCGACTCGACGTTTCGGTAGCACTGAGTCGCGAAGTGAAAAAAGACGCCGTGTTGATTCGGCCCATAGTCGTGAACTACAATCATATGAAGGTGGAAAAAGGAAAGAGCTATCCTGCGCTAAGCCCCGTAGGACTTTGGAGATTCTGATTGTTGAGAAATCAATGAAAAATTTTGATTTTCATTGTGGGTATGTGACAAAGTGGTATCAGAGCATGGTTACAACACTCGCCCTGATTGGGCTCATGCACGAGTTGCGCATAATATCCGTTCAAAGTACTCCTACGAAGAGTAACCCCTAACGTAACTCTCTTGTCCAGGATTAAAACTTGGAAATGAGAACCCGACTGTTTATGCATGTGAAAGAGTTATAAATTATGAGCAGATTATAAAAATGTATTTAACTCTTGACTAATAACCAACATTTGTCTTTTCACCCAAGCGGACGATCAACCGCGGGAATCTACAGACACAGAATATGGTGACTCACCAAGACGTGGGAGAAGTCTCCCACAATAGAGACAAAGAGTCTGACAAAAGAAGAGAAATAGGAACCCCTCGAGATCTAGCTGAGACTGTGAGGAGTCTCATGGTGGAATTGCAAAGCTGCAAGGCCGACAATGAAAGGATGATGAAAGAACAAGAAAAACAAACTGAAATTAATGCAATTTTACTGCAGAGCTTATCCAACCTATAGTGACAAATGCAACATGAACCTGAAATGCAGAAACATGGTCGTATCAGTGGCCATACTGAGAGGATAACCTCAAGAAGGTCCACCCCAGAGGTAAAGGACAAGTGCCGAATGATTCCATTGAGAAGGAAGCTGGTGATTCAGAAGGCTCTTCCAGCAGCAGGACTAGTTCCTATTCTCGAAGAAAACAAAAGAAGCAAAAGACTTCCAAGGGTCATAAATTTCAAGAATTTAGAAAGGCCAACCTCCCTCCTTTGACGGTGAGATGAAGAAGGGAGAGGAAGCCGAGGCCTAGCTACTTGGACTAAAGAAATATTTCAGAGTCCATGATTTTTCAGAAAATTTGAAGGCCTGAGTGGCCACTTTCAATCTGAACGGAAAATCTTCCATCTGGTGGGAAGATCTTAAGAACATGAAAGGGGTCCATGAGGAGGACCTGTCTTGGAAACGGTTTGAGAAGTACTTCTGTAAGAAGTATTTGTCGGAAATATATTTCGACGAGAAGGATAAAGAGTTTTATGAACTCAAACTGGGGAAACTCACTATAGAGGAATATGTCAATAAATTCCTTGACTTATTGAGATATGTACCCTATCTCAAAGCAGAGAAGGCGAAGGCGCAATGCTCCATCAGTGGGCTACCCAAGGAATACCAGAACCGAATCAAATTCGATGAGACAAAGACCTTAGAAGACACTATTCGAAAAGAAACATATTGTCATGAACAATATGGACATCGGGCAAAGTCTTATGGAGACTGGAAACAGAAGAGAGGCTCGAGATTTCAGAGAAAGGGGATCAAATCCTTAGGATTTAAGAGCTACAAGAAGAACCCCAGAATGAACTTTCCAACCCGGAGTGTACTCCAATAGAACTTTCCCTTAGTGGATGGAAACAAAACTTTTAGACCTATACCAGTGAAAACTAATCACCCAAAGAAAAAACCTCTGAAATGTTGCGGTTGCGGAGAAGAGCATCTCGTGAGAGACAATCCACACCGACAACAGAACAGTCGGAAAGTTTATAACATTTAGGAATCTACCACAGTCAATGATGTGGCAAGGAGTGTGCCACAGATTTATGCAGCCTTGGATAATAACCAAGCTGACCACCAAGCTTCAGTGGTGGAAATAAAGGGTATGATTTTCAACCATCTAGTGTCTGTTTTGATTGAACCTGGTTCAAATTTGAGTTATATAGCCCCTAGAGTTTTTGATAAGTGTAATCTACAACTATAGAAGCAAACCAAGCCATGGTTGGTACAGTTAGTCACTGGCACCAAAAGAAAGGTGGTAGAGGTCATACCAGCCTGCCAGTTAATGTTGGGTGAATTCCCCACCCAAGCAACCCTTAACGTATTACCCCTGGGATCATACAAACTATTGATTGGTATGGACTGGTTTTCCACCCATAAAGATAAATTGGAATATTACCATAAAACCATAGAATGTGTGAGAAAATAAGGAAAAAGGATAACCCTTCAAGGGATCCCAAAACCGGTCTCGGTGAGACAAATATCAGCCCTGCAAATGAGAAAGTATTGCCGAAAGGGATGTCCCCTATATGAAATACAGGTGTTAAAAATGATCAAAGGTGCTAAACCAAGCCCTGATGATCACCCTATCTTGAGGAAATACAGAGATGTGTTTCCGGAAGAGGTACCGGGTTTATCTCTGAGAAGAGACATTGACTTCTCGATAGAACTCGCACCAGGAGCAGTGCCAGTGTCTAGGACACCCTACCAGATGATCACACCTAAGTTAGTTGAACTCAAATTGCAATTGAAATAAATGATGGACAAGGGTTATATTCGACCCAACGTGTCCCCATGGGGAGCACCAGTCCTGTTTGTGAAAAATAAGGATGGCATCCTTAGACTGTGTATAGATTATAGACAACTCAATAAAGTAACCATAAAGAACAAGTACCCCTTGCCTAGGATCGATGATCTATTCAATCAGTTGGGAGGTGCATCTATTTTCTCAAAGATTGACCTTAGGTCGGGGTACCATCAAGTCCGAATCAAGGGTGAAGACATCCACAAAACCACTTTCCGAACACGGTATGGTTAATATGAGTTTGTGGTAGTGCCATTTGGGTTAACCAATTCCCCTGCCACTTTCATGTGCTTAATGAACAATGTACTCAGTAAATTTTTAGATAAAGTTGTACTAGTTTTTATTGATGACATTTTAATCTACTCTAGGAATAGAGAAGAACATGAAGAGCATCTTAGACTTGTGCTGCAAGTGCTAAGAGAGCATCATATCTATGCTAAATTCAACAAATGTGACTTCTTTCAGAAGAAAATACATTACATGGGACATGTTCTGTCCGAGAAAGGGGTAGCAGTAGTGCTTGACAAGATTAGGTCTATCATGGAATGGCCTACCCCAAAGGATGTCTCAGACATCATATCCTTTATGGGATTAGCGGGATACTATAGGAGATTTATAAAAGGATTCTCCAAGATCGGTTGTCCAATCACTTCCCTCTAGAAGAAGGGGACAAAATTCCTCTGGACACAACAATGTGAAGAAAGATTTCAAACCTTGAAACACCTACTAACCCATGCACCCATGTTGAAAATCACTGACCCAGAAACTGACTTCCTTGTGTGCACAGATGCCTGTAAGGAAGGGCTCGGAGGAGTCCTGATGCAGGAAGGAAAGATGATCTGCTATGAATCCCAAAAATTGAATGAACATGAGGTCAACTATGTGACTCATGATCTAGAACTGGCTTCCATAGTGCATGCCTTAAAAATGTGGAGGCATTACCTCTTGGGAAGAAAATTTGTACTTATGACAGATCACTGTGGATTATGGTATTTGTTCGACCAACCAAAACTCAATGCTAGACAAGCTAGATGGATGGCCCTCCTTAGCAAATTTGATTTTGAAATCAAACACATCAAAGGGAAGGAAAATAGGGTGGCCGATTCCCTTAGCATAAGCATGAACACAATTCACCTGGCAGCGGTGAGTACCTGTGAGACAGATGTCAAGAACAGAGTCAGAAATGCACAAGAAACAGATTCCTTCATTCAGACTGTGACCCTATACCTACAACAAGAACCCGCTGGAGGAAAATATGAAGGCTATCAGATGACCAAAGGAGGTTTGCTCACCTACAGAGATATAATGTACATTCCAAATCGTGACGACTTGAAGAGATTCATCATGGATGAACTACATAAAAGACCATACACTGGTCACCCGGGATACCAAAAAATGATCACTGCCACCCAAAAACAATTTATTGTCCTAGATTGAAGAAAGAAATAGCCCAATACTTGGCCCAATGTATAGAATGCCAAGAGGTTAAAGCAGAACATCGACACCCAACAAGACTATTACACCCTTTACCCATTCCAGAATGGAAATGGGAAACCATCTCCATGGATTTTGTCACTGGATTACCAACTTCAACCAAACAGAGTGATGCCATTATGGTGGTGGTGGATAAGTTGAGCAAGTTGGCTCATTTCATTCTCGTCAAATCAACCTGCAAGGTGATAGATATCACCCAGATATTCATGAAAGAGGTATTCAGACTACACGGTATGCCAAAAGAGATAGTATCTGACAGAGACACAAAATTTAATTCCAATTTTTGGAAATCACTGATGGCGGGTTTAGAGACCAAATTGTTGTTTAGTACCGCCTATCACCCTCAAACCGACGGACATACAGAAAGAGTGAATAAAATATTAGAGGATATGTTAAGGATGCATGTAATGCATCAACCCAGGAAATGGGAAGACTACCTGCCATTGGTAGAATTCGCCTACAACAATGGCTACCAAGCATCCTTAAAGATGAGTCCCTTCGAGGTCCTCTATGGTAGGCCGTGCAATACTCCAATCAGCTGGAGTAATCCTGTAAACAATATTTCTATTGGACCCAATATGTTGAAAGAAATGGAACAACAAGTTACTCAGATAAAACAAAATCTGAAGGTCGCTCAGAATCGACAGAAAAGTTATGCTGATCAAAAGAGAACTCCAAGAGAGTTCAAAATGGGAGACCATGTATATCTCAGAATTAAGCCCAGAAGGATTTCCCTGAGAATGGGAGCTTGTGCCAAGTTGGCACCCCGATATTGTGTACCCTTTGAGGTTCTAGAAAGAGTGGGACCTGCAGCCTATCAGCTAGCACTTCCTCCCACCGTAAAAGCACATAATGTTTTTCATGTTTCATTATTGAAGAAATATGTACATGATGCTAATCATATAATTGACTGGTCTGTGATCTAGGTGGAACTGGAGGGAGAATTTCTACTAGAACCCCAATGCATACTGGACAGAAAGGAAACCCCACTTTGGGACATAACCATTGCACAGGTCAAGGTGCAGTGGAAACATTTTGGCCCAGATGAGGCTACATGGGAAATGGAGGATGCCATGAGACAGGCATATCCGATTTTGTTTACTTCTTTACATGCAATTCATGTTAGTAGATAAGAACATCGAGGACGATGTTCCCTTTTAAGGGCGAGGGAATTGTAACACCCTATTTCCCCCAGTTTGTAAAAATAACGGGACTGGCCAAGAACTATGGCAAACTCATAAATGTGAATATGTGATGTAAATGGACATTAAGGAAAAGGTCAATGAATGTGAATAACATTATAAATTTTATTGCAGAACTACTGAGAGGGGATGTGCAGAAAAAGAGACCACGATGGCGGTGTAAGGCACATGGAAAGGTGGTGTTAACTTTCACCAAGAATTAACACTGTATCTGGACTCCACTCGCCCGGAGAACCAAAAGCAGCTCACTGGCCCCGAATTAAATGTCTCGCGGGCTGGTAGGTGGATGGCTTAATGAGGGATGGGGGGGTGAATCGCCCATCCATAGAGGCATCAGGCCTGGCCAGCGCGAGGGTAATCGCGCCACACACAACCTTAGAAGAGGATAAGGCGTAAGGTAGAATCGATTGGGGGGAAGACGCGAGGGGAGAACTCTTGCGATATGGAGAGTGAGTGATAGAAGAGAGGAAGGATTGCAACCTTTGCTCCTGGTCACTGGAAAATGGAGACGCAGTCTCACAACATCGTGTTCTCAGCTCAGAGGTGGCTAGTGGTAAATTCGCTCGGAGTCACTAAGCCTATGGTTGGGTGGAAACGAGCACCCCTCTCAGCAATTGCACTCACTTCTGGTGTTATTTCTGATAAGTGTTTTACATATTGCATATTGAAATTCATATGCTGACATATATGCTCATAAAATGTGAAATTGTGAATGATTACAGTATAAGAATGTCTGTGCAGTGTTTTGATAAGAAATGGTAGATGTATGCTTATAACAGAAAAACCACACATGGCTTATGTTGATAAATGAATTTAATTATGCATAAGTCGAACCAAGTCAGACTTCCAGTCCGTTCTCGGGAATTTGTTTCCCCTTATCTGTCTCCAGGAATGCCCTGGAATACATCTCTTCACAGAGACTCCCTCCTTGGAAAGGTTTACCAAGAACCTGGAAAAAGGACTTGAATGTGCAAGTCTTAACATCCCTGTATAAGGAGGAATGACCCTCTTAAAATCCTGAAGTAGCAGCATAGGGATAAGTATCGGTCGACGAATGAGATCCCATTGGAAGATCCATGGTCATTCACGACCGTTAGATTGACGAAAGAAACAAGGGCGTTACATACCTCGTCCCCTTTTCCTCTATCTTCGTGAATATCGAGGAAATCGTGATCGTATATCCCCAAGGTCCATGAGAACATATGGAATGTTGATTTTTCCACATCCAGGAAGTAGTGGTAGAGTGCATGTCGTGGGACAGATCTGAGCCATTAGATCTTAGCTAGAAAAACCCGACAGTCATTAGATCTGTTAAGAGATGCATGAGGGTTAAGCCCTCGTGAACAAGGACAAAATTCCCGAGAGAGGAGTCGGTATCGGGGATTCAGAATTCAGGATTCTCGAAGTCCTGATGAAAAGGGATCGGGACACTCCATGATGAAAGTCCCGATATAGATCTAGATCGTCCATCCGTGGAGGACACATGGCGGAGATCGAGAGTCCATCGGTATTTCAGATATCGGGGATTCGAGTTGACAAAGGATTTGCGTCACTGGGAGTCACAAGTCGCGACATTGTGAAACAACGAGGACCGTTCATCTGAGGGAGGACACATGGATGATAATTCCTCGACCCCTCTTTGCCTTTGCAATAAATGCATGAAGATGAGCCCTTCGAAGGATCCTAGGGAGTGTAATGACCGTTTGATTCAAGAAAGAGACGCAGGCATTAATGCCACGACCCCTTCTTTTTCCCTTGCAAGAGATGAAGGAATCCGGACCATAGATCCCATGGTCCATGGAAGTGCCTTGATTGTCCATCTATAGAGCACACGTGATCGTTGGTAAGCGCTTCGACGTTTCGACACCCGGAAAACAAAAGGGCAAAGAACCGTCATCTTTGCGAGTCACGAAATCCCAATACCTGAAATCCCGTGGACCGTTGGATCCATGCTCCTAAGAGCCTTCGATCTCTTACACGACTTTCCATATCGGAATTCGGGGATTTGAATGACGAAGAGTCTTGGAGTCGTTGCATTTCGAACTCCTGAGTACCGAAACCCCAAAAGGATCCATACTGTTAGATCAGAGGAGGCTTATGGCCATCGATCTCCCTTTGGAGGGAAACTTTGGAGACCTCGAAAGTTTCGGGGATTTGAATGGGGAAAGGTAGAAGTCATGTATCGCGATTCCCCGAATCACGAAAAGTCAATAAGATCTTGGCTGCCTTAAGTTCATGGACACCGTATAGGGTCACGTAGACAAGACCCTAAGAGAGAAACTTGCCCCTCGCTAGCCCCATCGGGGTTCACCGTTTCGCTGTTTCAAGCTTCGGGGTTTGCAGAGTCGAGCGACTCGATGTTCCGGTAGCACTGAGTCGCGAAGTGAAAAAAGACACCGTGCTGATTCGGCCCATAGTCGTGAACTACAATCATATGAAGGTGGAAAAAGGAAATAGCTAGCCTGCGCTAAGCCCCGTAGGACTTCGGAGATTCTGATTGTTGAGAAATCAACGAAAAAGTTTGATTTGCGTAGTGGGTATGTGACAACAACTCCAACGAATTTGAAAATTTCTGCAAATCACAAGGCATCATCCTGCAAACTACAACCAGGTATACTCCACAACATAATGGAGTGGCTGAAAGGAAAAACCAGACAATAATGAACATGGAAGGAAGCCTACTCAAAGAGAAATGTTTGTCAAATACTTTTTGGACTGAAGCAGTAGCATGCTCAACCTATCTCTTGAATAGATCTAAAACCACCATTCTAAAGATGAAAGTCCCTCAAGAAGCATGGAGTGGGACAAAGCTAAATGTTGCTCATCTAAGGACATTCAAATGCAAAGAATACGCTCACATCCCTTCTGAATTAAGGAAGAAACTTGATGATAGAAGTGAGAAATGCATCTTTATTGGATACAGTGAAACATCTAAAGCTTATAGGCTTTACAATGTAATCTCAATGAAACTAATTCTCAGCAGAGATGTAAAAGTTTTGGAAAATCAACTGTGAAATGAATCTGAAAATCAACAAATGGACAGTCAAAATCCATTGTTGCCCAGTGCTGAAAATGTAGAAAATTTAGGATAGTCGATACCACAACCTGCTCTTCCAAGATTGCAAGTACAAGGACAACCTGAAAATTCTTAGGATAACTCAACTTTAAGCAGAGACTCATCCTATGAACTTCAAAATCAGAGAACTCAGAGTTTGAGAGAAATCCATCAGCAGTTGGATGACATTGAACGACACAATCTTTTTGCATTCATGTCATGTCAACCTACATCTTTTAAAGAAGAAGCTAAGGAGCCACATTGGGTTCAAGCCATGAACCAAGAGATTGAATCCACTGAGAAGAACAAGACATGGGATCTTGTTGATTTTCCTAGACACAAGAAGAGTATTGGTGTCTAGTGGGTTTACAAAACTAAACTCAATGAAAAAGGGAAGACTGAAAAACACAAGGAAAGATGTGTTGTCAAAGGATTCTCACAACAACCAGGTACTGATTATGGTGAAACTTTTTCTCCAGTAGCAAGATTAGACACTGTAAGGACTCTCTTAGCCATATCATCTCAACACAAATGGCAAGTATACCAGATGGATGTCAAGTGAGCTTTCTTGAATGGTTTCTTAGAGGAAGACGTTTATGTCGATCAACCACCTGGATTTGAAGTCCAAGAGCAACCAACCAAAGTATATCAGTTGAAGAAATCCTTGTATGGCTTAAAGAAATCTCCAAGGGCTTGGTACAACAGAATTGACACTTATTTGATCAAAAGTGGTTTCAGCAGAAGCAAAAATGAGCCAAGTCTTTACACCAAAACAGATCAACATGGTAAAATTCTTATTGTATGTTTATATGTTGATGACATGATATATACTAGAAATCTTGAGTTAACCAGTTTTAAACATGCCATGCAATCTAAGTTTGAGATGACAGATCTTGGCATAATGAAATATTTTTTGGGAATTGAGGTTGATCAATTAACCAAAGGCATTTTTTTATATCAACAAAAGTATGCAGCAAACAACATTAAAAGATTAGGCATGGAAGACTGCAATGCATGGAAGACTGCAATCTAGGAGAAACTCCTATACCCCTAGGCACAAAATTGAGCAAGAAAGATGAAGGCCCTACAGTGAACCCTACCCTCTACAAAAGTTTAGTAGGAAGTTTGTTATATCTTACAACAACTAGGCCTGATATTATGTATGCAGCCAACCTTGTTTCCAGGTTTATGGAATCCCCCAAAGATTCTCACTGGAAAATGGAGAAACATATTCTGAGATATGTTGCAGGCACTCTTAATTTTGTCTTATGGTACACTCATCCTGATGATAATCATCTCTCTGGTTACAAAACAATGATTTTGAAGAAAGCCTAGATGACAGGAAAAGCACCTCATGACATGCTTTTCACGTGGGCATGAACCTGATTTCATGGGCATCAAAGAAGCAATCCATTGTATCAATATCTTCTACTGAGTATGTCATTGCTACCTCAGCTTCCTGTCAAGTTGTGTGGTTGAGAAGAATATTGAATGATATGTCACATACAGAAAATGAGCCAACCCCTATCTTCTGTGACAACCCCTTAGCAATTGCTCTATCCAAAAATCACGTGTTTCACAAGAAAATAAAGCATATTGACACTCACTTTCACTTCATCCACGAGCTAGTCAATAATGGTGACATAGCACTTCAATTCAGTGGCTCTTGAGATCAGCTCGCAGATATCTTCACAAATCCACTCGAAAAATCCATTTTTTATTTTCAGAGACAACACTTGGGCATTATCAGTGTTGATGATTGTAACTATTGAGTTTAAGAGGGAGTGTTAAATATAATGTAACCTCAATCGTCCGACTTACACTCCAAGCTATTCTGGACATTTGTACTTTCGTTTCTTGATTTTCTTAAGCCTATTTAGCTCAGCGCTTTTCCCTTTTCTCATTGTACTCTTTTATCACATACTCAATATACTGAATACTATTTTATGCTATGCTCTTTCTTTGTATTCTCTACTTCTCAATTTATCAGTCAGATCCCTCCAAGGTCCTTCTCGAGGTGTCCAAGATGACTCATATTAGTCTTAAAATTGAAAATGTGTTGGAGATCTCTTTTATCAAAATATTTTGTTAAGCATAAATATGGTCAAAACTAATTTGCTATCTATAGCATGTAATATAGAAATTGTCTTCATTTTTATGTAATCATATTCAAACTCATAGGATAGCACGGGAGTTTGACTTCTCCAGCTTAGTAAGGTAGTTTATCTATATATTGGAGAATTTTGAAGGTGCTCAAGGTTAGGAGAAGCACACACGACAAATCTGATCTGAATATTGTACAAATTTCTGAATTTGAATTAAATACTAGTGTAGATGTCCACAGTTTTTTCATACCAAAGATTCTTGTGGTGATGACATGAAGTATGTGTTTATTTTCATGTATGTTCTTCTAGTTTACTTTAACTAAGAGTTTGAAATTCATCTAAATGGTGCTTTAGATTCAAACAATTTAAATTTTGTTTCTCTTTCTTAACTCATAAGAATTCATCTTTCATGGTGCTCTCATTTCTGTTATATATTTCCTCTTTCTTCCATCCTACCACAAGAAATTAAAAACCTGAAAGTTCATCATCTATGAGCTCCTCTACCTACCAAACTTTATTCATTTGCTTTCAAAGATTGACTCCATTGCCCAAAGAGATCCCGTTCTTCCTTGGAGAAAACAGATATTTTCACCTAATCAAAACCTAGCCATTAATTCTTAAGAGAAGATTCATCTTCCAAGAGACCAAGTGACAAGAGATCCCTCTCTGAACTGAAAAAGCTAATTTTCAGTTCTAAAGTGGTTCTGTGGTTACCTTTGTGGGTTGCTTCTTCAGCCAAGATTTATTTAGTATTAACACATTGTTTTGCAGTTTACTGCAAATTTTCATAACTCAGTTGGAGTTCTGAAAACATCATAGGTTTAACTTTTATTTCAAATAAAAGACTGTTTAGGCCATTAATGTTCATAATTTTAGAGGGCTACCAGATTGTTGCAATAACGACGATTCTTGGGTAAGACGAGTCTCTAGATATAACTGTAATAACCTTATGTCATTTTAGTTAACGTCAGAATGCAAGTTATGCCTTTATCCTATGCGCGTTTTAGATTTGTTTAATCATGAAACATTTGGATTTTTTTGACAAGAAATAAGTCTAATCGTGCAATGTTCAAGAACCCTACAGGATCAATCGTGGCCTTTCGAGGGGGGAGATGACGGAACAGTAGAACCCTTGGGAAGCAAAGTGAAGGGAGGCCCATCACTCTCTGATGCAACTAGACTTCCATTGGCACGGCCAGCAGCATCTTGATTACTTGAAATCACTTGCCCATGATCACCAATATGAATGGATTTTTTAACATTTTTGGCAAACTGCTTTGTATATTCCATGTAGTTGTAAGGCCCAGCTCTGCCATTGCATTGTGCTGGAAGAATAACCAGCAAGATCAGTGTGATTAACACCATCCTAGACTCCATCTAGACTCCATCTGATTGCAGCTACTAGAATATCTACTGAAAGTTACCCAGAAATAGATAAATAGATGAAAGTATTGCTATCCAGTTATGAGGTCTTGCAGAAGTAGGATTAGGGTTGTTAGGGCCAGCATGGATGATTTTAGGGGCTAAATTTTGCTCATGGACTAATTTCCCATGGTTTTTCCAAAAAAATTATAAAAACTATATAAAATCTTTAGAAATTTGAATATTTTTACAAAAATATAGCCAAACATTTATAGTTGGCATATGAAGGATTAGTAAGATTGACCAAGGTTTCTACATTTTAAAATAAATTTCCATCCTTAAAATCATCCTTTAAGCTTATGCTAACTAAGGACGTCCTCCTCACGGAATGTCTCCAGTAGTTTTTATTTTTATAATTTATTTGTCAAAAAGTTTGAAGTGGATATTTTTTGAATTCCTCAATATAACAGGGCGAAATCTGAATTTTTTGTTATTTAAATTGTATTTTTAATGCATAAATAGATTTATCCTCCTAAAAAAAACCATGAATCAGTAGAATTATATAAACTTAACCACTCTATTTTACATATCTAACAATTTCTAATCAAATTAAAATTAAAATTAAACCACTAAAAAAAAACATAAAAAGTTTAAAATAATGTTCCTCTTCCTTGAACTTTGACTAAATGATCATTACCAAGAGTAATATCAGAGGAAATTGAAGAATCAATGCTTGAAAGTAAGTCTTTGTTACCTGTCATGTGATTGCTGCAACCACTGTCCAGCAACCAGAGATCTTTAGGTTGTTGTTCAGTTGTGTGGCATGAGAGAAACATACCTGCTGAGTTGTTTCCCGTGTGATTTGTCACATGTGCTCTGCCTGAGAGCTGATCTACCTTCTTCTTCCTGCATTTAGATTCGTAATGCCCATACTTTTTGCAATAAAAACATTGAATGTTGGATTTGTCATTCGACCTTCTCCCTCTGCCTCTTTGAGGCTGGAAATTCTGATGGTGATTTTGTTGTTGATTTCTGTGACCTTGGAAGTTCTGAGTGGGATATTGTTTTCTATTTTCTCCACTGGTATGAGGGTTACCCTGGTTGTTCCCTCTTCCTCTACTTCTTCCTCTGCCTTTCCCTCTTTTGTTTGAGAATTGAGATTGAAAGGCATTTGAGATTGACTCATCTGT
>JZKD02S0778796.1:698166-727887 GCA_000966675.3 Picea glauca | reverse complement strand
CTTTTATTGCAAATCAAAGACCGTTTAGGCCATCAATGTTCAGAATTTTAGACGGCTACCAGATTGTTGCAATAACGATGATTCTCTGGTAAGAAGAGTCTCTCGATAAAACTGTAATAACCTTATGTCATTTTAGTTAACGTCAGAATGCAAGTCCTGTTATGCCTTTATCCTATGCCTGTCTTAGATGTGATTAATCATGCAACTTTTGGATTCTTTGACAAGAAATATGTCTAACCGTGCAATGTTCAAGAACCCTACCGGATTAATTGTGGCCTTTGGAGGGGGCAGATGGCCGAACAGTAGACCCTTTGGGAAGCAAAGTGAAGGTCAGCCCATCACGCTTTGATGCAGCTACACTTCCATTGCCACGGGCACCAGCATCTTGATTATTTGGTATCACTTGCCCATTATCACCAATATCAGTAGCTTTTTGAACATTTGTGGCAATCTGTTTTGTGTGATCCATGTAGTTGTAAGGCCCAGCTCTGCGATTGCACTGTACTGGAGGAATAACCAGCAATATCAGCGTGATTAAGACCATGCTGGACTCCATCTGATTGCAGCTACAAGAATATATACTGAAAGTTACCCAGAATTAGATAGATAGATGAAAGTACTGTGATCGACTTACAGAAATAGGATTCCCCTTTTTTTTCGGTTGTATTCTCTCTCTGCCTCGACTACAGACGCTAGTCTTTGCTATTCCTATAACTATATAACGCCTGTTGATTAGGGCTCTTGGGGGGTGCGGTTTGATTTCAATGTGAAGATGGGCGAGGTGCCTTGAAGCTTACGCTACCTGACGGCGTTGAAGGAATGTCTCTCGAAGTTTCCATCTCTATAATTTATTATCTCTTAACATAGCGGTCCAATTACTATCGTTCTCACTTACTGTTATGACGCAAGAAGATGCTCATACCGACAACCCATGGCAAGAGGCCATGACCCACTTCATTTCGCCGAGTCTCTATCCAATTCCAAACCTAAAATCGCCATGACCCACTTCGGCAGTTGTGCAGAAACCACACGTAATGTCGATGCTGTGCTCAGATGGATAGCATGGTCCAAATGTACGAGAACTCTACGTAATCTCGAAAAAAATCTTCCACGGATTGACTACAGAATAAGCTAGGTTTCTGTGTGAATTTGTCTTTATATGGTATATTTCAATAAAGTGAACAATAGATTTTAAGAGTGAGGTAGATGGGGTTCCTTGTCCCATAAACAATGGGTCTTTTACATCAATTTGGTGTGTTTGAGTGTGTCCTTAAAATTAGATTATTATTATTATTATTATTATTATTATATTAAAACTAATATTAAAATATATAGTGCAATACAAATTCTAGATTTGTAGCCACACACTACAAGTAAAATTGTTTTTGTACAATTTTAAAGTTTGCCCCATGATAGGCTTGGTCTCTCTCCAAGTGAAAGTTTAGTGATGAATCCTTATGTCCATTTTTAACTTCTTCCACTTCTGCATTAGAATAGTCTTCTATAGAGTTTCACTACTCAAAACTACCCAACATCAAGTCTTACATCAACCTATAGGGTGAGTGCAAGCTAATGATGGTCTCTCATTAAGCAGTAGTGGCAATGAAAACTTGGAAAACAACAATATGTTAACTTGGAGGGATTATTCAAGGTACTTTTACAATGAATTTGAATATGGCGCAAGAATATGTAACCTAGGAAATTAAATTAGCTTTTCGAATATACATCTTTAGTGGTATCTTATTTTTTCCAACAAAATATAAGGTATATGTTTTTGTTCATCCAAGTGTTGAGTATCTTAACGATAGAATTTCAACCAAAAACTCGTATACATGTAGAGAACCCGTTTTTCTTTTGCTCTATACTTTTTGGAGATTTTTAGTATTAATTTTATATATTTTTAAAATTATGAAAGTCAACATATGCTTGAAATTACAACTTCTTTTATTCGTGCAAGGTAAGAGGATCTTAACATGATCAATACAATTCTTTTTTTTTTTAAATCATAGGTATCGGTCTCCTCTAGTACCGCATATAACTCATTCGAGAAATGGTTGAGCCGAGAAAAAGTTATAGAAGAAATAGGAGAGGTACGTATTCTAGGATTTTGATATATGTGAAGACAAAAATATATTAAAAATAATATATATATATATATATATATATATATATATATATATATATTTGAAATATGCATAGCTGACTCTATCTATGCCTATAGTTTTGTCAATAGCTGAATTTGTTATCCTATATAAAAATAATGTCAAAGACAGAGTTATAGAGGGGTGTTCACAAAAATGAAGGTTTTTATCGATTTGCAGATCAAACGACTTGGTTTGTCATACTGAACCTAAATTCGAGCCAACTAAGCTAGCATACACCTTGTCAATCTAACCCAAAAAAATTGAATTCAAAATAGTGTGTGTGTGTGTGTGTGTGTTCTTAATAGTGCGCATGCACTTTAAGAACTCACGCACACTCTAGGAATGTGCACATGCTCTAGGAATACACACGCACTCTAGGAATGTGCACACACTCTAGGAATGTGCATGCATTCTAGGAATGCGCACTAAGAACATGCACATTCTCTTATAAATCATTTCCTTCTCCATTTCTCTCCTCCCCCTTCTACATCTACCCCCCCTCTCTATCTCCCTCTCACTTTCCCTCTCACTTGAAGGATGTGATCCTATCACTAAGAGGGGGGGTGAATCAGTGACACAATAATTTTATCAAATTTTTACTTTTGTTAATTATGTATTGCAGAAATGAAAACAAAATTTAAACACAATGTTTTATCGTGGAACCCAATTGGGAAAATCACAAACACTTTTCTATTAATTGCAAAATTTTGTTTTACAAGTTACAATAGAAGGAAGATGTTTTCTTCCTCTTTAGATCAACACCCACTGATTAGGATGCACCCACACCCCTATTCACCTACTCCAATTGGTAGGAAGCTACAACCCCCTATTGAGTCAGCTACAAATGACAAGGAATAACTGACTCCCTTACAAGCTCCAACCTTCCCTCGCACCTCCCAACCACCCTCTATTCATAAATCCATAAATCTTTTGTATCATGCACTCGATATCATGACTTTTTCTCTGTCTCTTTCTGCATTTGATATTCAATGTCTCTGTTGTAGTCCCATAGATTCCTTCACATCTCAGCACACTTATAAATGTCTTCAACATAACTTTTCATCAAAACAACATGCATGTTCATTCAATTTCACAACTTTTTATGAACATCACATCTCTTCATTTAATATTGCATAACCCTTGCTTTAATTAACACAGTCATTAACATGACTTTTCATAACCACACATCTCTTCGATCTACATCTCAAATCTAATGACTGTGTTAATATGTAATACAAAGATTAACAAACATCACAATACTTCCTTAAGTCGATATTTTCACGATTTAAGCATCTAAATTATTATTTTAATATCAGTTTATGAATTGTAGTTATCACACCAAGGCTTTCATCAAATAAAGTGATGTTATCTGATTCACTGTCTTTGTGTTTTTGTTGTACAGGTCTTTAACTAGTTTTGGTGAACCTCCAAAATTGGCAGTATGCCAAAAACTACAACAAGAACAATGGTCCCAACATCTGAATGTTTATTCATAAACATTTGAACTTAGCAATCCTCCAACATTGGCTTTATGCCAAAGTTACCGATATACATAGAAGTCTCTCATCATTGCAAGTTCTGCCAACTAAAAATAACTAACAAGTTTTAAACCCTCGATCACCCATATGACCGTCACACCAACAATGTATTAAAAAAATATTAATCCAACGGACGAGATCATCTCCTCGATAAATCAATGATTGTTGTCACTTCTTCCAAAAGGTAGGGGTCCTGACAGGTCATCCCGGGCTCCAGGCTGGTGATCCTCTAGTGAATTCCAATCACCTAGAGCCCCAACCATACCCTTGCACTACACGTCGAATATGCATAGTGAGGGTGGTCTTTATAAACCCATATAAACTCTGCCATGTTGCCAATGTGGGATAAATCCCACTGAATGAATCAATCTTCACCATTGATTACTTGATCGGACGGTTGCTGAGTCTTCGCAATGGATTTTGCTACAGATATTCATCTCCTCTCCTTATTGCGTCGATTGATTGCTACCCATCGAACTTCCATGTTAGCCATCGCTTTGTACCAGAGATAGGTCGTGCTTCATATCACAGAGATAGCCATAATCACCATCGAATATTCTATTTTGTGGATATGATTTGATTTGTATTACAACAAAGATATTTTGATCTTTAACTCAACCATCGTCTCATTGTTTCTCATATCACACAAGCAATTTGTTAGGCTGGGCACAATGCCTCGCATTCCCAGGTATTTATAAAAGAAATTTTTTAAACTCTCATTCAAATCGTCAAAGTCAGGTCCCTCGTATAGAATTCGATCTCCTTCATCTGATGTTTTTTTTCTGTGGGTGTTTGAAAGCAATGACATCGATTATAACCTCATCGTAATACCCAATGCAAATAAATTCGATGAAAAGGATCTTCTCCTTTAGAAATAGTGATTGTAAAATTGAAATAGAGATCATTGCTCGAATTGCAGAACATACTTCAGTTGAAACCCTCACAAATACAACAAAATTTGCAAACAAAATCCTCCTCAAAATCCATGTCATCGGCTCTTGGTTAGCTTCATCTTTTTATCAATATGGAAAGAAAAGCTGAGACAATAAGTGGCCAATATGATGAATGCTTATAGCAGAATTACTAAGGATAGCATTGAGTTTCTTATATGCACCACGAAGGACAGTATCAAGCTCTGCAGCTGGAACTCCTTTCCCAACAAGTTTTTGTCTTACCAATAGCATGTTGGTCAAAATTACAATAATATGTTGAAGATCATTTTGTGCCTTCTGTAACCTTCTAATGTTCAGTTTTAGTGTTTCTGGTGTTGCCTCTTCATCTGTAGCATCTAGGCTATTATAACCCTAAATTGCACCATACATGCATACCTGGCATCAGGCCATCTTACTTACTATTTTTGCCAAGACAACACTGGACAACTCTTCTTAAAACACACTATTTTTGAAGATGTGTGCGTCCTGCACCACTATAGTCCACGTATGTATGCTATATTCACCATTACCGCCCACGTATACCCACAAAATTTGCAAAAAATAAAAATTTACAAGGGATTCGTTGAGATTACGAGTTATTGGGTAGTTTCCCAACTAATCCACCACCTATAGCCCATCAACCAACTTAATGACCATCCTTTTTTCATATCAAAGGAGGTGTTGGGGTCTCATTCCAAAGAGAAACATAGTTATAGTGAAACTATGCTCATTTCACTTTCCCCCCTTGCCCCAAGAATTTGCAGACACATTGTGAGTTTTGAGATAGAATTCCTTATTCTTGCCTTTTTCCTCATTCATAAGCCTATACCCATTCTCTATAGAGAAGTGTGAGAGAAGAATGATATGCGGAAGTAGTTGGATCTTGGTGAATAGGAGCCCAGGACTAGGTTCGAGGGGTAGTCGTCGATCTCATTTTGTAAGTGACTTTGTGAGATTAATATAAAGAAGTACTTTTTCCGTCCCACCATATGACGTGTTCAATATTTATGTTTGATTTACATTTTTTTATGACATCTAACCCACTAATTCATATATAAGATGCATGTTCATAGTTTCTTGTTTGTCTTTTGGTGAATGTAGGTCAGCAATCGAATGCAAAAGGATCGACACCAAACGTAGAGTTTAAGGTAAGACTATCGTATCCTTATACTTTGTATTTTATGCATGAATGTGGGGTATTTTCGGGATAATTGTTAAAATTAGGAGACTTTATACTGTTAGCTCCACCTGGACGATTTAACCCTAATGTATTCTATAGGGGGGGTTTTCCTACTATAGAAGAATTGGTGACCATACTAGGGAGCCTCTAGGGTTTTTAGGGGATGTTTTTGGGTAGTTTAATTGGTTTAATTACCTCTTTGAGTTATCTGTAAGTTGATAATTCTTCAAGGGATTTTGGTCTGCCATACTAGTACTCACTGCCTGGTTAGCTTGACTATTAGGTTACCTTTTTTTTGAGAAGTTACAGAGGTGTATGTAGCCTGCAATGGGTTTGCACGTGTACATAAACGACATACCTTTGGACAACCCACATACATATGCAGGCTGCTTTAGTTTCAGTAGCATGCCTGTGTCTGGAATCTTTTTTCTCAAGAAGAGGTAGTCATCCTCTTCCCTGATTGAAGTCTAACTTCTCAGGGGTTTCTTGATTTAGTATTGGTCTTTGTATTTACAGTATTTAAGTCTATGTTTGACGTCAGTTTCTTTATCTTTCAAGATTGGTTTTTTTTTCATTGAAAGGGTTTTGGATGAGTTTGTGAGTTTTTTATGTTTTAGCCTTTGTGGTTCCTTTAGTGACTCCTTGCAATCTGTAGTAGACTAGAATTCAATTTCTTTGGTCTTTCCTTGTCTGCACTTTTCCCTTTCACTTTCTTTAGAAGAAAAGAAAAGAATTCATTTTCAAGTTTCTTATTCTGAAGCATAAAATAAAATAAAAATGATTTCATTTTCTTGTTTGGTTAAGTAGTTAGGTTAGTTGTCTTTATTTATCAATAAGAAGAGTTCTTTCTTAAGTTCTTTACTAAATACTTAGGACTTTAAGTAGCTCGTAGTCGAGGGAAATCTAGTTTTAGGTTTTTTCTTTTAAAATATCTTGGAAAGGAAGTTAGTTAGAAAAGTTGGTTAAAGAGTTTTCAATTTGCAAATCTTTTGAAAAAGAAGTAATTTTGTTTCCAACATTTGTTCTTCTCTTTCGCCTCTTTACAAACACCACTAGTTTCATTTATGTTCCTTTGACTTAAGATAAACCACTTAAAATTAACTATTAATTAAAATTACTCAGAATTTATGTTTGTAGGGTCCATTAACTAGACTAGGTTAGAGCCTTGATTTAGGTTGGAGAGGAAACTCTTCAAGGATACAAAACAAACATACGAGTCTATGATAGGGAGTGTAGAAGTCCAGTAGTGTGGAAATTATCTGGGACCCCCTTCTATCACAGGTTTTAAGCATGAGGTCACATGCAGAAAGGTAGAGGAGATAACCCCTCCAAAGCCAGACCAAGCGTAGTGGGGAATGCATATAGAGGACTTATCTTGGGATTCCGTTGATCGCATTTTTCACGGAGCTTCGTGGGTCTCAAATCCATTTGAGATCCTCAATCATCTACCAGAACACTTTATTTCTATACCCTCGATAAGATTCGGGATTGATACCCTTCTCATTACAGTCCACCCGACTGTCGACTGTACTCGCTTAGTAATTTTTCACGAGATGGCAACCTAGTGGCCTTTGTTTTTTAGGGACTTACATAGGTGATTGCGGGGGTATACCGTGGTACCTAGGATAGACATAGGGCCACACTTTGCAGAGTATACCCAGAGGGTGCTTCCGTGTTCGAGTTGCACTTGCATCGATAAGTTTCTCTAGTGTTGGATGGTGTAACTGTTCTTCCAACAAGTTATAGTGGTTTTCTTGCTATATCTCATAGGAACTTTTATAGTGTGTTATTTTGTCTTCGACATTAGAAAAGACTTAGTGTGTCATTTATTTTCTCATAGTGGAAGATCAAGAGCTCTGTCAGTTGTGAAGGATTTTGGGCCTACCGTCGGTTAACTGGGAGCTACCACCACCACCGCGAAGGTGAAGACTTGAACAGGAAGGGTCATTTGAGGTGACCGGGCCACAGGAAACTGTACTTGAGTCAACTCTAAGACAAGAACACTCGTATCTGGAGGAACCAACTATTTCTGAGCTTGGAGTAGAATCTCTTGGTCCGTACAACCCTTCGATCACTGACATGTCGGTGCCACTTTTGATACAACTTTCCCCTCCAAGGGTAACGCATCACGAGCGTCAGATAGCCATGCAAGCAAAGATGGCAGAAAATGTTACTACTTCATCAGGGAGTCTTCATACTCCCTCTACGACTACCACTATTGGGGGTGCTCCACCTCCTAACTAACCTTCACAGGTCTAGGACACTATGGTATCGACCTCCCCTACCTCAGGTAGTGGTATGATTCCTTCTATGGCAGCGATCACTACACCTTTCATGCAGTGTACGACAGGCCCTCCGTTTTCATACGGGATGCCTAGTTTTTATACGAACTCGGTCCTCACCTACTCCACCCTACATATCATGGGTCTAGGGGAAGGGATCTCAAATGCTCCTTTGCAAAGGTCCATGGGGGACACCTCAACCCCCTATAACGCTTTCCCTTATGGTGGGGGTCATATATCTCCATCATCCCCCTTTCTTGACGATGCTTCTCTACAATCCGCCTGGCCGAACATGAGCTACAACTCGTTCAGAGCAGGTAGTCAAGGAATTTCTTCCAGTACCACACCGGTGGGTTATTTGTCATTCTCTTTGTTTGAAACATTTGGTAACAACACATTCTCATCAAATTCCATCTCAGTCGAGGGAAAACCTGGTTTTGGATCACAAAATCTTTCACAGGGTACTATTCCTGCATAGGGGGCACACACTTCTCAAGGACCTTGGAATTCATGGCAGGGATCAGTTCCCTCATCAAGGATGCCAACTGGTGGCAACCCTTTCCATGGTAAATGGAACCCTGGGAAAGACTCAGTACCTATGCCTATCGGATTGGCAGGGGGCAACCCTTTCGAGAACCTTTGGAACACAATGTCTGGATAAATCCCTTCTCAGTCCTCAATGTCCTATTACAGGATTCAACTGATGATGTCTCAACAAGCGTAGTATCTGAATACTAGTCTAGGCCATGGTTTTAACCTGAACCCATGCTAGCAGACTAAATTTTCCTGGCAACCTGGTGCCAACCAAAACCGAGGCCCCTATCCTCCAATACATATTCAACAGCCTAAGCTATTGTTTCTGGCAACTTTGTATTTTCCAGACTTGTCAAGATTATTAAATGACCCAATCTTTCATGATCCACGTTTTCCTCCTATGCCTACCAAGCTACCCTCGGAAATTCCAAAGTTCAAGGGAAAACCTAATGAAGATCTATGTGATCATGTGACTACCTTTCACCTATGGTGTTCGTCCAACTCACTGAAAGACGACTATGTACAGTTGTGTCTATTTCAACGTACTCTCATATGGAGTGTCGCAAAATGGTACATCGAGCTCGATCGCTCAATATACTCTACTTTTTGAAAATTGGCAATGGTTTTATTAAACCATTTTCAATTACTTGTGAGATACAATGCTGACATTGAATTGATGGCCAACTTTGAGCAGACAAAGATGGACCATATCTTTGATCACATCCTATAATGGAGACATAGGAAGAGTTTGATAAAGGTACCAATCCCATCTGATTTTCTACTGGAGTGGTTCATCAAGTCTTTGGTCCCTTAGTTATCCAAATATGTAGCAATGTCGAGGGTCTTTTTAGAAGAGGAATCCATAATGAGAGCTCAACATCTATAGTTGATTTAATCTCAGTCTAGTTTACTTTACAATTTTTTTCCAGATGCACCGAGGTCTATACTTGACAACACCAGACAGAAGTCTGTACCACATGCCAATGGCATTGTCGGTTTAGCACAAGCGAAGCCCACTGATCAGCTATCAAATCAATTGCAGAAATTGTCTATATAGCATACCGTGACCAACCAAACCTCTAGTTCAGTTTCTCTCCCTACTCAGATGTCGGATATATGCAGTGTGCAATCGACAAACCCAAAGGCAAACAAGTAGGCCAATGGGAAGAAGAAACAACAAAAGAAGGATAAAGGGGATAAGAAACCCACCAATAATGCTGGCATGGGAAACACAGAGAGGAAGAAGTCGAAGTATCTATGTAACCTTTGCATGAAATACCACTCAACTCACCTGTTCCCTCAGCTCGTGGAGGCCCAAAAGTTATTGGCACAGAAACAACCTGCGGTGTTAACGAACCCATTTTCACATGCAAAAAATTTAACTCAAGCCTCTACGAACATGGATGGGGGAAGTTAGGGACACCCTTCATCGTCTAGTAATCCCTCGACCTCGAATGTTTATATGTTTAAAGGTGAATCTCACATAGCTACTAGGGAACACGATTACAGAATTCCAAGTACTGTTGAAAAGGGCAAGGAAGCCAAAAACTCGTCTGTTCCTCTCCAAATCGAGAGAACGATGGGAGAAACAATGACATGCATCCCAGAAGGGGCGTTCAACAAGGCTTCGCATAATCCAAATGCGAGGGCCACCCAAAAATACTATATGATGGAGAATTTGTCACAAACCCCTTGTGTGATGTCTACTTTGGAGGTCCTTTAGAGATTCCCTTCGCAGAGAAAGGATCTGCTAGCTACTTTAGGATCCATCGAGACATGTAATCTGGGAACTATCATGCTTGATACAACTGACTTGAAGCCTCGTCTCCCATATCACGTCACATTTCAGATAGCAGTGGCTTACACCATGAAAAATTTTACCTGAAATATTTTTTGTATGGTGGTTGATGAGGGTGCCTCGACATGTGTGATGTTGTTGGTGTGTTGAAAGGCCGTTGGCCAACCTTTTGTGTCTCCTTCACCTACTCTTCTTATGGATTTTGACAATTGTTCTTTCAAACCACATGGAATCATCCCTTATTTCCCCATGTAGTTAGGAGGGAAGACCGTGTGCGTCGAAGTTGAAGTGGTCGATGCGACTCTCAACTACAACCTCCTGTTAGGAAGGAGTTGGACATATTCCATGCATGCAGTGGTTGCTACAGTTTTTTGGGTCTTGTTGTTTCCACACGAGGATCGAATCATGACTATTGATCAATTGTCCTTCTCCAAGCCTGACCCTTCATCAGGGCATCCACGGTCTCAATGAGAGATAACCCACGGCCTGACGTCGTCAACATTGGGGTCGGTTTGTGCCCACCTCTCATGGGTACTTTCGATTATCCACCTCCCTCCGATGATGTCAAGATGATATTGTCTATCCCCAACCAACCTAAGGCTGAAATATTTCAAGTATTTTCATTCCACACAACTTACTTTAATGATCCATGGAGTCTTCCTTCCCCATCGGCCATGATGGAAGGGACAAGGCATCATGGCATGCCCATTCCCTTGTCTGTGAAAAAGGTTGCGTACTCTATAGTCCAACAAGCTTTCGATGACCCCAATCTGACTCCCACACAGGAGTTAGATCTAGTTTTCGAGCCTACCTAGGCTCAAGTTTCACTCGCCACTATCGATTCCTTAGACTTGGTCTTTCCATTTGACGAGGTTATTATAGAGGCATTGACTAGTCCATACAAACCCTGGGATGATATCCATCACAGATCTTATTTTCTCCTAGAGTTAGGAATAATTGAGGTAGGTGAATTCGTGTTGACTATGACTGGAGATAGGTCTTCTCCTATTAATCCTCTGGATACGCACGCAGTTTACACCGAGGGTAATATGGAAACCATCACTAAAACGATACCTATTGACATATCCAAAACCCCTAGTGTTGTGGAGAATGTCTTCGTCGGAGCAGAATGCTCCCACAAGGAGATTCAAATCTATACAGATTTACTTAAACAATTCTGCGACGTTTTTTCCTGGTCTTACAAAGAAATTGCAGACATTGATCCAAGAATCGTTGAACATGAAATAACGACTTACCCTGACGCCAAGCCGGTCTGGCAGAAGATTCATCTGGTTAATCGTTGAAAAGTAGTAGCTATCAAGGCTGAAGTAGAGAAACTAATCAACGCTGGTTTCATCTACCCCGTTTAATTGACTCAATGGGTGTCAAATCTCATTCTGGACAACAAAAAGAAGGGAAGGATTCGCGTATGTATGGACTTTTGTGATTTGAACAAGGCATGTCCAAAGGATAATTTCCCCACCCTATTCATTGGACATATTTTTGATGAATGTGCAGGTTGTGAGGTCTTCTCTTTCATGGATGGTTTTTCGAGATACAATCAGATACATATTAAGCCCAAGGACCAGCATAAAACAACTTTTATCTATCCATGGGGTACATTCTCTTATCGAAAGATGCCTATTGTCCTGAAGAATGCTGGAGCCACTTTTCAGTGAGCCATGTCTTTTTCTTTCCACAAACTCAAACACCTAGTAGTGTCTTATCTTGATGACTTAGCATCACGATCTCAAAAGAGAGTTGATCATCCCACACACCTCCGACTTATCTTTCAGTGATGTCGCTACTATCGGATTCACATGAATCCAAACAAATGCATTTTTTTCATGACGTCGGGTTGCCTTTTAGGTTTTATAGTTTTGACAATGGGGATCATGGTATATCCTCTAAAGGTTGAGGCGATAGTTCAATTGCCTCCCACGTGCACAGTCCCTCGGCTTCAGAGTTTACATGGAAAAGCCAATTTTCTTCGGCGTTTTATCGCAAACTATGTCGAGATCACTAAAGGGTTTATGTGTTTACTGAAGAAGGGTGTCCCTTTCTTGTGGGATGAATTCACTCAGCGCTCATTCCAAGTGTTTAAACCTACCCTCATGTCTGCTCCTCTACTTTGGCCACCCAACTATAATAAATATTTCATATTGTTTTTGGTCGCGGTAGAGTTGACCATCGGTATGGTCTTAGTTCAATAGGATGATCTACTTGAAGAACATGTGATTTATTACCTGAGCCAAGGCTTGGTTGGACCAGAACTCAACTACTCCAATGTTGAGAAACTTGTGTTGGAAGTAGTACATGTTGTCCAACGGTTCCGTCACTATATCCTATTTCGCAAGACTACCTTCATTGACGTTGTGAATCCATTCCAATATCTTTTGACACAACGTGTAATCGGTGGAAAGATCAGTAGATGGATTTTTATCCTCCATAAATTTGACTTAGATTTTGTTTCCATGAAATCTAAAAAGTTGATGGTGTTTGTGGAACTTATCTTAGAACTTCTGGTCGAGTCAGGTGATGTTATGCCCGAACAATAACCAATTAAAGGAGATTTTTTTTTTATTTCATCTTCAGACCCCTGGTATGGAGATATACTAGTCTATATCTAGACTTTGAAGTGCCTCACCTCTGCTTCTCATGAGGAGCGTTGATGTATACGCCATCGCGCAAAACACTATCTCATACTCGAGGACACTTTGTATCGTCAAGGTGTAGATTGCATCCTTCGTCGGTGTCTCACTCATGAATAAGAAGAACTCATGCTTAAAACTACCACACTGGAGCATGTGGTGGTCATTTTTCTAGGTTGGAAACAACCCAAAATATTCTATGAGCCTGTTACTATTAGCCAACATTAATCAAAGATTGCATTGAATCGGTCAAGAAGTGCCAACTGTGTCAGATATTCTCTCAGAAGAGGAGGGCACATCCCGCTCCTATGTTTCCCGTCATTACAGTTGGCCCCTCCACTAAGTGGGGGATTGATTATACCACATGCCAACCCCCTTCATCTAGGGGGCACCATTATATCATTGTAGCAGTAGACTACTTTACAAAGTGGATCGAAGCTATGCCAACATTCAAAGATGATGGTAAGACAACAACTCTCGTCTTATTTAATTAGATAATAGCAAGGTTCAGCATCCCGAAGGAGATTGTCACTAACCATGGCAGTCACTTTCAGAACAAGATGATATCCGAGTTAACGTCAAATCTAGGGTTTAGGCAAGAACACTCATCAACTTATTACCCATAAGCGAATGGTCAGGTAGAAGTTGTGAATATGTTAAGAACCTAAATATATCTACAAATATAATCACCACAAATACTAAATACACAATAGATCCACAAAGCAATATAGAAGAAACCACACTTTATTATTACCAAACCCTTGAGGTAGGGAAACACCATACAATGGATCCTATTATTGAAGGGATCCTCTCCTATTCACTTGCCTCTTCGAGGGGGCATCCTCCTATTGAGCTACAATTCCAAATACAATATTTCTCTTCATATCTCATTACATTGCTTGAACCTCTTTATATAGTGCTACCATCACCTAAGAACATTCTATAGGAGGAATATTCTAGAAGTAGAACCTTATAAGAAGTCCTCTTACATTTATTATATTTAACTACCCATTTATTATATCTAACTACCATAGTGGGCCTTTTTTAATAATATAGTGGACCTAGTCCACCTTACATTGAATGGCCTCCACTATTATCACTATGGGCCCTTTGGGCCCCCACTACTAACTCTTTACATACCTAACCTAAGACAAAAAAGATGTAAATAAGCATATATATATATCGAAAGTCTCAAAGTACATAAGTGGGCACAAGTGCCTAAAAAATACATATCCAGTACACTTCACAGGGCTTATGCCCTCAAATATATACAGAAAGTGCCCCTGACATGTAAGTGGTCCATTCTAAGCTAAGGGCAAGGCCTGTTGGCCCTGCCATAATGAACCACGACATTTTCCAAATGCCAGAAGAGTTGGACCTAGGTCTGTGGCACACCAACTATGTGAGGTTGCATTGATCGTGGGAGATCCTCGATCTTTGCCATAGGGATTGTGTGAGTCAGCACGGTGAGGTTTCGCTCTACCCGTCTCAAAAATCTCTTAGCCTCTTTGGCTGGAGGTCCCCCTACTACTACTTCTGGTCCAGCAGTTGTGAATGGTACCGACTCTAGTCGAGGATGTTGCCTAGTCCTTGAGAAGTCTATTGGATGCACTGGCCCCACATGTGTACATAAATAGATACATAGTTGTTACATACTCTGATTCCCATAAAAATGATATATATATAAAGAAATAAAAAATTAAATAACATTAAAAAACAAATGTACCTATCTCTCCTCGCTCTGCTCCGGGAGGTATGGGCATGTACAGGTCCCTGGAAAAGTTGATCTCGGTGTAGGGGTAGTCCTCTATTGCCAGAATATGTCATGCCCATCGGTTAAAAAATGCATCGTCGAAGGCCTCTATGGTCCTTCCCCCCCCTGTCACAGAAATAACATTGCCCATATACACATTGCTGGGATGGAGGCCACATGCCCTTGCACTGTCTCTCTTGGACTAAGACCGATGACTCTCAAAGAAAAGAATGAGCACAAAATGGCCCCAAATCCAAATTTTTGGTTGTCCTGCCCACGACACTCAGTGAGTTGTCTCTTCATGCAGTATAGCATGGTCGTGCTCCAATCAAATATTCATTCATTCAAGCACTACAATCCACAATGCATGTGTGCCTCAGAGGCTTGATGTAAAGTTGTGGATCCAGTAATCCTCCTAATGAGTAAAACTATCACTTTGAGTGATAGGCTAGTAATCATGTTAATTGGCACTTGAGAACCTAGTTTCTCAGTGCCAGCCTCGCAATGGAGTCCAATCAACTCTGCAATGTTGTGAGGCCCATGGGGGAAAGCACAGAAGTTGACTGGTTCACCCCTCCTCGAGAGGTTATTCAGAAAGTAAATGTCTTTAGTCATTGGAGTCAAACACTGCCCCTCGAGCATAAACGTTGTAGCATTAGGATGCCAATAGTCTACCAAGGCATTCAACAGCTTGGGTTGTACCCTCATGAATGGACACCAGAAGAACTTCCACAAACCGCATTGTCTCAATGTGTCGTTAGATGCAGGGTCCTCATTGACCAGTAGATCAATGTACTCATGCTCCCTCTCTCTCCAATGGACGTACATTCTGAAAAAAGACAAGTTCAAAGGAGAGTTAATGATTGCATTTTTATTTTTTCCCTATCTTTGAGGGTGTACACGAGCTGTATTGGACACAATTGTGTATGCATGAAGGAAGTTTTTTTTCTTCCCATGGGCATATGTGGGCTATCCTATAACAACCCACGTACATGTAGGGGTGACCTCTTTTAAATGTGTGTTCCCCCCAAAAAACTAAAACTAATGTAAAAGGAAAGTATGGAAATGCAAGAGGAGCTAGTTTGTACTTACTTGGTCCAAGAATAAGTTTGTGTTGTCCACTAAAGCTCCTAGAATAAACTTCTTTAACAAAGGGGTGTTTTTGGCTTTTTGGTCAATTCTCAATTTGCAATGGTGATAATGAGTTTCCAACTTCTATTTATAGACCTTTTTGGCACTTTTTGTCATTTTTTTTACCCCTTTTGTCGTTTTTTCTGGCTTGAAAATCATTTAACTTGGTTCTTGATTTTCTCATTGGATGTTATGATCCACTTTACTTTTGGTTTGGGAAAAACCTTTTGAGAGATGGGGCACTTTTAAGGTCTTTTGGTAAAAGTCGTTTTTCCAACTTTGTGCATCTAAGTTAGGATTCCATCTCCACTTGTTGTACCTCGTTGTCTTTTTCTCTTTTCCATAGGATCGATCCCAACAAATTGCAACACATAACCATCATTGCTTCTATATAAGTGTATTAATTTAGTGGTAGAGATTACCTTCACATGGACGCCCTAGGTAGATCCTGGTTGCATTTTGGTGTCCATGTTGTCTTTAATGACTATAGGCTCGAGAGTCCTTTTAGTCTTGTATTGATTACGAGTTTGAGCCTTCTCATGGATTATATGTCATCACTCTTGGCCTCACCCTCGGGACTCACAAAAAATGGGTCTTCTTTTAAGCCCTTTTTAGACCCTCTAAATATGAAAAGATTGTTGAGCAATCTTGTTGTCCTTCACACTCGCCAAAATAAAATTTGAAGGTGTTAGCACAACATTGGTTAAGGTGCCTATATGGATTTTGAGTTTTTGCTAAGTGCTGGCTTCACACAGTGGTAAAAGGAACTACCTATGGTACAGACAAGGCACCTAATTAAAATGGTTTTATCATCATGAAAGAACACACACTACTCTATACATATTCAAGATTGAAAGGCACTGTGTTTTGGCAATGCTACCCAAACCTGTATGCAGATGCAACATAACTAGCACTACATAAAGGAGTTGCATAATATTTCATAGAGGATAGAATATGCATATAGGTGCAACAAAGTTGGGCTCTACCTACAGACGCTGCGTAATATTCTGGTAGAAAATGAATTGTGCAGAGTTATTTTACCAGTTTTGAGTCATTAAGTTAAAACTTTGATTGTGAGAAATTGAGAACGTATTTTTGAACACTGGAGGAGGTTTTTGTTCATAACCTTTAAAATAAAAAAAACCTCTATCATTTTTTCAAAATGTGTTATGGTTTGAGAGATATAGGATATAGAAGTGGCGCTACCCACTCTGCACAACGACGCTACCTAATTTCCTGTAGCGGTCATGGATTTTGATATTTTCCTAGTTGGGAGGTTTCCAACTGTCAAGGAGGATTCAAATGGATTCTCAAGGATCATTTAGATGTCAAGGGACACCTTCACCTAATATTTATCTCCAGAAAATTCCTCATGCAATGAGGTGGAGACATTTTATTAATGACTTCCAACAAATTCCTGAAAATTAGCAGTTTGTTGGATTTTTGTCCCTTTGATTGTTGCCACCTATCTCCAAGGCTTAGAATCCAATGGAGGATATGGGATTAGACCTCCTTAGTTAATTTTTATGCCATTGTATATTTAAATAAGGTGAGATCTCTAGAAGAGGAGGGGGGGAAAACACTGGAGTAGTATTCCTGGGTTGTAGCTTTCATTTCCAGTTTAATAAAGCAGTGTAGAGTCATGATTTTTCCATATCAGATATTCTTGTGATGTTGTTTACAGATTTTGTCTATTTCTTAGTTTCAATACCATTTCATATGATATTATTATCATTCCTTCTTGATTTGTAACTGTTTTTGGAATGGAATTCATCCTTTTTGTTAGATGCTCTATTGCAGAACTGGTTATAGATTGTTTCTTGCAGAGAATTGAAGGCCCAAAAATCATCCTTTGTTAGATGCTCTATTCCAACAATCTCTTTCCATTGATTTATACAAGGAACTCAGTCTTTGCTAAGTGCTCTTTGTATTTTGATATGTTTTCTCTCCATTATGTTGTCATACACTTATGAATCCTTCTCTCTGTAAACATTTTCTACCTTGCCTCTGTTCCACTGATTTCCATTACCAAACACTCATATTATTTTCATGATCATTTGACTCCATGCCTAATGGACTATTCACACTGCCCAACCTACAAAACCTAAAAACCCAATACCTTTTAAAACCCACATTTTGTCCACTATTTTTGTGCATTATTGATTTATCATTAGTTTTTGTGACATTATTTGAGAGATCCCTCTCATGGTTGGAAAGTGCAGTTTCCAATTCAAAGTGGTTCAAGGTTAACTCAGGATTTACTTGCATGTAGCCCAAGTTAGTTCTGAGTGATAATAGAAGGCACGTTTGTCCGATGGTAGTTTACCCCTTTTTCAGTCTGGATGGTCAATTTTACGAACAAAGGTACAATCTAGGAACTTTGGCTTGCTAGAAGAGTATTCTCAGGTATACGTTTACCCCTTTTTCAGGCCTGAGGCACTAAATTTATGAAAAAGGAATCCCCATGGAGTCCATAGTTAATCTCTTTTCAGACTCCCTAAAATTGAAAAGATATTCGAGTGACCTTGTTCCTTCACACTCGTTAAACTAGTCCAGAAGAACTCCCTCTATGGATTCCATATTTAAGCTCTTTTCATACTCCTTAAAATTGAAAAGATCGTTGAGTGACCTTGTTCTTTCACACTTGTTAATTGGTTCAGAAAAAACATCTACTGACATGACTTCACCCCTTTTTTTGGCCTATAGATTAAGGAGGAGAAAGGTACACCTCGAAAGATTCGTCTCACTGGGAGAGTTATCCTTAGTAAATTTCACCTTTTTCAGGCTAAGGAGACTAAATCTAGAAAAAGGCAGTGAGTCCATAGTTAAGCTCTTTTCAGACTCCTTAAAATTGAAAAGATTGCTAAGTGATCTTATCTTTGTCACACTCATTAAAATGGTTTTGAATAAACATCTTTTCGATGCTATTTTACCCCTTTTTTGAGCCGACTAGACTATCTTCGAAAAAGGTACCCTAGTGGAGTCTTCTTTTATGTTTTTTCAGACTCTCTAAAAATGAAAAACCATTGAGCTTACCTTCTCTGGGCTCGTTTAAAATTAAATTGATGGACCTTATCATTGTATCTTATTAATCGCATCTGCATCTCTGCGTCTTTGGCCTAATGTCGACTCCATGTTTGTCTCAACTGAACCTTTGAATCATGCCTTATATGCAAGCCTTGTAGCACATTTCCTTTGCATCTTGACACCTTGACCCATTGAGGAATTTTCCCGAGTGTCCTTTCCTTGCACATGTCTCCTTTCTCTAAGTATTAGTGTGCTCATTTCTCTTGGAACTAGTATGCTTGTGACACTCGTTCCTCCTTTGTAACATATCATTCTTTTATTCTTTTTCAAGCTCTCCAAAATAATGAAAAGGACAAAAAAATCAAATATACCCTAAAAAAAGGATGGGAAAAGTATTTTCTTTTTATGGCAAGACAATGAGTGACCCTTGGACAAAGCACATCCTTCCATTTGTTTGTCAATATTTGGGATTCAATATGACCTTAGGAAGTTGTTCTTGTAACATAGAGTTGTGTCCTACTCCATTTGGTTATCCTTCCAAACATATGGAGAGTTTGTGTTGCCTCCTGCATCGTGAACTTATATCAATGTCATGTTGCCCGAGTCTAATCATCATTCGTTCTATTATCCAAGGGAATTTTTATCCAACTTGAGTCGGACTCTCTACATTTTGTCTCTTTCCCTCATGCCCGACCATCCCAAAATTCCAATCAAGTCATTGTTCAAAATCAATGAAGTTATTTTCTTGATCATCGAGATCCTCTTGTTTCTTCCCTAATGAGCCATCGAACACCTATGGGTAGTGAATTCGTACACTCACATTACACTCCTACCCATGTTTTGAAGATTTTGAAGTTGTTGCTCGAGCTTTGAAGGCCTCATCTCCAACCATCAGGCATCATTGGCTTCTTGAATATGGATACTATACATGTATATCTTTGATTTTGATATGTATATCCGTTGTGTATTACTTGTGGCTACACTCTATATAGTTATATGGCATGGATCTGTAGTTTATTTGATTGGTAGACATGATTTATTTCATTCTAAGAATGGGTATTCCCACCTCGGTGAGACAATTGTTATTTTGCAGATGGCACCTCCCGAACTCTGGTCTCGGGCTCACTCGCTTCGTACGTTGGTGAAGATTTGTAATGTATTTTGGCCATTAGATTCTCTTCTGACCTCAAACATTAGGGGGCATATTTTATAACCCTAAATTTCACCATACATGCATACCTGGCATTAGGCCATCTTACTTACTATTTTTTCCAAGCCAACACTGAAAAAATCTTCTTAAAAACACAATTTTTGAAGATGTATGCGTCCCACACCACTATTTCCTGCGTTTATATGCTAGTTGCACCAGTACATCCTGTGTATACCCACAAAAGTTGCAAAAAATAAAAATTTGCAAGGGATTCGTTGAGATTACGGGCTATTCAGTAGTTTCCCAACTAATCCACCACCTATAGCCTATCACCCAACCGACTAACCATCATTTTTTCATATAAAAGGAGGTGTTGGGGTCTCATTCTAAAGAGAAACATAGCTATAGTGAAACTCTGCCCATTTCACTTTCACCCCTTGCCCCAAGAATTTGCAGCCACATTGTGAGTTTTGAGCCAGAATTCCTTATTCTTTCCTTTTTCCTCATTCATAATCCTATGCCCATTCTCTAGAGAGAAGTGTGAAAGAATAAGGATACATGGAAGCTCTTGGTGAAGAGGATCCCAGGACCGGGTTCTAGGAGCAGTCGTCGATCTCATTTTGTAAGTGACTTTGTGAGATTAATATAAAGAAGTACTTTTTTCGTCCTGCCATGTGATGTGTTCAATATTTCTGTTTGATTTACATTTTGTTATGACATCTAACCCACTAATTCATATATAATATGCATGTTCATAGTTTCTTGTTTGTCTTTTGGTGAATGTAGGTCATCCTTGGGGGGAGACTTGTAGTCAAGAAGCAACCAAATGTAAAAGGATTGACACTGGATGCAGAGTTTAAGGTAAGAATACCATATCCTTATACTTTGTATTTTATGCATGAATGTGGGGTATTGTCAGGATAGTTGTTAAAAGTAGAAAACTTTATATGGTTATCTCTTCTTGCACGATTGAACCGTAGTGTATTCCATAGGGGGAGTTTCCCACTATAGCATAGGCTTTGTTGCTTTGAAAGTCATTTTTCAAGTCACATCCTAGGAAAATCCAACCCTTGTCTTCCAAGCACATCACATGGATTGTAATAATAGAGTTCCTCATAACCATCACAGTCAGCAGGTCAACATACATCAATGATTATGTCATTTTACATGCCCAATGCACATTGCTTATCTGTCAATGCTATCCATCAACTTTGTCATCATATTGCCTCGTCAATGACTCTCTCAACATAGACATGTCATCATAGGAAACATAATGTCAACATGTTCTTCCCTGTTTTAGATGTTCATATTTGAATATATGTAACATTGTCAATGTCATCACAGTCACCATAATGTCAACACAGCTGAAATGTATGAAACATTAGTATCCTTATTCCATTCATGATTATGTAGTAGAGTCAATACTGTCAATGCCAATGCCATCAATGCCAATCTATATTTCCATATTGCCAACAATATCCCCCTTTGGCATTGATGGAAATACTATTTTCATTTCTCCCCCTTTGACATCAACGAAAAAGGGTTGAATGACTCCCCATGAATTTGATCATTGTATCCCCCTAAATTGATGTCAATTGATGCATTATTTTCTTGAGATATTAGATTGGAAGAGATACTACTCATAATATTTGTCTGAGATATTCAAATACATCTTTACTTAAGGGTTTAGTGAAAATAACTGCAACCTGTTCTTATGTTGGGATATATTCCAATTTAATTTTCTTATTTTCAGTTTGATCTCTTAGATAGTGGTATTTTCTTGGAATGTTTTTTTCTTTGGAGTGATGGGCAAGGTACTTGGAGAGACTTATAGCAATTTTATTATCATAGTAGATAGTAGTGGGTTCTTAAAACACTAATTTGATGTCTTGTAAGATTTGTTTCATCCATTCCACTTGAGTGCAACATTCTTCTGCTGCAATATACTCAGCTTTAGTGGTTGACTGAGAAATTGAGGATTGTTTCTTTCTTGTCCGAGATACCAATGATTCTCCCAAGAAGAATGATCCTCCATAGGTACGTTTTCTTTCATCTACACAACCTACCCAATCTTCATCTAAATAGGCCATTAGATAGAATGGATTATTTCTAGGGTACCACAAACCAAGATCTATGGTTCCTTTTAAATACCTAAAGATTATTTTCACAACTTGAACATGGCTCTCTTTTGGTGCAGCTTGGAATCTAGCCACCATTTGAATAGCTTGCTTGACATCGGGTCTAGAAGTTGTTACATAGATTAAACTCCCAATCATTGATCTATAGTGTTTTGGATGTACAACCTTGGAATCATATTCCTTTCTTAGTTTGCATCCTACTTTCATAGGTGTACAAACAGTTTTTCAATCCTCTAACTGGAATCTCTTAAGCATATCTTTGACATACTTGGATTGATGGATAAATATTCCTCTTTTGGACTGTACTATTTGTAATCCTAGAAGGAAATTCATTTCACCAAGTAAGGGCATTTCAAATTCTTGTTGCATCCTCCTAGCAATGTCCTTACTCATTTTTTCTTCATCACTCCCAAATATAATATCATCAACATATACTTCCACAATAATCACGCTATCACCAACAATTTTACAATAAATATTATTGTATGTTGATCATCTTTTTAGGCCTTGTACTTGTAAATAATAGTGTAGCCTTGCATACCATGCTTTGGGTTCTTGTTTTATCCCATAGAGTGCTTTCTTTAGTTTACAGACATAGTCTCCTTTGTCAGTTAATTGAAATCCTTTTGGTTGCTCAATATATACTTCCTCTTCTAAGTTTCCATTGAGAAATGTTGACTTGACATCCATCTGGTATACTTTCAATTTTTTGTAGCTGGAAAAAGCTAAGAACATCCTAATTGACTCTAATATGGCCATAGGTGCAAAGGTTTCTTCAAAGTCTACCCCTTCAAACTGAGAATACCCTTTACATACCAATCTATCTTTGTTCCCGATTACTTTCCCATTTTCATTCACTTTGTTTTTAAACACCCATTTAGTTCCAATGTCATTCTTATTTTTTGATCTTGGAATCAATTCCCAAGTTTGTTTTTTTTCAATCTGGTCCAATTTTTCATTCATAACATTGACCCAATTCTCATCTTTGCATGCCTCTTTGATTGAATTGGGATCAATATGTGACAAAAGTGATATTTATGTTTGATAAAAAAATTGTCTTCTTGGCTGCATTCCATTTCTTTTATTTCCAATAATCAGGTCTTTAGGACGATTCTTTTGAGTTATTCTTGAGGGTGTCCTTGTGTCTCTTCTTGGGGATTCTTATCTTATATATTTTTCTCAAATATCTTCCTCTTCTTCTCCGGTATCCATTTCATCCTCTTGTATATATTCCTTTTCTTATTTATTCTCTTATTCTTCTTTTGTACCAACTAACTCATCATCTTCTTCATCTTCATTGTCAAATATGGTCTCTTGATGTTTGATATTCATTGTTTTTAAATCGTCCACCTTAACATCTGCACTCTCAACAATATTATGTAATATAATACTATATCATCTGTATGCTTTCTTGGTAGAAGAATATCCAAGAAAGATACCTTCATTAGATATAGCATCAAATTTTCCAAGATTCTCATTAAGCCTTTTGATGTAACACTTACTTACAAACACCTTGAAGTATTTTACTGAAGGAGTTCTCTCAAACCATAGTTCATAAGGATTATTATTACTATTAATCCTGAGATGACCTCTGTTTAATAGGTATACTATTGTGCCTACAACTTCCCTCTAATATCCATCATATAATCTTGCTTCATTGAGCATATTCCTTGCATCCTTCTGGATTGTTCTATTCCTCCTCTTAGCAGTCCCATTTTGCTGAGGTGTTCTGGAGGCAAAGAATTTTCTCTTAATTCCATGAGTTTCACAGAAGAGGTAAAACTCTTTTAAGGTTAACTCACCACCATTGTCTAACCTAAGAAATTTGATTTTTGTCTCTGTTTCATTTTCAAAAAGGGTTTTAAAAGATTTGAATTTGTTAAATACTTCTGATTTTTCCTTGAGAAAACACACCCAAGCCATTCTAGTATATTCATCAATGAACATCATAAAGTAGGACTCTCCTTTCAAAATTTTGGTCCTTGTAGGTCCATATAGGTTGGTGTGAACAAGCTCTAAAGGTTTTGAGTTTGAGTATTCTTTTGTTTTGAACATTATTCTAGTTTGCTTCCCTAGTTGACAATGTCTACACATAGGATTTGAGGGTTTTATGATCTTTGGCAAGTTTCTTACCGCCCCAAGATTGTTGACATTCACTAAAATGTCAAAGTTAATGTGCCCCAAACTTCTATGCCATAGAAAAAATTCATCCACTAAATTTATATGGAACTTCTCATTCAATTTTGTATTTAGTATATATACATTCTTAGGAGTTCTAGGAGCAATACCAACCAATTTTCCCGAGTCCTTTCTCCTAATATCACATTTTTGGGAATCAAAGATGAAAAAAGTGCCCCTGATCACAGGTTTGGATGACACTTAATAGGCTAGGTTTCAAATTTTTAACAAGAAACAAATTCTTGGCTTTATCTTTTTCCCAAATTCACAGTTCCTTTTTATAGTATGTTACCTGAAGCATTGTCACCAAATGTAACTTCACCCTTTTGTTTCTTTAATTTCAAAAGATTATCCTTATTTCCTGTCATGTGTTTTTAGAAACCATTGTCAACATACCATATATCTTATTTATCTTGGGATTTCAAGGCAATAAGACATTCCTCTTTTGATGTTTTTTCTTTCCAAAACTTCTTTTTCTCTCTAATTAACTTTAGTTTTTCTGACATTTCCATTAATCTGCAATTACTTTTTTTATGTCAATAGTTATGACATCTAAAGGATTCTAAGTTCCTTTCTTGTAGAGGTGCAAAGGATTTATAATTTCTATTTTTAACTTGAACTACTGTTTGGTTATCTTTAAGGTTATAGTTCTTAACCCTCAAGTATTTCCTTCCATATGCTCTACAATTCATAGCTTTGTGTCCGGAATTAGAGCATGCAAATAAATAACCAAAGAAAATGTGAGGATACATGTTTCGATAAAACTTCTTTGGTGTTGTCTTATATTCCTTCTTGATGGGTGGAGGTAATCCTCTGGAGTTCTGATCATTTCTTGTCTTTCCTTCATCTTTATTCTTGAATGTACTGAGGAGAGAAGTTGCATAAGATTTTGAGTTAACTTGGTTTTCTTCTTGAGAATAACCTAATCCATTTTTTTTACTTGAATCCCTTTGTGTGGTTATAATCTTATCTAATATTTTAGAGCTATTTTCATATCTTGTTTGGATAAGTTTTGCATACAGTTGTTTTCTTAAGTGAACTAATTCTTCCTCCATTCTTTCACAGGTTATTTGTTTCTATTTAAGAGACTTCTCCAGACTTTATTCCATCCTATTTTCTTCTAGGATTTGGTTTTTCAGGTTGCTCATGATTTTATCCATTTGTTTTTATTTTTGTTCATGTTTTTATTTTTGTTCAACTACGAAAATTTTCAACTGTATATATCTGTTTTTGTATCTTCTTAATTCATACAAGGCACTGAGAAGTTATTCTTCCATATTAACCTCTGCTTCATCTTCCAACTCTTCCTCATGCTCAATTTCTTCTATCTCATTAGAATCTTCAATACCTAGAGAAAGGACTTCATCATTATCACTGTTACTAGACTCTGATGAACTGTTGTTTTCTTCTTTTGAGTAAAATTGTTGTTTCCCTTTGTAATAATTTTTCTTATAGTGTGTTTTTCCCTTCTTCTTGTATTGTTTATTTGTGTATTCCTCATCTTCAGGGTCTTCCTTGGGATAGGGACACTTGGCTGCAAAGTGGCCAACTTTTCCACAATTAAAAAATTTGAAAGGCAGCTTGCCTTTGTACCGCTCTGATCCTTTCTAAAGTTTTTCAATAAAATTGGCTTCTTCTACATTAGATTCTTCATGATGGCTGGGTTGAGGTTTTTGCTTCTAATTTTTTTTTTCATGAGAACCTTGAAGGATGCCTCTCCTTTTGGGAGGTTCTCATGACCTAATATTAACTCATAGGCTATGAGAATTCCATACAATTCATTCATGGTGAGTTCATCTAGATTCTCTCGATCTTGAAGAGCGGACACTTTAGGATTATATAGAATAGGTATTGTTCTTAGTATATTTTCAAATAACTCATTGTCTAACACTTCTACTCCAAAACCTTTGATTGCATTAACAATATTATCAACAGTTTTGAAGTACTCTGAGATATTTTCTTCATCCTTCATTTTTAGACCTTCATATTGTACTTTGAAAGTCTGAAGTTTGGCCCTCTTTACCTTGGAATATCTTGCATATATAGTTTCCAATTTATCCCAGAGTTGTTTTTCATTTTTAAAGTTTAGTACTTTACCAAGGATCTTCTTACTCAATCCATATTGTAGTTTGTTTAAATCCTTTTCATGTTCCAAAAATTTCTTCTTGTCTTTTGCTTATGTGGAACTGACTGTTGGAACATCATATCCTTTTTCAACTAATGTCCATACTTCCAGTCCAATGGAAATCATATAGATTTTCATTATAATACTCCAGAAAACATAGTCTTCACCATCAAATAGGGGGACTTTTAATGACATCTTCAATTGCTGATCCATTCTGATGTATATTTCTCTTCAATTGATTAAAATATTTAGTGAAGAGACCCGCTTTGATACCAATTGAAGGACCAGATCCTGTCACTAAGAGGGGTGTTGAATCAGTGACACAATAATTTTATCAAATTTTTACTTTTGTTAATTATGTATTGCATAAATGCAAAAAAAAATTGAACACAATGTTTTATCATGGAACCCAATTGGGAAAACCACAAACACTTTTCTATTAATTGAAAAAAAAAAATTTACAAGTTACAATAGAAGGAATATGTTTTATTCCTCTTTAGATCAACACCCATTGATCAGGATGCACCCACACCCCTATTCACCATCTCCAATTGGTAGGAGGCTCCAACCCCCTATGTAGTCAACTACAAATGACAAGGAAGCACCTACTCCCCTGCATGCTCCAACTTTCTATAGCACCTCCCAACCACCCTTTGTTCATAAATCCAGAAATATTATGTATCATGCATTGAATATCATGATTGATACTCTGTCTCTTTCTGCATTTTATCTTCAATGTCTCTACTGCATTCCCACAGATCCCTTCACATCTCAACACACTTATAAATGTCTTCAACACAACTCTTCATCAAAAAAACATGTTTGTTCATTCAATTTCACAACTTTTCATGAACATCACATCTCTTCATTTAATATTACATAACCCTTTTTTTAAGTAACACAGTCATTAACATGACTTTTCATAACCACACATATCTTCGATCTACATATCAAATCTAATGATTGTGTTAATTTGTAATACAAATATTAACAAACATTGCAATACTTACTTAAATCGATACTTTCGGGATTTAATCATCTAGATTATTATTTTAATATCAGTTTATGAATTGTAGTTATCACATCAGGGCTTTCATCGAATAATGTGATGTTATCTGAGTTACTATATTTGTGTTTGTGCTATGCATATCTTTAACCATTTTTGGAGAACCTCCACAATTGGCAGTAGGCCAAAAACTCTGACAAGAACAACGATCTCAACATCTAAATGTTTATCCATAAACATTTGAACTTAGAAATCCTCCAACATTCGAATTATGACAAAGTTACCGATATACATAGCAATCTCTCATCATAACAAGCTCCACCAAATAAAAATAACTAACATATTTTAAACCCTCGATCACCCATATGATCGTTGCACCAACAGTGCAATAAAAAAATATTAATCCAATGGAAGGGATTATCTCCTCGGTAAATCAATGATTGTTGTCACTTCTTCCAAAAGGTAGGAGGCCTGGCAGGTCATCTCAGGCTCCAGGATGGTGATCCTCTAGTGATGTCTAAGCACCTAGATCCCCTGCCATACCCTTGCACTATGCATCAAATAGGCATAGTGAGGGTAGTCTTTATAAACCCATCTAAACTCTACCTTGTTTCCAATGTGGGATAGATCCCACTGAATGAATCTATCGTCACCGTCGATTACTTGATTGGACGGTTGTTGAGTATTCGCAATGGATTCTATTGCACATATTCATATCCTCTACTTCTTGCGTCGATCGACCACTACCCATCGAACTTCCATGATAGCCATCTCTTTTTACCAGAGATAGAACTTGCTTTGTTTCACAGAGATATCCATAGACACCATCGAATATTATTTTTTGTGGATATGAATTGATTTCTATTACAACATAGATCTTTCGATATTTAACTCAACCATCATCTTGTTGTTTCTCATATAACACAGGAAATTTGTTAGGGTGAGCGCGATTCCTCATATTTCCATTTATTTATAAAATAAATTATGTAAACTCTCATTCAAATCATCGAAGTCAGGTCCCTCGTATGGAATTTGATCTCCTCCATCTGATTTTTTTTTCTGTGGGTGTTTGAAAGAAATGGCATCGATTATAACCTCGTCGTAATACCCAATGAAAATAAATTCGACGAAAAGGATCTTCTCCTTTATAAATAGTGACTATAAAATTGACATAGAGATCACTGCTCCAATTACAAAGCATACAGTAGTTGAAACCCTCACAAATACAACATCATCTTCAGACAAACTCCTCCTCAAAATCCTTGTCATAAGCTCTTGGTTAGCTTCATATTTTTCCCAAGATGGAAAGAAAAGATCAGACAACAAGTGACCAATATGATGAATTCTTATAGAAGGATTACTAGGGATGTCATTGAGTTGCTTATATGCACCACAAAGGATAATATCAAGCTATGCAGGTGGAACTCCTTTCCCAACAATTTTTTTTCTTACCAATAAAATGCTTGTCACAATCACAATAATATGTTGAAGATAATTTTGTGCCTTTTGCAACCTTCTAATGTTCAGTTTCAATGTTTCTGGTGTTGCCTCCTCATTTGCAGCATGTAGGCTCTATTTCTTTGACAGCCAATTTTTAAGTCACATCCTGGGAAAATCCAACCCTTGTCTTCCAGGCACATCACATGGCTTGTAATAATAGAGTGCCTCATAAACATCACAGTCAACAGGTCAACATACATCACTACTTATGTCATTTTACATGCCCAATTCACATTCCTTATCTGTCAATGCCAACCATCAGCTTTATCATCATACTTCCTCATCAATGGATCTGTCAACATAAACATGTCATCATAGGAAACATAATGTCAACATGTTCTTCTCTATTTTAGATGCTCAGAATTAAATATATGTAAAACTATTAATGTCATCATAGTCACTATAATGTCAACATATATGAAATGTATGCAACATTAGTATCCATATTCCAGTCATGACTATGCAGTAGAGTCAATACTTTCAATGCCAATGCCATCAATGCCAATCTGTATTTCCATATTTCCAACATCACTCTCCCTCTCTACCCTCTGTGTCTATCTCCCTCTCTCTCCCTCACACTCCTATACATGTAAATACTTAGATATCAAAAGGCATGGAAATACCTATACATATACCTTACCTTTACATTCCTTA